>JBCNYH010000026.1:18428663-18440667 GCA_039654325.1 Tandanus tandanus
ATATCTACACATATATATATATGTGTGTGTGTGTGTGTGTGTGTACCTTTCACGGTCCTGAGCACAGTTGTTATTGGACACTGTACTGTTTTGAGTTTCATACACAGCACTTAGTCTCTTAGAAGATTCATTTCTAACCGGCATTCTGCCCTCCACTTCTGCTAGCCAGCACTGCAGACACATACAAACAGATCACCTATAATGTACCTATGCAGTTTTGTTTTTACTTGGGTTACACTTGAGGATAGGACAAACTATGTACCTCAAACTTCTGACGTTCAGCCTGTAGTTTATCAACATGTTGGCCAATCTCTGTAAGCCGTGGATCCACACTACTTGGATCCCCCATTTGGGGGTTCTTCACATACACATCCTTCATTTTAGCTAATGCATCCCTGAGGGGAACACAGACACACACAAAATCACATCTTTGCATTGACATTCATTAATGTTTGTGCATATAAACTGACATTAAAAAAAATTCAAGCACATACAGTGGGTATAGAGAAGAATCACCCTCATTCACCTTCAAAATAGAAAACTTTTGTTGCTTTCTAGCCTGAAATCACTGGTGGAGCACACACATGTATTCAATGACCTTTCGCGTGGCACAAACTGTTATATATAATGTCAGATCCTTGTTGTTGTATAATAGGGCCTAACATTAGGTTACTTATGTTACCTGAATGACACGTTTATGCTAATACTACTAATAACATTACTACTGTCATGACATTAGTTAATATGTCATTAGTGGAGAAATCCGAATTTAAAAACGTACCTAAGAATGTAAGTCTTCGGACAAATGCATGCTCTGTCTAACTTGAAGATGAAGTTGAACTTTTAATTATCTAATTACATCCTGGCGTTAGACCTACTGAAAAGTTCCTGTCTATGTAAATGTAATGACTATTGTAATATTAATTTACTTCAGTACAATTTCCATAAGCGCTCAAATGTCTAGTAATAGTAACCTGAACAATATATAGCTCACACGAAAGGTAATAACTTACTCGGACCGAGCGCACACTTGTGGACCAAGCTTGCATTCGGCATGTCACAGTACCTACCACATTGCTCACGCGAAAGGTATTAAAGATTTTGTTGAGGTTTTTTCTGACAAATTTGACTGTATTTTGCCCCATATATTTTTCTTTCTATGAAGTGCCCCAAACCCTCCTGCAGAGAAACACTCCCACAACGGTATGCTGGCACGGTGTTCTTTGTATGGTAGGCTGTATTAGCTTTCTGCCAGATATACAGTTTGGTATTGAGGCCAAATAGTTTGACTTTGGTCTCAACTGACCATGAGACCTTCTTAAATTTGGCCTCAGACTCCTCAAGGTACGTTTTGGCAAGGCTTGATTATGACTGGGCTTTTTTCTAGCAACCCTCCCATACAAGCCACAACTGTGGAGCATTTGTGATATTCTTATGACATGCACACTGACTATTCTTTTTAAAATATTCCTGGAATTACTTCAAAGTAGCCTTTCAGACTAGTTTCCTCCTCACTATTCCATCCAGGTTGGAGGGACATCCTGATCCGGGAAGGCTCATAGTAGTTGATTTTGGATGTTACTGTGCTCCTAGAGACTGATAAGGCTTTTCAATTGTTTTGTATTCATCTTCTGACTTGTGCCTGTTCACAACTTTATATGTGAGATCTTTTGACAGTGCCTTGCCACCCACAGTTGATTGTTTGTTTTCAGTTACACTTATAATCACTAGACTGCTCTATAAATAGCGGTGTTCATGCTAAACTAATCAGACTGATTATAGTTGATCACAAGAGGAAGTCAGTTAGCTTGGTGTGTAATGGAGTGGGTGATTAGTTACACCTGATTAAGTTTACAAGTTTTTTTAGGAGGAGTGATCTTTTAACCATTTCAGTGATTCAGCCTTTAATTTATTTTTCTGGATCTGTTGCTATGATATCTTTCATGTGGCTGTTATAAGTTGCATAAAGTGAATACAACTAAAATATATCTTGTATGTTTTCATTTCAGGCTGCAAAACGACAAAATATGAATAATTTTGAAGAAGCTTGGGGAGTGTGATTCTTTTTTATACCCAGAGTATATACAGTTGTTTTGTCTACTGTGTTGTCAAAGGTGATTAAAAAAGTAATAACTTTTAATACATTTAGATTTTTCAGATCTTGAAAATGTATTACTTATTGCAGCTTTTCTGAAATACCATTAATACTGCAACATTATAGATAACATTGTAGAGGTACCTTACACACACACACACACACACACACACACACACACACACACACACACACACACACAAAGACTTTTGACCACCCTAAAAAATCCAGGTTAAACTCACCAGATCCTAGCATTCAAAACTCAGCCTGTCAATCAAATCAATTAAGTTATTTTCAAGCTTACTGTTTACTTGAATAAACTTATCAACAAAGGTTTGTCTACAATATTGCATTAGGCACACAATGACTAATATATTTAAGTGATTAAAATATATTTTAAAAATACATTTGAATAGTTTTTATTGCACGCACAGTAGAATAAATGGAAGCAGCAGAGTGAGAAGCTTGACATAAATATTGATTATTATGAAGGTTGGTAATATACTGTCATGAGTTGCAGTATCCAGACACCGTTTTGTATATTTTATATGTAAGTGTTTGTCTGTGTGTTTGTACTTCTGGTCCAACTCTTTCTGTATGTCTTTATTAATGTCGTCAATCTTTGCTTGTAATTTCTTCCTCCTCTGTTCTGGGGGCAGGTGACTGAAGTCCTCTGGATTTGCACCCTGAAAGCAAGACACAGGAAAAGAGAAAGAAGAAAAGTCAATATTTTAATTGAATGTGATAAATTTATAAATACCTACCTATCTATACTTACCCTCCTACATTAAGGGAGCAAAAATTGGCAGGGATTCAGATAAACAGTAGCTCCTAAAAGTCTGACTGAATATTTGTACTGTAGGTAGTTGGTGCTTTTCTCCTTATTATAAAAATCAAATAGTAGATATTAAATGGTTTTTATGTCTGTGCAAGCAAAATTTAACTAACTCAGACGTATTACTAATTTGGCCACTAATAATCAAATTCCTGTTTTTACTTAGTTGCCATTTAGTCAAAAATGAATTTGCTTGAGCTTATGTGTGGTATGCAGTTTTTATAGCAGAGCTCTGCACAGCGCTTTACTTAAGAGAAATTAGTATAACATCAATCTGATTTTTGTGTCACAAACACTGTCTTGGTCCTGTACACGTGGGAACCCTGTGGTGATATTTCACATACCAGTATATAACCATCATAATGGTAATGAATGCCTGAGTGATGGTAACCTCTTCTACTCTGTCTTCTCCGCCAAACTGTTGTTTGTTTCAAGCCATATAATAAAAGTATACTCATTCGAATAGAAAGGTTTTTAACCCAATCACATTGAAGAATCACATGACGTTTCTGGCGCGTATACAGTACTTACAGTAGTAAGCCTATCCAGAGGAATGGCATTTTGCTACCCTGTGGTGATATTGGGTTTCCATTAAAGAAATCTTATCTCGAGAGAATAACACTTTCAGACAATATCAACACTTTGGGGAGGGGGTGGTCATAACGCGATGGTTACATGACATTATGACAAACGAATTCACACTGAAACCTTGTGTCAGGAGAAGTTATTTTTTTGGAGCTCCGCTTTTAGGCGGTACCTAAATATTTATATTAAACGACTTGGTTGCTGTTATACAGTTATTTTTGTTTTGCTTATTATAGTTATAGCTAAAGTCACCAGTTACTACTAAATATCAATTCAAACTTCAGTGCAAACGGGCAGTGGTGGCTCAGTGGTTAAGGCTCTGGGTTACTGATCCGAAGGTTGGCGGTTCAAGCCCCAGTAACACCAAGCTGCCACTGTTGGGTCCTTGAGCAAGTCCCTTAACCCTTAATTGCTCAGTTGTACAAAAAAATGATGAATGTAAGTCACTCTGGATAAGGGTGTCTGCCAAATAATGTAAATGTCATTTAGAAAATGTCAGTGCATTGCATTGTGTATACGCAACGTGTCTGGCAAGTTTAACGGCAAATATCCATTTTCCTTGGTTCAGCATGCAGAATTCCAGTAAATAAACCATTAAAAATATTATACATGCAATACTAACAAAATAAATTTCACCATCCCAAAATACTCATCACTCACTCATTTGCTGAACAACTTAATTCTACTACTAGGGTTGTGGGGAGGCTGAGCCTATCTCAGCCTACACTGGGTGAAGGCAAGGTACACCCTGAACAACTCGCCAGACCATTGCAGGGCAACACACACACACAACTCTCTAGGGCTCAGGCATTTCTGTGTGGAGTTTACTGTTTTATCTAAGATTTAAAAAATGAATTATGTGATTTAAACAGCTGACTACTATAATGACCACAAATGTACATACTGTATGAGTAATATTATTAAAAATATTCCTTTGATTAACATGGTGAGACGTAAATGCACTCTAATGTAAATAGAAAGTATATATATATGGAGTAAAGAGCTCTGTTTAGGGCCTGGGATCCAGTGGGACCCAACAAAACAGTCCCGGGAACATGTGTGGTAAGATATGAAGCATGCAGGGTGAAAAAATGGAATAAATATATTAATAAATAAATTTACCATCATAAATGCTAATTGGATGTTGCATGGACACAGTGCTGAGTGGTGCATTCACTGCTTGCTTCATTCATTCATTTTTTCATTCTGGGCCGGCATGGTGGTGTGGTGGTTAGCATGTCACAGCAAGAAGGCCCTGGGTTTGAGTCCCGGGTTCAGTGAGGGTGTTTCTGTGTGGAGTATGCATGTCCAGCTACTCTGGTTTCCTCCCACAGTCCATAGACATGCACATTAGGCTAATTGGTTGTTCCAAATTGCCCCAAGGTGTGAGTGTGAATGGTTGTGTGTGTGTGTTTGCCCAGTGACTGGCGAGCTGTTCAGGGTGTGATAGGCTCCAGCCTCCCCGCTACCCTAGTAGGCTTAAGCAGTTTGGCAAATGAATAAAAGAATGAATTTTTTTATTGTTTATTTTTTAGAAAATGCATGACCTTGTCCATTGTTATCATAGTTAAATTACTAATTTGTTTACAATGTGGCAAATAATTCCAATTAATTAATATTATTTTAAATAAATCCAGTGAAGTTCATTTGAAAATATTGCAAACAGTCACACACAAAACAATAAATAGGAGATTGGGTAAAGGTGAACAAACAAACAGTCCTGCACACACCTCCGCACTAAAGTTCATGAAAGAAATTAGAATCAAGCAACTATTCAAAGATTATTTAACCATTAGGAGAAAGAAAGTAATAATGTTACTTTTGCTAAACTAAACAATTCAACAGACAAGAAAAGAGACAAGAGGAATAATGTTGAGTTTCGGATCACCTCAGTACGGTTCCACATGTGGGCATTGAGTGAGATCTGAACAGAGGGATGGCCATGACAGACATAAGACACACAAAACAAAAACAAAAAAGCAAATACCACAATTGTGTACTTATTAAAAATTAAAAGGTCAAATATAATCAACTGATTAAAATAAACATTTAAAAAAATTAATAAATAAAATAAAATAAAGCATAAATATTAAAAAAGGGTGTCATTAGTGAAACGGTTTTGCGGGTTATGATGATGTCGAGCATGCCACGGTCAAGCTAATAAAGTCATGCGATTGTCACCATGCTTACCAGCTTTAGAGAGAGCTTCTCAGGGAGAAGAGAGGGAATGATCAGGAAAGGAGCAGAGAGAGAGAGAGAAAAAACAACATCAGGGGAGCCACACTTCATCACTGTGCAACACATGTACACACACACACACACACACACACACACACACACACACACACACACACACACACACACACCTCTGCAAACTGGTGAAGGTCACTACTCAAAAAGTTCTCAAAAAGATATGATGGTGGTGTTTGATGGAGTCATTTCAGAATAGTCTAGATTGTTCAGCGGATATGTTTTAAAAGGTTCAGAAAAAGCTGTTCCTGTAATTTTCACAATGGACTTATAATAATATTTACTTATTGTTTCATTTAAACAGTAATTCATTTCAGTATTTCTTTTAAGTATGCACCTAAGAAAAGGTTTCAAATGCTACTCTGGACATGACACTGATACCTTCTGGTCACAGAAGCTTAGCATGTTTATGTTTTAGGTTTTTGGTGATGCTTTGCAAAGGTTCCACACCAGTCTAAATTCACCTGTATCTGTGAGCTACATTGCCTGTCCTTTAAATGAGCTTTTGGCTGTTGGCAATCAGAGCAGATGATTAGGAGCTCACTGTGTGTTTACTGTGTTTGTGCTTATTTATTTCACCACACCTATGTACATTCATTTGATATTAAGTAATAAATAATAACAATTTAAAATGAAAAAAGAAAAACAGATAAACACGAAAAATATATAAACAAAATAAGTGTGGTGGGAGACCCTAAGAAACCACCAGGCTTTCCTTCTTTTTCTTTGACCTTTTCTGCTTTATTTACAAAGTATTGGCAGCAATAAAACAAGACAGTTTGGATTTGAAGGAGGGACGGTTATTAGAGGACGTTACAAATAAGGGAAGAGAATTGGCAATCAGAGGAGATGATTAGGAGCTCAGTGTGAAAAGCATACAGACTTCAACACAATCACAAGTCATTTTGTATTTTCACCAATTTTAACAAATGATTCACCAATACGATTTTAAATAAAAACACATTTAAATATTAAGTTAGAAATAAAATGCAGTGGGGTGTGAAGTTAGAGGAAAAGACTTTATGGAGTGGTTTACTTTTATTGTCATCAATTGAAGATGCTGGTAAAAAATGAACCTAAATCTGAATAGAACTAAATAAGATGTTGCTTATGTTTTTCGAAGCAATGCCGTGGAGATTATTATGCTGTAATTGAGGCTAAAGTAAGTGCAACAGAATATTAACATGTATGATTTTTCTTGGCAAGGATGTGTAAATGATGCAGTCATGAGAAACTGATTATGTTTCAGTAGCAGCCCACACCAAAGTATAATATTCCTTTTAGACCACGACGATTTGGAATGTTTGGAATTTTTCATTTGAACAAGCAAACATTTAACCCCCATTAATACAGTGTCTACAGATAAAAGTGATTTTACACCCCCCCCCCCTTTTTTTTATCATTTATTCAACAAAATATTGATAGATGTAATCGTCTTCTGTGGAGAAAGTAAGCACACCCTTGGCCTCAAAATACTCTTGTATTTTCAAATACTCCCCCAACATCCCCAAGTGGTTCATATATGGGCTTTCCATAAACCCATCTCTGCATGTGCTTAGGATCATTATCCCACGGATAAGGTCCACCTCCATTTCAAATTCTAGTTTGGAGAGATGGCCTGACGTTACCTACAAGCCTTTACCGGTATGATTCAGAATTCATATTTAAGAAAAAAACTGCAACTTGGCCAACCTCTAAGGCAGTAAAGCAACCCCAAAGCATAACATTTGCATCATCATACTTTATAGTTGGTTTGACATTCTTTTGTACAGTTTAGATCAAATTGTCTACTCTCCAGCTTAATTTTCCTGGGATGGCCAATCATGAACAAATTGTAACTGGTTTGAAATCTATACCACTTGGAGATGATTTTCCTTACAGTGGAATTATACACTTCAAATATTTCAATGATCTTTTAAAATTGAAAAAAGATTGCACCCACAAGCTTTTTTTCTGAAACGATCAGACAGTATTTTGGGTCTTGGTATAATGACACCACACAATTCTATAGCAAAACGAACACAAGACCCCAGATAGCATGCTTAAATAAAACACCTTCCACCTGCTGGAGGTTCTAATTAATGGCACCTAATCTGGAACTCCTGATTCCAATTTCATGTACTTGAAGAAATTATAAATAATACATAGGTTTAGACACTGCCTAAAAGCGGAGCTCCCATATGATTTCCCTTACTTGACAAGTTTTCCGTGGTAACTCTCAAACCCCATACACGTATCCTAGGACTATAAAGATTAATTCATTTTAATAATTTGTTTATAGAAGGGAATAAAATGAGGTAATCAAACACGCAATCTTAGTCTCGACATGTAAAGTACACCATTTAGAAACCGTGGGTTTAGAGAACATTTCAATAACACAAGAATATATTTAGTTGTTTATTTATTTCACGTCATTAACGATGACGTCACATCATGTGACCTGAGTGTTATATGCCTCTTGTTCTCTATATTACTCTCTCCCAGAAAATGTGTCATGTCATGGTGTCTTTAACCATCACAATGATTTTTTTTTCTCTTGAATGTGTTGCTGTAATCTTTATATAAATCTTAATATATAAATGACTTGATATTTTGGACACAATTTGGCCAAATGATCAGTTTATATTTGCTTTGGTAATTAAAGAAGATCTTAAAAAGATCATGGTCACTTCGGCCAGCTCATAGCTAGCTCACATTGATTAGTACTTTCTCTTTAAAGGTGCTTCTGATAAAACTGGCATCCATTCTTCTTTAATATCTCCATTTTACAAGCTTTTCTATTTTAAAGTGGCTGGGTGACATGCACTGCACATGCGCCGTACTTTGAAAACTGTTCATCCTATTAAGAAATCAAACAGGTAAATTTGTTGACTACTAAAACACTAAGTAATAAAACCCTGTCTTTTAATTATTTTCGAAAGTTAGGGGCATTTAAGTGCCTTTGAGGAGGAAAGAGGAGAAAAGTGCTATGGCGGTGGCTGCAAGCTGTTTTTGCCAGGCAGAACAGGTAAGAGCATTTTTGTTTCATATATTTCTTACTTTAACTGTTTTTGTCAGTGAATTGCTTCCGCTTTTGAGATGTGAAGTACAGTCTATCATGCCGTGCAATTTCAGTTTGACAGAATACATGGCTAAACTGCACCCTAGTAAGGGCTAGCAAAAGCAAAACTGAAGTAAAAAAATGAGCTAATATTTAATAAAAAATTCTTAAGTCAAGGTCAAACTGTGATCTACGCTACTACCAGTAGTTTCATCTGCGCTTGTTTACTAATTTGCATCTGCAAAAAGCCAACCATTTGCAGTTACTGTGACACAGCCCCCTGCTAAAAGCTTCAAGTTAAATTCAAACTATTTAAATTATATGCAAACTGCCAGGAATGCACATAACCAATATGCAGAGTCTGGGTTGCAGGAACAAACCGCAAGCAAGCTCCCTTCCAGTGTAACTTGCCAGCACAAAAATGGTTTATTACTTTAGATCTTGGATTTTACTAAAATCTGCCCTGCTTGCTCGGATTGAAATTTCCTCGTGCTGCTCAGTGAATCACACACTATTTTCCAGTGACAAACACAGGCTACAGAAAATTAGGCTCTTTTTATTTTTATTTAGTTTATTATTATGTTTAGATATTTATGTTTTTTTTAGATTTTTTTTTTACTTGCAAAGTAGGAAGAGAGACACAAAATTATGAGAAAATGCAAACAGGCAGTGAATGTACATTTAATAATCAGTTAAATTGTCAAGAGAAAAAAGTCAATTCTATGGACCCCGGAACTGCGGACAAAGTCTGGAGTAGCCGAATCTGTACAGGAGGGCTCCGCGGTTGGCAAGGGCAGACGCGAGCCGCTGCTTCGATAGTCGGACCTTAGTTGGCACGCGTGTCAGTGTGTATACAGTAGTGTGACATTGGATGATGTGGTTGTATATACACACATAGCATTTCCCCCTATTTTTTCATAATGAAATTGTTGTTATTATCCACTTCCGAACCATTCTCGGAAGCTACGGACAATCGGCAAAACCGGACCGGTGCTCCCCTCCTTTTGTCTGTCAAATCAAGGGTCGAGTGTATTACCAAGGTGAATGCACTGTCTGTGCTGTCATGGTAACATAACACAATAACACACATAATAATGTGCATCTCCATTCAGGTCGTGAGCTATTTGGACAATCATTCCAGTACAACACACTTCATTTTAGCAATAACTTTGTTTGGTAGGCTATATTTACTTTAGTCATTGAGTTAGAACCGGGAATGAAGTCACACCTGATTGATGTGGCACTCCTTTTATTTTCAAAATCAGTCTGGTTAATGGTAAATTGGAAAGTGTGTACGAGTGACTGAAATATGCATAACTGGAAGCATGCAAAAACCAAGTTCATGGGAAAATCAAGTCCATGGTAAACAACATCAATTACATACTGAATGGAATGTGAAAACTAATTTTTAGGCATCAGGAAGCAACTATTTTTTTAGTTTCATGTTAGAGTTGTTAACCTGAAATTTTGAAGTGTTAATGATCATTTGACAAGCCTTAAAGGAAGAATCCCACTTGGCACCACATTTTCACTGTCTGAATTGTAGTGAACTTCAGCAGGTAAAAAGGACATATATATTTGATGTTAAATGAATACAGAAGAGGAGGATATAAAACTCTAATCAGACAATGGTAAAAGGAAGCATAGCTGGAATAAGAGCAAGAAGAAACAATGACCACGAAGACCTGAATGAGAACAGGAGTAAGAGAACAATAGCAGCACACAGTGAAAATACACATGGTGATGAAATATAGTGATTTCCTGTTGATGATTGTTAAATGTTCATTTTCATATCATATACATTCATGTTCTTAATACACTGTATCAAATTTATAATACACTATGGCCCAATAACAAAAGAGGTTTTTTGTTAGAATAAGACACTAACTGAGTAGTGTCTGAGGTTGAAATGATGCTGGAAAGAGTATCAATAAAGAACATGAGTACAAACCTCCGCCAAGCCAAATAAATAAGATAATGTACACAGCATCTTCTGAACAAAATCAGAATTCAGAATCCAAAATTTTATTTGGATTATCTCCAAAATCTAACAGGGTCTAGTAAAACTAATAAAAATATGCAGTGCTTAATTTATTAGATAAACATCCTAATATAAATAAAAGAAAAGCCAATTGTTTTGGGCTGTAAATTCATATATCAGGACAGCCATCCTAAACATTAATCTAAATTAAAATATATGTACTTCATTTATGCCCCCTTTACGTTCGTCAATGGGCTATGCACCATGAAGGAATTCACGTGTTCTGGGTGGAGCAAAGTCACAATTGAGGTGTTTCTTCAGGTAATACAATCTGTGTGAATTCTACCCTTAATTTATGAACTTTTTCAGCTGCACTCCTCTCACCTGTGCAATGTCCTAGACGCCCAGCCACAATAATCAGCTGTTTTGCCTACCGGTCTAAATCAAAATGCATCTTTATTAATAACTTTCCACATGTCAAAAATATCTTCATAGTCAGTTGCATCACGTGTCAGTTAGTGAGTCATGTTTATTTAATTTTAGGGCTTGTTATACATGGAAACTAACATTTTTCTTTAAAGTGATTCTTACGTTGTATTCCATTGACCTAGGAGAGCAGACGAAAGCTGGGAATGACATCAAGGCTGAGCGAATTATGTGGTGCTCCTTTTATTTTCAAAAATAGCTGGCTTTTAGTTTTAATGGCAGTCAAATTTGAAAATTCATGTTCCATTTTTTCCCATCAGCTAAAATACAAGTGCGTGTGACTCAGTCTAATTCTCTTTATATAAATCAGACCTTCATTCATGAGGCGGCCTTTATTTTGAGATCACAGCACATAGGGTAGAATGAGCATATCTGACATGTATGTAACCAGAACCATGTAAAAAGCGACTTTAGCATGAATGGGAGAATCAAACCCTTGGGTGTTAATGTTCTCACTCTAAGGAAAGTTTAGTTAGTAAGGTATTGTTTTCCGAAAGAGTCATACCAAGTTCTGCAGTGTTAACATAGCTTTAAGATTATGACTGTAATGCTTTGGTTGAACTTATGTTTCTTTGCTGGTGATTTTGACAGAATGTTATGAAAATTAACACAAACAAGTTTTATTTATGTGTGTGTGTGTGTGTGTGTGTGTGTGTGTATAAAATCAAAACTGCATGCATGACTCACATCATGTCGTTAACGCCTTCTTTAGAACACCATAGCTAAAATATG
>JBCNYH010000026.1:18457339-18471241 GCA_039654325.1 Tandanus tandanus
TGTGTGTGTGTGTGAGAGAGAGAGAGAGAGAGAGAGAGAGAGAGAGAGAGAGAGAGAGAGAGAGAGAGAGAGAGGAACAAAATCCAATCCAGTAGAAGGTTAAAAAAGGGGGGGAAACACAAAACAAGAGGAATAAGGCTCCAAAAAAACAGTTAGGACTTGACAAATAGTTGAATTTATTAATTGCTTATACTATTAATAAAACTCCGTAGCAATATACTAAAATGCAAAACAAAGATATAGCAAAACATGGAGGTGTGTATAACAGTTAGTGTTTTAGAGAAAACAGTCTGCTTTTCCAGAAGATGCAAAAATGTTTACATCTCCACTTTCTAATAGCATTATATACATTAATATAAAATGCCTGGAGCATAATAAAACGTATATAGCCAAAACCATGTGGACACCCCAAAAAAATGGGCTTTCCCAAAATTGTTGTCACAAAGTTGGAAGCACACAGTTACAGTTGTATACGATCTTTTTATGCCAAAGCATTACAATTTTTCTTCACTGGAACTCAATAGTCAAAACCTTAGACTGGAAGAACTCGAGTGTCCTGCACAGAGCCCTAACTTCAACTCCACAGTACACCTTAGGGATGAAATGGAATACCACAGGACTTCTTACCCAGCATCGGTGCCTGGTCTCACTGATACTTTTATGGCTGAATAGAAAAGATATTCCCACAGACATGCCCAAAATTGTAGTTGATAGTCTTCCCCGAAAAGGTT
Organism: Tandanus tandanus; assembly: GCA_039654325.1. Taxonomy (NCBI): domain Eukaryota; kingdom Metazoa; phylum Chordata; class Actinopteri; order Siluriformes; family Plotosidae; genus Tandanus; species Tandanus tandanus. Next base: position 18,458,071 of record JBCNYH010000026.1, read on the forward strand.
TTTATGACAACAAGCGAATATGAATGATATGGATATGTGATGATCAAGTGTCCACAAACGTTTTGCTAGATGGTGTATTTCACTCATAAACTACTAGCATTAAAAATTGGTGAACAAGTGTTTCATTAAACAAGGACATTGTATAAGAAATCTGATTATGTTTTAGGTCATATTTATGCAAAAATATAACAAAAGTCATCAAGAGATGACATATCCCCCAACCTCTGCTGTCAGAAAATATGAATTTCAAAAATCCCAAAATATTAAAAGGTACAATTGCACTGCCTAGTACATGTAACAGCCGAGTTTGATGAAGAAATCTCAAACGGTTTCCAAGTTCAGGCCCACGACTGAAATTATTACAGCTGGACGGACATACTGATGACTATATTTCTGTGTATTTTATGTCAGGGGATAATAAAAAAGTTGCAAATGGGTTTTAAATTCTGGCCTGAAAACATACATAGCCCATATTTTTACTGAAATAAGTGTCAAATTTAAAAAGAAATCTGAAATGGTTTTCAAGCTCAAACAAACACCACCCATAATCTTTCATGGTAAACTGATTGCCATGAAAATATTAAGAAAATCTGGAATCGCAGAAATTGAAAAAAATTTTAAATGTGCAAAGGGTTTTCCACCCCTGATCGTGCCTTGTTGCCTTGGGTGTCACTTATTAACACTGATGAGGCCAATTACCTGATTTGGACTCTAGCCAATCGGGTTGAACTTGGAAAATGGTTTCAATTATCTAATGATGGAGTTTATAAAATGCTCCTCTACTCTGTTAATCATGACTCTGACAAAGACACGGTGTGTTGAAATGTTAGTCTTCTGTTTGCTCAAATTAACAGGCTACAAGATTGATCAGTGTGCTCCAAACATCGTTCTGTTTTGTCCTTTGTCCAACTGAGAAGCACCTGATATTGCAGAACTTAAGGATTGATGTGTGGAGTGCCCTATTTTTATGAGATTGCATTTAGACTAAGGACAAGTCTTCATCTCTGCTGCTCTCCTTGCTGATCCGCTGATCGCATGCTATCAGAACATTCCTTTCAATCTGCTGTGAGAGATCTTGAAGACCTAAAATAGAAATAAATGAGGTTCCTGTGGGATTCCATTACCCTCTCTGAATATTGGAGAGGTAAATGTATTACACGAGACTTATGGATAAAAAAATAAAAAAAAACACCCTCTTTTGGATTAGAAGACAAGGAATTTCTCCAGAAGTGGAAACAGATTTTAAATAAATGGTCCTTAGACTTAATGCTGCTTACCATAGAGGAAAGCAAAAGCTGAAAATGAAAAAGTGAATACAGAAGTTAAACTGGAAGCAGACCTGAAGAAAAAGGCTCCAAAGGAGACTTTTGAAACAATTACAAAAAAGCTTTCAGATTCCGACTTCATTTCAACAAGACCTCCGAGCCTACAAAGTAAGGAACTATGAACGTGATGTGAAAGACTACAGAGATGGCAAAGTTTATGATTGGCATGGAGCTAGGAAGAAATTCCCTCATAGATGTTTCACAATCCCCTAGAGCAGAAGACCCGATGTTCTCCACTGCCAGTGAAAGAGAGTCATCTGAGGCAAGTGACCTGGGTGAACTAGTGAAATCATCTAAACTTTTTTTTTTAGAACAAAAGAAAATACGGCGGGGTACAAGAGGGTGCAGCAGATCCCATCAAGGCCCACAGATCCCAATGGCACAACCCTTCAGCGGATAGTGAGCAAACAGCATTATGGATGACCCCACACACCCTTCACACACACTCTTCACTCTCACTGTCTTTTCTTTTTTGCACCTGTTTTGTCTTTGCACTGTTGCACTTAGTTGCACATTTTGCACTTCTTATGGCTAGGACAAAAACCTTGGTCGTAGCTCTGTGGGGGGTTTTTTTGTTTTGTTTTTTTCCCTGATAGTCTCCAATTATACAATTTTCTGTAAACCTCTCAGTAGGAACACTCTTTTGATGACAGATAACCTAAAACTTCTAAAGAATATTCCTACTGGGCAATTTTTAAGAGTGTGTAGGAATTGTAGTAAAGTTACAGATTTTCAGTGTAAAGCAAATAAAATGAGTTGGCATTTTCAACAAAGAGGCTGTCCTTTTATCATATATTTCTTCTGCCTATCAGAGTGTTGGAGACAGAAAGAGAATCTTTTAGTTAAAAAAAACTAGAACTACATCTGCTCCACGACTTGTATTTTCCACAGAGTATTCTCCCCTGGCAGGAAAAGTAAAAAATATCATTTTAAAACATTGAAATGTTTTGAAGTGATCCATCTTTAGTTGACATTACTTCTACCTTTCCATTGATCACTTTTAAACGTTCACGTAATTTGAGAGACAGAGGTTTATTCAGAAACAAAAATCTCTAGAGCAGTCTCCTGGTTACCTGGAGTTTTTTGGTGTGGCCAGTGTGCACAATGCTCAAATTCCTCAGATATTAAACATTTCACACATCCACGTACTGGTAAAAAACATCCAATCAAGTCTTTGATTAAGTAACAGTACTCATGTGTATATGATTTAAGTGGTCTAGTTTATATTGGTCAGACCAAAAGCGCACTAAATGAGTATTTCAGAACATAAGACTTCAATACGTACACACAATATGGATTATGCTATGGCCTGCCACTATGTACAAGCCAATCATGGCTCAGTAGCTTCACTGAAGTTCTGGGGAATAGAGAAGAGAGTTTCTCCCTCTAGGGGTGGTAATTTAGTTAAATTGCTACTTAGAAGAGAAGCTTTTTGGATACATACTCTGAATACTGTGGAACCGCTGGTTATAAATGAAGAATTAAATTTATCTTGTTTTTTATGAATGTTTTTACTGTTGCTGTGTTTTTTGTGAAAGGTGCTTTTTACCTGCAATGTAACTTGTGCCAGATCATGGATCATGTTTAAGAAGTCACCTGCTGTCTTTTTTTTTGTTTTTTAATTTATTTTTTTAATGTGCAAAGGGTTTTCCACCCTTGTTGTCTTTAGTGTCACTTATTAACACTGAGGCCAATTACCTGCTTTGGACTCTTTAGCCAATCAGGTTGAACTTGGAAAATGGTTTCAATTACCTAATGTTGGAGTTTATAAAATGCTCCTCTACTCTGTTAATCATGACTCTGAAAAAGACACGGTGTGTTGAAACGTTAGTCTTCTGTTTGCTCAAATGAACAGACTGCAAGATCGATCAGTGTGCTAAAGACTTCCTTCTGTTTTGTCCAACTGAGAAGCACCTGATACTGCAGAACTTAAGGATTGATGTGTGGAGTGACCTATTTTTATGAGACTATATTTCTGTGTATTACATGTTAGAGGATAATAAAAACGTTGCAAATGGATTTTAAATTCTGTCCTGGAAACATATAGTCCATATTTTTACATGTTAAATTTGTTGCCATGGAAACATAAAAAATGGAACTGCAGAAAATCCCAAAATATCAAAAGGCAACAACCACACTGCTTAGCTGAAATAAATTTGAAAAGAAATTTGCAACAAACACCACCCATATTCTTTCATGGTAAAATTGTTGCCATGAAAATATTAAGAAAATCTGAATTGCAGAAATTCCAAAATATCAGAAGGCACGACTACACAGCCTAGTAGAAGTATCTTTCAAGGTTAATGAAGAAATCGCAAGCGGTTTCCAAGTTGTGGGCTGGAATTGAAATGAAGACAGACAGATGAACGCACACACTGATAATATATTTACCCGCACAATATTTCTGGGGATTAAAAAAAAAAACTATAAAGGGTTCACATGCACCATATAAGTTCAGCTTTAGTGATCAATGGTATTTAGTGCTTTATTAATCTAAATAAAACAAACACTCTTCAGAAGAAAGAAGAACAAAGTGTTTTTAGGTCATCTTTTTTTCCTTTCCATTCTATTACTTGTCTGTCTCCTCCCCCATGTCATTATTGCATGACCCAATGCACTAATGAGTTTCAAATGAAGTTGGGCTTTGGGAGAGGATCTGCTGAAATGTACATCCATCTGAACCATGTGCATGTACTGCATACATACACACATTTCAGTTCTACCAAAAACCCAGGGTCTGAATTATAGCAATATCACAAAACTCTCTTTCCCTGTATCTGAACCTCACAGTCATTATAGAAAGAGGATTAGTACTAGTTCTCTTCAAGGCAGCACTGACAAAATATTAATTGTAAGGGTGCTTTCATACAATTTTATTTTAATTTTAGCAAAATAGGCAAATCCTTTGGGGGGAAACCTTAACCCAAACATAACCTGCAGCACTCCCTTAAAGAGCACCAGTGTTGGTCATCCTTACAGCCTGATTCTTGCATAATGTAATATGTTTAAGTGATACAGAGCTTATATTAACATAAATGACCATAAAAAGTACCATACTGGGCAATTTTATCCCATGGATTACTAGCAGGGGCTGAACCAATGCAGAGCAACCATTTTTTTTCCCGGACGTGGCGTGAACTCGGACCAGATTGTCCAGCACAAGTAAACTAAAAGCTTTTTGACTAGTTCTTAATTCCGTAGGAACAGCATCCAGTTTTAGACGTGAAAGCTTGGGCTTCATGCCAAGAAGTTCTGCCTGGAGGTCATGCTGACAGCAGGTCAGCTTAAAGTGGTCTTCGCAGACTACTGAATTGTGTCTGAAAGGAAACGTTTTCAGAGTATGGCCTGTGCCGATATTATGCAGCCAATGTTTACCAACTCTGCCATCGGTTGGTTTAGGAACACACAAAAAAAATGTTTTCCATGATTTCTGTGCTTGTTGTTTGTATAGCCGTATGCTTTGCACTCTGCCATTTTCCTGGATATACAGCTCAGCACTGGCCAATAATGTGTTATCTTAGACTGGTGTCTGCTGCATGGGGTCAGTGACCAGTCCATCGCAGCCCAGCCAACAGGACAAAACATCACTACCAGGGCTGGAACACCCAATGAAGAAGGCAACATGTCACTGCGCATGCCTAGTACTAGTAGTAGTGTGGCAGCACTCGCGCGTACTTGACAAGGAGCAAGGACTGACATTGCTTACGGAACCATTGATGTCATACGTGATCGTTTTAAAGAGCTAGCAATACTTTTTATTTTGTAACAGCATTCGGTCTTTTTGGGTCAGAGTCTATCAGCATGGCACAGCTTTACTTGTAAATCTTTACACACTATTCCTTGCAAAAACTCCAAATCTGTCAGATTGTGAGAGTATTTCCTGTGCACAGGCCTCTTCAAGTCACCCAGCAAACTTTCCATTAGATTCAGATCTGGCTACAAAAATCTAAAAGTTACTAAACTTTATGCTTCTTCTGTTGAGGACATTCCTTTGTTGAATTGGAGGTATGCTTTTAGTTGTTGTTGTGCTGAAATGTGAAATTTCTCTTTGCCTTCATTGTTTTAGCAGGGGCCTGAAGGTTTTGTCCCAAAACTGACTGGTATTTAGAACCGTTTAAAATTCCCTCCAGCTTGACTAAAGTTCCAGCTGAAGCAAAACTGCCCCAAACCATGATGCTGCCACCACCATGCTTCACCATGGCAATTGTGTTCTTTATAGAATTGTTTTCAAATACATTCCAACTATGAGCTCCGTTTAATGCTTTGAAAGCTCTTTGGCTTGTGCTGTTTAATCCAAATAAGTCAATGTCAGAAAAATCCTATAAGAACAGTTTAAATGTATTTGGGGATAATTAGGGTTATTTTAATTGATGGCAGGTGTGTACTGACTGCTATTTAACATGAGTTGGAATGTGACTGGTTAATTTTGAACACAGCCATACCCAATTTAGATTTATTTTCTAATTTTTCCCCTCTAAAAGATTTATTTTTTACAATTGAATTGTACAGATCATACGGCACATTAACAAATGTTAAACATGTACATTTTATTATTTTTTAAAAATTAACTAATTTTAAATTTACCAGCAATATATCTCAAAAAAGTTGTGACAAAGGTAGAAAAATGCAAAAGTGGTCTACTATGCACTGTTGAACAATAACGCAGATGTTTACAAAACGCTCAAAGATGAGAACCTGGACCACTGTGGACTGTCCCCCATTTATTCTACTGCAGAGTTCTATGAGTGATCATACTGATAAAGCAAGTGCCAGCTCTTTCAGCCTCCTCTTTCCAATGAGCATGTACCTTAGCAAAGGTGCAGGTCAAGAAAGGGAAGAAGTAACCCCACCTTTACAACAGGCACTCAAGAAGTTGGAGAACTTAAGTTTGGGGATGTATTCTCAGCTGAGTCCCGGTGACCCACATCTTACAGAATTATATCAAGAATCCATGGGATTGTAGTTCCCCAAGCCAACCAGTAGGCTATAGGAGGACAAATCACATGCATGCTCCAGGATGGAATCACTTAGTAGTCTGTCAGCCTCTAATCCAGTCCAGTCCATTCACTGTCGTTCCCAAACCCACAAAACCCACAAAAGGCTACTGGCAAGTTGCAACCCCCCCCAAAACCCCCAACCCCAGACCATGCCCCACTGCCAATGAATGGAAAAAGCCAGACTCCAACAACTGAATAACTTTTGTTTTGTTTTCTTTTCTTGTAGGAATTCTTGTTTCAGGTATTGCATATAGCAGGGGTCCGCCATGGAAACCCAAGAGATGTCAACCCAAGATAGATGCCGTTTGGGCCCAGTCTTCCTGGTTTTGCACTAAGGGGACTGGGGGGCACTGTGACACTGCGCAAACAGGCAAGCACTCCTCAGCATGCCATCACAGGGGTGCTGAAAGGACACCAGTTGGCAGGAAAAATGGGACAAAATAACACCTGAAACGTGTTATCAATTAGTCTTTTCGGTTCCTGAACATCTTTTAAATGTTGTGAGAAGGAATTTCAACTTTACAAAGTGGTAAATGCTTTACTATCCCAACTTTTTTTTTTATTTGTTGCAAGAATCAAAATTAAGTGTTTATATTGGGGTGAACAACTGTAAAATTAAGAAAGTAGAACATTTAAAGTAATGTGCTGTTGTATTCATTTGATTACAGTACAGGTCAAAGATAATTTACAAATAATTGTTTTCTACATAATTTCCACATAATGTCACATACATTTTTGATTTGGGGTTGTAATTTTACAACAGATTACAGATTAATGTAGGAATGTAGAATCTTCCAAATGTTTTACAAACTTTTAAGCAGCACTGTACCTCTAAAACCTGTTTGCTCTGGGTCTGTATAACTTTACTTCAGGTTTTTATGCTAAAAACTGAAAATGCACAGAGAGAGAGAGAGAGAGAGAGAGTTGCAGTTATACATTTTAATTCAGGCCATCTTTAAGAATGGGTGAAGTCTGGAATGGAGCATACTCAGTGACGAGAGACTCGACCCAGCTCAGAATGGTCACAACTAATTAGTCATTCACAGCTGAAGAAATATTGGATGATAGACAGAATTGGAAGAGTGTTGGTACTGTAAAAACAGCAAAGATGATGGGTAGAGGAATGTTTTGTGTTTTGGTGGTACAGGTGTGAGGGTACAGAAACAAAAATCTGTTCTGAGTTTAAATGTTAGGGCTTGCTGGCAGTGCATTAGTATGTTAACTTATCAACATTTAGTCACACAGGGGTGAGTGTGTGAGTTTCAACACAAAAGGAATACAGCCGCAAACAATAATGTCTAAAAACTTGTGACCCACAATGAATTGCTACACATACTGTAAAATCAAACTTAGAAATGATCTGTGCATGGATTAAAAACATAAAAAATGTAAGAAATTAGAAACGTATTATATAAATCTAACTACATAAAATACACATTGTGTTTTTTTAAATAAACGTGTTGCTGATCTGAACTCTAGTACACATTGATACTTATTTCAGAGAAAAACTCTTTCTGGATCCCACTGAAGTTCCACCTTTAATCAGCTGAGCTAAATAGTGAAACTGTAAAGTAAAAAGAAATGTATATATGTTTGTTTATGTGTGTTACCTTGTTCTTCTTGAATGGCCAGAGTTTGCTCTTGCTTTTGCCGGATTTTTCTGCCTTATTATCCGGGCGTGAGTTGGTCAGGCTGGTCTCCGATACGGTCCTCTTCATTGCCTGTCCATAGTCTTCAAACTCCACATCACCGGGGGGCTCAAACCCTGATTTATATGATTCCACCACCTGTGCTGAGTCCTGTAAACACACACAAACTTTTCACTCATCCTGATTTGAAATGACTTGCAAAGAGCAGGAGCTAAGATTGATTGGTTGGATAGGATAGCTTGCAAGATATTAAAGGTCGGATATTATATCCATTTTCAGACCTTTATTTTTCATTTCAGTCACCTGTGAAGCACCACAGAGTACGATTCCTAAACCCAAAAACGTCCCAGTCCTTCAGGAAGTAGCATCCCCTCCTCCCCCTGAAATTCTGGTTTTGGATGGCCTATTTATAACTAAGTACTAATAGAATCAACATTTGTTAAGTCACAAGCACCATAAAATAACACTTTACACTTTTTAAAACACTTTTCAATTTTATAAAAGTACTTCATTCAGATTTCAAACCTCTTTAATATTATTACCTAGAAGAGACAATTATTTACCTGCACTTCAAAAAATACATGTTGAAAAAATTCCTGAAATCCCAAAAAATGCCCATACTTTAATATGTACCAAAATGTTCATCAAATGCCCACAAGGTGGAGACATTTCATAATAACTATGCCAAGTTATAATATTTCGTTCGAATGGCACAAACAACAATGTAAAAACAACCATGATATCTTGGTGTGTGCTTACAGTAAGGTACTGTGTAAACCTATTGATGAATGGATGAAGAGATGAGTAGATGTATTATATTTTAGCAGAGCTTCTGAGCGGAGCCCCATAGGCATGGAGCACGACTATGATAGCTGTCCTGTGTCCGTACGTGCCTACCTCATTGCTGACTTGATGCTGATTGGCGCCACAATAAATATGAAGGTTCATAATATTTCCCGTCCATGGTTAGTGCAAAAAGTTTCTTTATATGGCTCAAAGAATTCACACTTTCACACTTTATGTTGAGAAGAGATGTCATATATTTCTACATTAACTATTAAACACCTACATTTTAACGTTTTTTATTTTCTCAGACTGCAAAGGTGCATGCTGGGTTTATGGACATTTGAAAACTGATGGTGTTCTATGATGTAATCAGTCCTTTCTGCTTGTCATCACCGCCACGCCTGACACACACACACAATCTTTGCAGCAACACGGAACATGAACTCATTAAACGAATAATTAAACTGATACAAATCAATGTGGAAATCAGCAAGTCAAATATGGTGAACAGAGAACTCCGTGTTAACCTTTCCCACTTCCACTCCAGACCAAATTCATGAAACACAGGTGAGATTTATTAATTTATTTCCATCGGACACCTATCAGTAGAAACATCTATCGGGAGCTCCACCTTTAGGCAGTACCTAATTCTATGTATTATTTATGTTTTAATTGTACCTTCATTTGTATTTCATGGAGCTGTATGTATGCATGTCATTTATAAAATATTGTGCATATTTGCCATGTGCATGTGTATCTGTGCATGACTCACAGTTTTGGCCTCAATGCTCTCAGCTGTTTTGGTTATGCCATCAAGACATTTCCCTACGATGGGCAGAATCTGTCTATCCAGCTCAGCAAAGATCTTCATGGAACCAGCCACTTTCTCGATCCTCTGTTCCTCCATGTCCTGGATTTTCTGCTCAAACACAGACATAGACAACCAGTGAGGAGATAACCACAATAGGGCCAGCGGCATTATGGAATTGGAAGTCAAGTAACTATGTCTGGGATTGGCAATTAAATCGATTAAAAAAAGAATGCACCACTGGATGGAGTCAATAAATTAAAATAAATGGATGGATGGATGAATGACTGAGAAGACATACAGTTACATGACTGGCTAATGTATGGATACATAGATCGATGGATGCATAAACAACTAGAAGGGGTTACTGGTATAAATATATATTTGTATTAATGAGATGTACTTTTGGGTGAGTTGCCAGGTTAATGTATGGATAGTTATGTGTTTACAAAGCTGTGTCCACACACTAAGCAGTGTGTATACCTGAAAGATACTGGGGATGAGTGTGTGGTAATGTTCAGCCTGTTCCTGGTTAAATTTCTGCAGGTAGTTGGAATATTCATTCTTACTGTCGGCTGCCAACTGGTGTCTAAACTGTGCCTGCTGTCTGGCCTAGAGAAAGAGAAAGAGGAAAAAAAGAAAACAGAATAAGTTTTTTTTTAACCTTTCAGGTAATTAGCCAAGCTCCCCCATCTGTTCATGAGGCTCATTAGCAACCACAACTTCTGTCTATCTATTACTGTGTCTGTGTGTTTAATGGCTTTAAATAAAAAAACAATTTCTTTCCTAATTCACTTCTTATCACCCACATTTTAATGCATCATCAAATCTGAAATAGTTATATCAAATTATAACAAAGAAAATCATATCCTCTGAAATATGCAGCAAGATTTTTAAATCTGGGTGGCTTACTTATAAATAAATAACAAAATACATGCATGCATGCATACTTACATACATCCATACACAGATACAGACACACAGTTAGGTCCATAAATATTTGGACAGGTCACGATTTTTGTATACTTGTCTCTGTACATCACCCCATTACGGCTTGATCTCATTTGGGCGATTCTTTGGTGACTGCCCATGATTTTTTGAGTTGGTGACAGTCAGTGATGATCTGTGATGATAAGCAGAGGTTGGCGACCATTTTTGAATGTCTTCTTTGTAGTTTGTGACCATATTGCTAACTATCCCCAATTACTGTCGAACCATTGTTGCAGACAGTCATGGACAGTTGCAGATTGTCTGAGACTTTGTCTAAGACTGATGGAGACTTTGCTGGCTACAATCAGTGACCGTAGTCGCGGACCAAGCTGACGATATCCGTGACCATAGTAACTGGTCCAAGGATGGAACCTGGTGGTACCTTAAATGATCAAACTTTTAAAGTGCAGGAAAGTAAAAAACAAACAAACAAACAAACAAGGTTCTTATCTATTGAATTAACGGGAAATAAATAAAAGGACGAATAATATGACATATTTATATATTAAATTAAAGAGAAATTAAAGGGAAATGATATTAGGAAAAGACCAGTTTAACTGGTTTTCATGGTAACTGGTAACCCTGGATTACAGATGTTTACTTTCCGCTGTTTCTGCCGGCATTTTCCTTCTGTTTGACATCTGCAGATTCGTCAAGACTATAAATCTGATTCAGAGTGAAATCTGACACTCCACTTGTTTGATCAATAAAGGTAAACATGTCTGTGTTTTTCACCAAGAAAAATTACACAAACAAAAACAAATAAATTATATTTTTTAAACTGTTAGACAGTTAAAATGAGGGAGGCAGGTTTCGAACTTGAGTCTGTGGGATACAAACATGCAGCTACGCCCCTGCACGTCTCCTAACCGCCTGAGCTAATATTATGCCAGGTCAAAGCGACGAATACTCTTTATTTGTACTCTCCCCCCCCCAAAAGCAGCATTTAATCGCCAACAGTGGTTGCCAACTGTCTCAGACCAACCACAACTGTGTATGTGATGTCCTAAATGACTCAAATAAAATACCGCTCAGATGAAAATCTCTAATCGTCATCAACTAGGACTGAGACTGTCTGCAACTAAGTCCCCAACTATCTGCGACTATCTGTGATTAACCACAACGGTCTCAGACTGTCAGCAATATAATCGCAGATAGTTGGCGACGGTCACCGATTAGTAGACCATCGTGTTTAATCATCCAACATTTGGAAACAGGTTTCCAATGGGTTAGTCCGGTTCAGTGTGGACTACAGAAAAGTCAACACGGTGTCTAAACTTGACACTTATGCAATCCAATTGGATCCTTATCCAATGCCCTGCATTTATGAACAGCTCAACTGGTTATGCACGGCTCGCTTTTATTCTACACTGGATTCAACAAAGTGATACTGGCATATTCTCTTGACTCCATTATCCTGTGAAAAAACTGCCTTTTCCACTCCGTTTAGTTTACAACAATTTGTCATTCTTCCTTTCGGGTTGTTTGGGGCCCAGTTGCAGCATCTCATGCACCGTATCCTCCATTCTGACAGTGCCTAGGCTAGGGGTTTGGGTTTGGTTGCAGGCCAGATGGCTCCACGGAACGAGTCAGGGGGTGGGGGTATGCGGCAACGGAGGTGTGGTCCAGCAGATCTGTACCTGTCTGTCCCAGTATCCTCCCTGGGCAGAGAGCATGTTGTCACATACACCCATCCAAAGTTCCTGGTCAACCTAAAAAACTCAATTACTGACGTCCTACTTTTCCTGAAGGAGGTATGAATACACCTCCTCTTTCAATCTGTGAAATCCTGACAAACAAACCAGCCTTTGGAGCAGGCTTTTGCCATCTACAATAAACTGAAGACATGGAAGGACATCAAAACATTTACAGTGCTACACATATGCGCTGCACACTAGCTCAAAGTTCTCTCAGGCAATCAGGAGGAAAACAATAGACAAAAGTTTAAAGGAATCTGCAACATTTGCCTTTGCCAGATTGTAGAACACCACCTTCATGACTGCAGGACTGTATGTACTGTATTAATTGGCAGATGCAACACTAATAATGTCCTGACTAACGCGTATATCATGCAGGACCTAATAAAAAAAAAATGCAAGAATCAAAAACTCAAAGAAATATAAAACTTGGAAGACAGCCTCTTAGCTCAGGATGATGAAAGACAAAATGCCCAGACAATCGTTAGCAGGTCTCCCTTCACAAACAATTGCAAGATGGTGTTGGAGACCGTACAAGGTAAGCTGGAAAGAGCCAAGGCATTGGTAATGTCCTTTTTGTGAACTACCTTGGCATTTCCCCCCTTTGGAGTGGTATGGTATTACAATAGCAGGTAATAGCAGCAATACATCCAAATAGGACTATTGGGCTTTAACTGTGTGTGCACCTTGCAAACATAAGTAGCAAGTATAGCAGTTAAGCAAAAGTACTAGTTGCACTCTGCATACCATCACTACTAATGCCTAAGCTATAATAATTGCTTATACAGTAGTGTGCAGTGAAGATTATAGACCACCACTTTTGTCTAAAAGGGCTCCTAATCTAAAGAAGTAAAAAATTACTTCTCTATAATTTTTTGGTGAAAATGTATTGAACAATGCTATTGTAGGCAATGAGAAC
>JBCNYH010000026.1:18508951-18523162 GCA_039654325.1 Tandanus tandanus
CGCACATATGTACACACGCATACATGTATACACGTATAGAGATATACAAGCATATAGACATAGACAAATACACACATACACACACACACACACACATACACACACACACACACACACACACACACACACACACACACACACACACTCATAACAAGACCTTTGCATACACACAGCTCTTTCAGTCATTTCTCTCCCACTCAAGACAAGACATTTTCAGTCCTCGGGTAAAACATGCACACACACACACACACACACACACACACACACACACACACACACACACACACAGATTTTGCAGTTCTATATAGGTCTCATACCATCTTTATAAAGTCAAGGACAACTTATAACTCAAATATTTCTGTATGTACTGTATGTACAGTATGTATGGGGATGCATGGTGGTGTAGTGGTTAGCACATCTGCCTCACTGCAAGAGGGTCCTGGGTTTGAGTCCTGGGCCTGCGAGGGTGTTTCTGTGTGGAGGTTGCAGGTTCTCCCCATGCTTAAGTAGATTTCCTCTGGGTTTCCTCCCACAGTCCAAACACATGTATATTAGGGTAATTGACCGTTCCAAATTGCAATAGGGACAAACACAGAACTTGTGCTGAAAAGTGTCTCACTTAGGGGGAAAATTTTAATTAGCATTTTCAAATAGAATCATATGAAAATGCTTTGTTTCTGCAGCCTAATGAATGATGCAACATTACATCATCCAAGCTTAAACCAACTGTAGAGAATCACTCAGTATTTTTGAGAGGAAGAGAAACACAATTTGTTTATAATAATTTCATTTAATGTAGTGTCCGTAACTTTTGCTATTTCAAATTTTTCAAGGATCTAAAGTGTCCTACAAATGAAACTTGGCTTATTCAGATTTCACACAATACACAATACAGAAAAAGTACACTATTCTGAGACGCATAATTTTTGAGATATTGCAACATGAATTTGACATGGATACGGACACTTTCTTTCTTCAATTCAACCAACATTTATTACAGGTTATCTGTCTCTATAATATTATAGCAGTTTCAGCATCAACACTGTTGAAATATGAAAAAATAGCATTTCAAATTATTATTTTTTTCAAGTGAGACAGTACTGCTTCCCTCTCCTGAGACGTCGGATGGTGAGCCAGAACCTTTTCGGGGCCAACCGATAGTCGCTTTCCACGCATGTGATTTCGCATCGGCGACAGCCCGGGCTGCAGCACGTTTGGCCTGCTGGTACCTGTCTTCTGCCTTGGGAGTCCCACGGGCCAAAAAGACCCGATAGGCCTCCTTCTTTAGCTGGACAGTCCCCATTATCGCAAGTGTCCACCACCGCGTCCGGGGGTTGCTGCCACGAGAGGCACCGATGACCTTCCGGCCACAGCTATGGGCTACCACCTCAATGATAGAGGCACGGACCATGGCCCATTCGGATTCCATGTCCCCTGCCTCCTTTGGGATGTGGTAGTAGCTCTGCCAAAGGTGGGAGTACTCCATAAAGACTGTTTACAGCAGAAGTAGGAGCTGCTTATCTCAACTGGGGATGTTGTCGGGAGGTGGAAGGAACACTTCGAGGACCTTCTGAATCCCACCAACACACCCTCCGTGAAGGAGAAGGACCCTGGGGGTTGGGGTAGGGGTCCGCACATTACTATGGCTGAGGCCGCCGAGGTAGTCAAAAAGCTCCTCTGCAGCCGGGCTCTAATGGTGGACGAGATCTGCAACATCGCGTGGTCATCAAGGGCCGTACCACTGGATTGGTAGTTTGGTAGATCCCCTTTTTAAAAAGGGTGACTGGAGGGTGTGTTCCAACTATCGTGGAATCACTCTCCTCAGCCTACCCGGGAAAGTCTATGCAGGTGTACTAGAGAGGAGGACCTGATCTGATTGACTGATTGAAACAGTGTGGTTTTCATCCCAGCCACAGCCCTCTGGAGCAGCTCTACACACACCTCGATCCTGGAGGGGGCATGGGAATTTGCCCAATCTGTCCACATGTGCTTTGTGAATTTAGAGAAGGCTTTTGACTGTGATCTTGTGGGGTGTGCTCCGGGAATATGGTGTACTGGACCCATTGCTACTGGTAATTAGGTCTCTGTACCACCGGAGCCAGAGCTTGATCCACATTGGTAACAACAGGTCAAATTTTTTTTCCAGTGAGGGCTGGACTTCGCCAAGGCTGTCCTTTTTCATAATTTTTATGGACAGAATTTCTAGCCACAGCCAAGGGGTTGAAGGGTTGTGGTTTGGTGGCCATATGATCTCGACAATGTTTTTTGCAGATGACTTTGTCCTTTTGGCCTCATCAAGCCGGGATCTCCAGCTCTCATTGCAGCGATCCGCAGCTGAGTGTGAAGCAACCGGGATGAGAATCAGCACCTCCAAGTCTGAGGCCATGGTTCTCAGCCGGGAACGGGTGGTTCCTTTCTGGGTATAAATAGCCACAAAAGCTATTAAAGGTGCCTATTCTTTTGTGAATATCCTGTCTCTTCCATTATCAGTTCATTTCAGCTGAATATAAAGGTTTCCCAGTGAAACTACACCAGCTCATGGTTTAACTTTTTTTCACCTGTTTCACATCTTGTTTTGGTTCTGTATCTCTTTACAATAACAAGTCCGTGTGACCAGAGGAACGATTTTGCGCATATGTGATAACTTGGCAGTGGTCATTGACAGTGACATACAGGAGTAAGCAAATGGTTTCATAAAGACATTGTGGCCAATTCCATTTTATTTCCAAGTGATAACACTGTATTTCATGTTTATTTAATATGCCTAGGATGTGAATGGGCCTCTTTAAGTTTCTATATAAGCATTGCTATAATAAGGGCGTGATGGTGGAATCAGCCAGTCAGGGCTTAACTTCAAAATAGAGGCCAATTATGGAAACCATTGAAAATCAGGAACCAGTAATAAATGTGATCATAATAAGGGATTGTAGGATATTACGGGAGGCAGAGTGCAAGTTTTTTAAATAAGGAATATATAAAAAGTATTTAAATGTTCATCATACTAAAGCTCTGAAATTTAAATTCACAAAACCTGCTACATATTTCATTTCATCACATTTACCGAACCGCTTAATTCTATTGGGGTCATGGGGAGGCTCGAGCTCTCATACTCACATCTAGGGGCAATTGAGAATAGAATTAGCCTAATGTGCATGTGTTTGGACTGTGGGAGGAAACTGGAGTACCTGGAGGAAACCCATGCAAGCATGGGGAGAACATGCAAACTCAACACACAAACACCCTTGCCGAAGTCAGGACTCGAACCCAGGACCTTCTTGTTGTGAGGCAGACGTGCTAAGCATTAAGGCACCATGCCGCCCCACCTGAATGCATGAGTTTGGTAAAATGGTTTTAATAGATTTTACGTACATATTTCTTTTTTACATCAGCACAGATAAGTGAGGGGAGCACACTGGGCACAACTGTTCACCTATCAATCACACACACACACACACACACACACACACACACACACACACACACACACACACCCCTCACAGTTGGCTGGTGAAACATATATTTATAGAAGTGCATGCTCTCAGGAATGCAAGACTGACAGTTTGTGTTATCTTTGTGAATGTGTGTACTTGAGACTAGCAGTGAAACAATTCATATGCTGTGTTAAGAGTGTGTATGAAGCTGATATTTGTGCACTTATTGTTTCTTATTTTATTCATTAATTCATATTTATATTCATTATCCTGATCAAAGCCATAGTGGATCTATCCCTAGAATACAGGGCAAAGGCCTGAAATGGATGAACCCTGTATAGTCCACTAGTCCACTGCAGGGCAGGTGTATTTTCAGCTCTCTAAATAAAACAGCCATTTAAATTAAGCAAAGAATAACACATGACAAGTAAGAAAAAACAATGCAGCTCAGCATATGACCAAGAAAGCACCAAGAAATATGAATCCTAAAAAGAATGTTCCCATAATCAATTAATCAATCAATCAATCAATATTATTTTAGCCAGTTATTAGTAGTTTTATTTATTTATTTATTTATTTTGGTGGTGTTGGTGAAAAATATTGCAGTCACCCACGCATCAAGCACAAGTCATCCATGTTTGTAATAATTAATATATTTAGAATTTTGAATGGGGCAAATGAATGAATGGATGAATGAATTTTGAATTAAAATGGATGTACAGATTACTTACTGGAAGTCTCAAAAAATTTAATTCACACAGTACAGCTCTTATATTAATAACTGTGTGTAAAACACAGTTCCAGCTGTGTGTGTGTGTGTGTGTGTGTGTGTGTGTTTGTGTGTGTGTTTCAGCAACACAGACCCTTTGTGTTATGCTTGCAGTGATGAGGAAGCTCCAGGCCAGACACAAAGTATGTGTAGAGTATTCCCACATTCGGTGTGTCCTATATCAGACTGAATCTGGCACAGACAATCTCTTAATCTCTCTCTCTCTCTCTCTCTCTCTCTCTCTCTGATTATGTTCTACCCTCCATAACATGTACTAATACTAAAAGTGATCTACATGTATCACTATGTATAATTTATCTGGGAATTCTTTCATGTTGGCCTTTTTTTCAGATGATAATATTTACTATAATATATTAAAAGTGATCTTTTTTAACCACTTCGCAGCCAACTGATGAATAGAATATAGGTTTTCTTTACTGAACAATTGTATCATTGTGCATTAAAGCCAACTTCACAAACAACCTGCACTTTTTTGGTGTACAAATGTAGTGTAGCTATGACAAAAGGGACTGAGCTACGTTTGTGTGAGATTGATTTGAAAGCTGCTTAGTTGCGTTCATATATAAAATACGTGTGGTACATATGCAGTTGACTGAAATAGAAAGATAAAAAGATAAGAAGCCAAAAAGCATAAGAACTTTATATATCTAGTGTACCACATGTCCGATGACTCTGCCAAATTTTCTGTCATGGACCTGTTGTGTACCTGATGTGCGATGTAAGTGACAGACTCTTTACAGACCTACATTCCTTATATTGTGTCACTATAAATATTTTTATTTAAATCTATGATGCTTTAGTATAATGGCATTATTTACTGTAGAAACCATTTGCGCAACTGGTAATGCAAATCTATTTTTATTACAGACCCCTCCTCCACACACAGGCCACTTCCTGTTTGTTAAAATAACACATAATATACAACTTTTATTTAAATAAGTTCATTTTATTTATACAAGGCTCGTTCATGGGGTCAATCATGTATATTACTAACTACTGTAAAATGCCATCACAGTCAGCTTGTAATAATGTTATCTAGCTGTCATAATTTTATATGAAACTCACTAAGTAGAAAACAAGTCATTCATTCATTCATTTTCTAAGCTGCTTATTCCTAATCAGGGAGGCTGGGGCCCATCTCAGCTGATTCTGGGTGAAGGCAAGGTACACCTTGAACAGGCCATTGCAGGGCCAACACACATACAACCATTCACACTCACTCTCACACCTAGGGGCAATTTGGAACCGGCAATCAGCCTACTGTGTGTGTTTTTGGACTGTGGGAGGAAACCGGAGTACCCAGAGGAAACCCACATAAGCGCAAGGCAAATATGCAAATTCCACACAGAAATGCCCTTGCTGAGCCTGGGACTAATACCCAGGACTTTCTTGCTGTGAGGCGTGGTTCTGGTTGCCCGACCGACCCTCCCAAAAATGGTCCAAGTCAAAAAGTTTTGCCCTATCTTTCTAGCAAAGTTGAATTTTTTGAATTAACTTAACGTCCATGCACAGCACGCATTAGTTCGACTTGTCTTCTGTGATAGTAACTTTCAATTAGCATCCAGCTTGTATTGTAAATGGTGGCAAAATGATAAAATAAAACATAATTTGTCAGAGACAGATCTATATATCTAATTAAGATATATATTTAGATCACATCTATGTGAAAATGCCGAAACGGGAAAGAGGGCAGAGTACACCCTGGACAGCTCGCCAGGCTATCGCAGGGCAGAAACACGCTGACGGCTATGCAGCCTACTGTTGACGAAAATCAGCAATGGTTCTTTTACATGCCTCTCACCATAGACAGTGAGAGACATGGCCGGCTGAGGCTGGTCAATAAAAGGAAAAGGTTAAGGTGACAGAACACAGACATTGGCCTGAGGAAGATTACAACAGCTATAGATAGATAGATACTTCTAAGTTTGAGGTGTTTGGGTCACAAATAAAAACATTTAAAGGTGCAGGAAAAAATGAAAACATGCTGGAAGAGTGCTTGACGAAATGAGGTGGTCTGGGGTGCTTTGGTAGTGATAAAGTGGGACATTTCTACAGGGTAAAGGGGGTCTTAAATAAGGAAGGCTTTTAGTCTATTAGACTGAACAAAAAATGTTTGTGGTTCCAGTTGCCTGGCCAACCCTCCCAAAAACTGTCAGAATCAAAAAAAAATTGCCCTACCTTGCTAGCAAGTTTGAATTTTTTTGGATTTGTTTTTTGTTTTTTTTTGTCAGGGCTTTCAAATTAAGCCGGCGGTTGGCGGGATTTCCGTCTACTTGGGTCCTGTGCGCTGTCTACTCATTTCATTTTCAAAAGAAATTTGCATATTTCCTACACGCAATGTGCCTCCTGCCATCTCACACACGTATTATATTATAAAAATATATTTGATCACTCGGTCTTTCCAGTGTCAGTGTACTTACTGCTCAAACTGCTTTTCTCAACAGACAAATGAGCTACGCGGAAGGTGTGTGTGTGTGTGTGTGTGTGTGTGTGTGTGTGTGTGTGTGTGTGTGTACGTGTGCGTCCGCAGTCCACGAGTGCATGTTCGGCCTAGTTAAGTTATTCAGTTTAGCAAGCCACTGATTAGATCATTAGAACCTCAACTTCGTCTTCAAGTTAGGCAAA
The DNA here is from genome assembly GCA_039654325.1 of Tandanus tandanus. Lineage (NCBI taxonomy): Eukaryota > Metazoa > Chordata > Actinopteri > Siluriformes > Plotosidae > Tandanus > Tandanus tandanus. The sequence continues at coordinate 18,515,798 of JBCNYH010000026.1, forward strand.
GCATGCATGTCCAAAGATTTTACATCTGGAGAGGAAAATAAAAAGAAAGACAGACAACATAAAGCAGCTAAAAGAAATGCGAAACTTCCACAGCTAAGGAAGAAAGGAAGGAGAAAGGCAAAGAACAGGCAGCTAAAAAAAAGAAGCAAGATACCACAGATGTAAAAAGGATAGAAAGGCAGCTAAAGGAAAAAGTGGAAAGGAAAAGGAAAGAGAGGTGCATGTGATCCTATTATATATACCAGTTGGTGCCACGTGAAAGGTCCGTGAATGTGTGTGTTTGCTCCACCAGTCATTTAAAAGTAGATGTGTTTGGGGGAATAATAATCTATTAACAGATATTGATGGCCTACCAGTCCGTGTTGTGCAGTCTGTCTCCGATTGCTTGTCCGGTTTTCTCATCCTCAGTGTATGTTGAGAGTCCGAATCTGATGTATGCGGTTCATATTGGTTTGGCTGTACATAAATTGTGATTTGATTCTCTGTTCCACCTGAATCAGAGCCTGAGAGTGAAAAATGTTCCAGCTCTACAGCACTTTATTCCATTTCAGTAGCATCTACCACAATATTGAATCTATGTTCTCCACTCGCCATCTACTTGTTTATATACAACGCTTTCCCTGAATACATCATCAGCCATGGCTTCCAGTTTTCTGAACTTCTGTTTGAGTGGGCATTACGAGAATTACGAGTTTTAAAACGCATTGTTACATAAATATATAAATTCCTTTTCACTCGTCCGATGGCAAACAGTTTTTTTATGTCGATTATATATGTAATATAAAATACCAGTGAAATATCTTGACACTGGGACTTTAAAAACCTCTTCCAGGTAATTATGCACCAATCTGACATGGAATGAACGCATCGCGGAGGAGGGTGCAGTTCTTTACGCGCAGCTCCACTATGTCAAACACACGTCCGCGTTTTAGCTTCAAACCAATTGTGCAGGCTGCAATAGTAGCTGTCCAGCAAGCCAGAGCTGAGCTCAGACCAGACACGAGCAGCTTATGCTGGAATACACAACTAATTTAACCGGACCCACTGGAATCCAGACAATCAATTGGAGGGTACATGCAAAATATTCAGAGAAAAAAAGCGTAAAACGCTTTTTTTTTTTTTTTAAATAAAAAATGTTTTCCTACCTACCAACCCAGTTCAATGTTGGTTGCGTTACCAGAACAACAAATATTTTTTTGTCTGGCTTTATGCAATGTCATGCCTTACCCTGTAGACAGTAGTTAAATAGCCTCCTACAACAGAACAATGACCCAAACTATGCAAGAACTATTTAGAGAAGAAGCAGTCTGATATTCTCTCAGTAATGGAGTGGTCAGAGCGGACACCAGATCTCACCAGGCTGTAACCTTTTTTAACCTGTTCAATGTCTGTACTATATTCACATTTATTTGGCAACCCATTTCATGCATATAAGTTTGTATTCATGGAAAATGTAAAATTTTCTGGGAGGCCCCAAACTTTTGAAAGGTAGTGTATATCAACAAAGTTGCAATCAAGTCAGTCTATATAACTGTGAAAAGATAGTGAAACATCCATCAGAATCATCAGAACACTGCTTACAATGTGTTGTTTACTTGTGAAATTTTCTCGAGCTTTTCAGCAGGAGGCGCTGCGTGTGACGTCATTTTGGCCAAACAACGGCTTAAGCACTTCAGGTTTAACATATTCTCCAAAAAGCACAGATAGTTTGGGTTGGTGTGTGGCTCTCAGTAAAGTAGGTAATAACATTCATTCATTCATTTTCTGAACCGCTTAATCCTAATTAGGGTCCCCGGACAGCTCACCAGGCCATCGCAGGTCAGAAACATGCTGATGGCAACTCAATGGCCTACTCTTTAACGAATGAAAGCAATGGTTCTTTTACATGCCTCTCACCACAGACAGTGAGAGAAAGCTGCACTGGGGGGACAGCAGTGACAACCTGGTGATATTGGGGCTTGAACCCCGACCTTCGGATCAATAAGCCAGCACCCTACCACCAGGCCACCATTGCCACGTAATAACGCGCATTATTTTATATTTAATATTCTATGTTTAGAGAGAAAAAGTATTCTGAGTTCCTATTCCAGCCTCACTGTTTAATGTAACTGTACAACAAGATAAGGCCAGCGAAATTAGATTTTTAGTTTCTCGTCAGCCACTTCAAGAAAAGTCATCATCATCATTATCATCTTCTTCCACTTAATTCGGGGGAGTCGCGGGGGCAGCACCCTAAGCAGTGAGGTCCAGACGTCCCTCTCCCCAGCCACTTCCTCCAGCTCTTCCAGGAGGACACCGAAGCGTTCCAAGACCAGCGGAGAGACAAAGTCCCTCCAGCATGTTCTGGGTCGACCCTGGGGTCTCTTCCCAGTTGGACATGCCCAAAACACAACACCAGGTAGGCATTCAGGAGGCATTCTAATCAGATGCCCGAGCCACCTCAAAAGTCGGAGGAGCAGCGATTCTACTCCGAGACCCTCCCGGATGGCCGAGCTTCTCACCCTATCTCTGAGGGAGAGCCCTGCCACCTTGAAGAAGCTCATTTCATCCGCCTGTATCCGCAATCTTGTTCTTTCGGTCACTACCCAAAGCACGTGACCATAGGTGAGGGATGGAACGTAGATCGACTGGTAAATTGAGAGCTTTGCCTTTCGGCTCAGCTCCCTCTTCACCACGACGGACTGGTACAAGCTCTGCTTGTCATGCATGTTGATTTCTACTTTCATCTTTCATCATATGATTGAAAATAGTTAAACTCAGCAATGTTAAGAAAAGCGTGAGGGATTTTCGTCAACCTTCAACACTGTGACAGTTCTTATACAAAGAGATTTGTCAAACTAATGAATTTATCTTTATGGAATGAAAATAGAATCTGAACAAAACATATGAACAGGATTACACAAGCCCTGAAATTCAGCAGTTTTTCATATGGGAACTGGACCGACATTGTATCATACCTTTTTGCTATCAGGTAAAATCTGAACAGAATACAACATCTAAGAACAGGATAGCAAAAGCCCTATCAGTACATGTAGTATGTGACTTGAATCTATCTCACTACCTACTTCAGGTTCAAGACTAAAAAGCCTATCAAAATATAGATGTTGATTTCAAACTAGGGACAAGTACCAATTGAAAAGCAGACATGAACTTGTACATGTGTGGAAACAGCCACGTTCTGAACCCAACAAGCAACCTCGATAGTGCTGTTCACAGCATGTGGAGGTGCCAAACTGAGGGTGATCAATGGACGATGACCCTGTCAGTGTTGGTTTAATCCGTATTATTCGGTTTGGTGTACTGATTAAACAAAAAAAATTGTCAGCAGGACCGAAAAAGTTGTTGACACAGGTTTTTCCTAAGCGATGAGCGAATGTTAGAGTGAAGTACTTGGACAGGTTATAACCTCCACTGCTAAAAATCCAGTTTGTACTCACCAGCTACCGTCTGCTCAGAACAAGCAGAATTTTTCAGTTGGGTAAATACATCCTGCTTTTCTATCTAAACTGAGAATAATATAAATATTTAAAAGCAAAGCTCCAAAAATGTTTCCATTAATTTCCAGTAAACACACAGCCATGATCTAACTTACTGTCTTTTCAATGGTATTCAAAAACGTATTTCTCCTCAAGAAGAAAAACCACTGACTAAACGAGAACATTTCCTGATAGTGCACGGCGACTGGGGCGCGCACGTTGGGTGGCCTGTGAGTCCAGACCTCTGCTATAAAATGTAAAATAAAAAAATGTTATTATCTACCTTACTGAGATTCATACTCCAACCCAAACTAACCGGAGATATTCCATATTAACATGTAGCATTAGCTCAAATGCCTATTATGTAAACACTGGTTGAGTGTTAGAATCAAACACAGCAAAAACATAGAACTGCACCGGAGTGAAAAATAAATATGAGGAATAAAAGACATAAACATGTGAAACCCCAGATACTGATAGTCTGTTATTGTATCATAGTAAAGTCTTTGCATCGAAAACCAGATGCTGTTACCTACATTCAGCCCTAATGTAACTAAGTAAGTAACAAACAACCGTGAAACATGTACAATGCTTCAGTAATCCATACAGGTACTTCTGTCTGCTGAGCATTACATCTAGCTCTATGGCTATGCTGTATATATAAATTCTATATATAGATTCTATTTATAAGATTAGAGCAAACTTACCTCCAGCCTTCTCCTTTGCTCCAAAGCTGCACTGCTGCAACGTTTTTGCAGGTTATGTCTAAATACTGTCTGTACATCCTTCCTCAGTCTATTCTGCCCTAATGACATCCCCAAACTTTTCACAATGCAAGGATTGTGGACAAAGGATTACTTCATGAAATGACCTAAGAAGGAATATTTGCCTGGCTGCCAGTCTTTATCTCCTACAGCTCGCTTTACATGAATGGCCGATTCTTTTCTTCTGTTCTCGTCACTTGGAAACAGATGAAAACTTTTACCTGATCCAGTCCCATTATTGCAGCCCACGGCACTACAATAAAGCATGATTATAATGATAAAGCAAACACAAACCTGCACAAACAAAGCTAACCGGAAATAGTCTGCTGTACCAGTGTTTGACCAAAATGACATCACGCACCAAGTGGTCACGGAAATTGAAGATGAGAAATTCATGTTCAGCATCAGTTCAGAAATGATTGATTTTTTAAGAAATACCAGCGAATAATAATCAATTTCTTTTGGTCACATATTTTGCTTTTCTTAGCCATTGAAAAATGTAATCTGTTCAAAGAGAATGTGAGAGTAAGATGCTAAAAAAAAGACTGACCTCCGAGCTTCACTTCGACCTCTCTGTGGGAGAGTGGGGTGCTGCCGACACATGCCTACAAGGGAGCATATAAATCTTAGCCGACTCTGGGTGAAGACAGGGTACACCCTGAACAGGTCGCCAGTCCATCACCAGATCACACACAACCGTTCACAGACTCACATCTTGGGACAGTCTGAAACAGCCAATTAGCCTAATGTGCATGTCTTTGGACTGTGGGAGGAAAGCGGAGTACCCAGAAGAAACCCACACAAACATGAGGAAAACAATGCCAACTCCACCAAGAAATGCCCTCAGCGAGCCCAGGACTCGAACCCAGTACCTCGTTGTTGTGAGACGGACGTGCTAACCAATACACCACCATTTTGCTCTTTTTTCCAAGATATTCCCTGCATGTGAAAGATATTCAAATAGACACAGGTTTCCACTATCACAATTTATTCCTGTTTCTACCTCTCACTTCCTCCTGAGTGAGTGAACAAACACACTAATTTTCTGGTTCAAAACATTTTTTTTATTTGTAGTTTTGTTATGATTTCCAATGTAAAATCTTTTCTCAAAAAGTTTATTAATGTAATTATCAGAATACATATCAGCTAATATCAACCACACACACACACAGCATGAGCCTTTAACCCTATGGACTACATTTATACTTTTCTCCAAAAAGCACGAGATCCTACGAGAAAATTTGCGATGATGACATCCATTGTGGAACATGCAGGGTAGAGTTGGATAATAAAGGACTGGCAATGTTTCATTGTTTGGTTGTTTAAATCCATTTAGAAAGGAATAAAGATGTTCGATTCATCAATTATCTGAAGGATGAGTGGTCGAAGCGAGAATGGACTGATGTTAGTTATATCCGGAAATTCCAGCCAAATCACAATCATGTTGTGTGAGGTGAACATTCTGCTCAAGATGCATTCGGTCGAAACCGTAACTAAAACTCAAGGAAGATGCTGTTTCAACAGTATTTCAGTTTAAAAAGCCTACAACAGTGTGTGTAAGTGCCGAAAAGACTACCGGATTAAGAGAAATGAGAGAGAGGTAAGTCGGATCACATGCGTGTGTGAAAGTGGTTTGTGTTTCCCAGCCATGCGCCAGTTTTGAGTTATATAGTGATCTTGGTGGGTCTTATATTTTTCATACCAAACAGAGATTATTTACTGAGTTTTAAATGGGCGTGACAGGCTTTTACCTGTTCGCTCTATTGCTGGGAATTACAGACAGAGTGCACCACTGCTGGAACGCACTACTTTCAAAGTCGGGCCTTTACCCGCTTTACCAGTCTTTTTTCTCTGTATCAGACTAGTCCAGTGGGTCTGGTATTAGACAGCTGTATAGCCATGAAACCTGAGAATGTTTACTTATAGCCCATGCACGCGTCTTTTACCGGGTAGGTTGCCAGGTTTTTCCATAACCCTTCACAAAGCTCAGTATTCCTAGACAGGGTAAGTGAGCTGTAACTGTTGAGGGGTAACTGGTAAATAAAGGACTAGTGAATCTGTTTACTTCAAATCTGATTTACATATACATATTTTGAACTTAACTGGTAGGCCCTGATGCTCGAACCTAATACACTATCCCAACACCTTTTATAACTACCTGGCAACCATAGGCGGTATGATGGTACAGAGCTGTGTTATCAAACACTTCCTGAACAGAGCTTGTCCGGCATACTGCATGGAATTCGGGATGGTGAGTAATACACAGTACCCTTTTAATGCCCTTCAGAAAAAGAATAGGGGACAATTCTTTCACCAAAATTACTCACACACTACTGTATAGTACACTCACGACCCCGTGCAGCAGCTCGGGGATTCGCTAGCTAAATAGTAAGCAAGGGGCGATGCCACGTCTTCATCATGTGATATCCCCAGCGCTGTTATTGTTATTAAAATCCTATTTTTTTAACAACTGGTGACCCAAAATGATCTCGAGTGGGTGTTAAAGTGAAGAACATTTATGTACCTAACAGTGCAAAAACTCTTTAAGCAATAACTACTAAACTGATTCTCATTAAACTTGGTGGAGGGATGGGCCCTCTGCCCGGCAAGAAACCATAACATTTTAGAGCAGACGAAGCTTATGTTTTCAGTTCAAGCAACACCTTTTAAGGAACATTTATTAAGGGATTTTTTTTTCTGTTAGCAGAATAATGCAAAAACTACTGATCTGATTTTCATTAAACTCGGTGTAGGGGAAAGATAGGGAAAAATCCCCATCTTTTAAATAGGACAAAATTATCAGATGCCCAAAAGGGGATCAGATGCCCACTAAGGGGAGACATTTTATTAAAACTATGCCAAGTTATAATAATCCATTTCTGCTTGGCAGAGGTACCTTGCATTCTGTGAGTGCTCCTCTAGTTTACATGAATGCACATTTAAACATTTACAAGTTAAAGCTAGTGGATGTAAATAAGATTTGAAAAAAAAAAAAAACTACTTTTTATAATGTGTACAGTACCTGGCATGGTAGGACAGTAAACAATTTACACACACACACACAGAGAGAGAGAGAGAGAGAGAGAGAGAGAGAGAGAGAGAGAGAGAGAGAGAGAGAGAGAGAG
>JBCNYH010000026.1:18526352-18552430 GCA_039654325.1 Tandanus tandanus
ATTTTTCTAATTTCCACCCAAAGGCTAGAGCTCCTCCATCATACCAGACCCACCAACTAGGAAGGGTGCATGTGCGTCATTTAAGAGACATGAAGCCAACCAGCACCAGCTTTATGAATGCTTACACCTCTCTCAGAGTAAACCATAACAGCCATAACATTAACACTAGCTGACTGTTCTGCATCTACATAGCCCCATACACAGCAAGCTGCAATAGACTCAAATAAATAGACCCAGTTGTTTAGCCATCACAGTGTTACCCTTGTCAAAGTCACTCAGAACTAATTTTTTCCTGCTTCCATCACATCAACTTTCACTTTCCGCATAATACTGTTAAACCAGTCAGAAGATATGGACATCAAAACACACATTACGCCAAACTTCATAGCAAAGATTTATATATTTTTTTGATTTTATCCTTGTGTGCAAGAAGACTAAGTCAGTCAAATAAGTGAATGTGGTTCTGAATGTGGTCTCCACAACGTTGGATACACTTCTTGGCAGATGCCACTGTAATGAGATAATCAATGTTCTTCACTTTAGTAGCCATTGTGTTTTTAAAATTATGGCAGATCAGTGTACCTTTATGAGCTGATAGATGTCCATGATTGGCTAATTTCACTAGGATTTGAAGTGGAAATACTCTCAAGTACCCAATATTGCTGGTGAGTGTGAATCGACTGGGATGAGAATCAGCATCAGCAAGTCCATGGTCATGGTTCATGTTCCAGAAATAGGCATCTTATAAAGCATGAGAATTGAAACCCATGGTCAACTGCAGCCGTGTTACAGTGGCTATATTTATCTGTAGTGGAGTTTAGATGGAAATCATAGCAACCTGTGTACTGTATATGTTTATATCTTGAAATATGATCACAAGCCATGATTAAAAAGAATATGGTCAAGCATACAGGCGTCATAAATGGGAATTCACAACAGAACTGCTGGTCTTAGTCTCTATCATAGGGTGAATAACTCGGAGAGCTTGGAGAAGCTCTTCTGACTAGAGAGGAGCCAACTGGAGTAGTTTAGTCACCAAGGATGCCACCATGGTTGTACTTTGAAATGATAGAGTTGTTTCAGGTACACCCAACCAGAGGATGACTCTGGGCAGACCCAGGACATGCTGGACAGATTATACTGTATGGCTTGGGAACATCTAGGGATCCTCTAGGAGGAGCTGGAATCTCTGACTGGGCATTAAGAACTGAATTTCTTATCCTGTTCCTACCATGACCCGAACCTGAAAAAGTGGGAGGAAAAAAATGAATTTTTGACATCATATTTCAGTAGATCCTACACTTAGGGCTGTGTGTGTGCGTTTTTTTAATACAAATCTAAACATCTTGCAAATGTCAAACGCTCATGTATGCGTGCTTAATGAAATAAATCCCCAATTTATTGCAATACGGATGGATGGATTAGTTTCGGCTCACAGGCCGAATCTGTCCTGATTCAGGCTGACTTTTTTCAACACAGTCATCCAAAGAGTAATCTACAGGACAAATCCCTGTCTGTGGGCAAATCAGCCACTCTTACTGAGACTAATGTGAAACAGGGTTCTAGAGACTGGATATGAAATTGAGATACTCTTACTGACAGTTCTGAAATTGTAAAAGACTGTACCCAATCACACGTCAGCAGTGCTTCCTGTTTTCATATTATTTACTGGAAATACACGAAAATACACGGTAATGTTTCAGGCATGGCAAAATTCTAATGTTTTATCCTGAACATTTTTTTTACTTTTAAATTTTTAAAAAATGCAATCAAACCTATTTTATATCATTATACATTAACTTTTAGAAAATATTTAACAATATAAATTTTATTGTGTCCCTGGTTCTGGTACACTGTCTACATGCGGTTTTACATGGTTGTGCCTGCTGGTTAAAGACAGCTGGTACACCGCTGTGTGGCAACAGATGTAAACATGCTCAGTAGTGGGATATTTTAGATACATTTTAATTCCTAAGCTTACTGTGCTGATTTTGTCTCTATTCCAAAACCTGTGGTATGCTATAAAAAAAATCAAGCCTGTAAAAATAATGAATGCTCTTTTCAAATAAATCAAGTTCACTGATTTATCATCTGGGGATTATATTGATTTATCTATCTCATGATTATAAGATGTTCTTCTGACTTTAAAAAAAAGAATTAAAAAAAACCCAGAAATGAATATTATATAACAAAAAAGTTACTTAAATAATTTTTTTTTTTTTTTTGGTGGAATTTGAGATTAATAAAAATGGATAAAATGGATTAAAAAATCATGAAATTCCTAATGATCAGTCATGAGTTATATATTCATTCATTTATTCATTTTCTGAACCGCTTGATCATAATTAGGGATGCGGGTGATGGCAGAGTACACCCTGGACTGCTCTCTGGGCCATCGCAGGGCAGAAACACACTGACGGCAACCCAAAATCAAAAATCAAAAACTCACAGACAGTGAGAGACATGGCTGGCCTTTGATAACCCAGTTCGCTGTACTGAGGGGACAGCAGTGACAACCTGGTGATAGTGGGGCTTGACCCCCAATCTTTGGATCAGTAAACCAGCACCCTACCCCTGGGCCACCACTACCCCTTGAGTGAAATAATTGCAGCTAATTTTCAAAATCCAACTTATGTTCAATAAATTAAAAATATTACTAAATTAAATAAACTGGGTTATTAAATGCCGGCCATGTCTCTCACTGTCTATGGTGAGAGGCATGTAAAAGAAAAATTGCTGATTTTCATCAAGAGTAGGCTGCATAGCCGTCAGCGTGTTTCTGCCCTGTGGTGGCCTGGCGAGCTGTCCAGGGTGTACTCTGCCCTCGCCCAGAGTCGGCTGAGATGGGCACCAGCCTCCCCGCGACCCTAATTAGGATTAAGCGGTTCAGAAAATGAATGATGAATGAATGGAAACATGTGACCTCCCAGTCTAGGCAGGTGTAGAGTCTAAAGCGGGCCTCAGACAGGTCTGACGGTTGTTCACCATGGTTCCAAACCATGGTGGACCGCAGTGACATCGTCTTGACACCATTATGATGTTCATTGTTGACCAGCACTGACTGCCATACACTGTGAGATTTTCAAATTATTTGAAATCTCACAGCAGTTCTCAAAAGAGTGTATCACCATTTAGCTACCTTGTAGCTGACGTCTTGTCACCTTTTCCAACTTTTCTGAAACGTGTTCAATACAACCTCATTACAATGTATTCACCATGTTTTCACCTACTGCTCACAACAGTTTTGCCACACCGCCATCATGTTAAACTGCACTGAACTACCTTTAAACCTGCCCCCATGTGAGGCTGTTTTGTCAGACCGCTGTCATGTCTTAGAGGCTCAGCATGATTTGGAACCTCACTGAACCGCCAGCAGAGATGCCCCGTCTGAAGTCAGCTTACTGCTTACAAGATAGCAGACCATTCCCATTAAGATTGCACAATTCCCATTTAACATTTACTAACTATAAGTGTGCCTATACTTATGAAAGGTTCATGACCACTGTCATTTGGTTTGCATGCATGGTTTCATGGTTTACATGCTCAATACGTTGCTCAATTCATTCACTGTAAATGATATCACAACATACTGCATGTGTGCTAGAATTTCAGGGTCACTTTCTAGTGAAGGTGATGTCTGATAGATGTTACGTTCATTCATCCCACCAAACATCTGAACAAGCAAACACACAGTATTACATTTGCGAAACTGCTGTATTTAGTAAATCCATGTAAAAATACACAGTTTTCATTGTACAAATCCGCAAGAAGAGCTTAGCCTGCACTCACTCTAGTTCAGAGTTCAGTTGAGATTAAACTGAAATGTTCTCAGTGCAATGGCAATGTAATTGCAGTGTAATGTATAGTTACAGTGTGATCAGTAAAATGCACGTTAGCTATACCACTTCTATAATCTGTGTTCACGATGTCTTGCATAAGGCTCTGACCTAACCTAACGTTAACTTCAACATCTCAGTAGTCATCCCAAATTGAATCACCACAACTTGACAAGAAGTGTGTGTTTTATTAATTAATTAATTCATTCATTCACCAATCTGCTTAATCCTACTAGAGTCGCGGGGAGGTTGGAGCCTATCTCATCCGACTCTGGGCGAAGGCATGGTACACCTTGAACAACTCAGCAGTCCATCGCAGAGCAATACTCACAACCATTCACACTCAGCCCCACACCTAGGGGCAATTTGGAACAGCCAGTTAGCCTTATGTGCACGTCTTTGGACTGTGAGAGGAAACTGGAGAACCTGGAGGAAACCCACGCAAGCTCAGGGAGAAGATGCGAATTTCACACAGAAATGCCCTCGTCGAGCCCAGGACTTGAACCCGGGACCTTCATGCTGTAAGGCAGATGCCACTATGCCACCGTGCCGCCCATTGATGTTTTAGTCATATGAATATTCATTCATTCATTCATTCATTCATTTTCTGAACCACTTAATTCTAATTATCGTCACGGGGAGGCTGGCGCCCATCTCAGCCGACTCTGGGTGAGGGCAGAGTACACCCTGGACAGCTCGCCGGGCCATCGCAGGGCAGAAACACGCTGATGGCTATGCAGCCTACTCTTGACAAAAATCAGCAATGGTTCTTTTACATGCCTCTCACCACCAGTAAAAGGAGTCACCTTGTTTAAGCTAGCCTAATACTAAGGTAATATATTAATTTATGTACAACAGTGATCCTGGGACATTTTATAAACAGTGATCAACATGACCACCTTTTCCCTCAATAAAGCCAGGATAACTCCTGCCCAAGACATAAACGTTGTACAAACTCCAATGTACCCATGATACAATGCCCAACATGGTGCCCCAACCACCCAAGGCATATATCAGCACAGACAGTGAGAGACATGGCGGCCTTTGATAACCCAGTTAGCTGCACTGGGGGGACAGCAGTGACATCACGTTAATAGTGGGGCTTGAACCCCCGATCATGGGATCAGTAATCCAGCACCCTACCACCAGGCCACCACTGCCCCTTCATATGAATATAACATCAACAAATAAAAGAAAGACAATGTGAGTAGAAATGCGCTCAGAGAGTGCAGGCCTCCACCAAGGTAGAATAATCTGTAAACTTTCCAATATAGGAATTTTGCCCTATCTTGCAATGTTAAAAAAAATCCTTTAAAGCCTTCTTGGATCGCAAGTCAAAGTAGGTTTGTGTTAGATTTAAACAAAATTAGACTAAGACATACATACATAAATACATACATACATATATACTGTACTTACATTACATCTGTATGCAATGAGAAAGATAAACCGTATGAATGGGTAGCTTACGTTTCATGTTCCATATGTTCCACAATGAGTAGTATGTCATGTGAGCCTATTGGTTAACATGAGCTTAAGGTCACCAATAGCACAAAGAATTCAGTGTAACTAATGGAGAAAAGTAAAAACTGTGATGATGTGCTGGGCATTCCTGGCATAAACTGAGAACAGCGGTGTATTTATTCATTTTAAATGGTATGTTTTTTTTCCTTTCTATCTTTAGAGTTCTAAGTGAGTACAAGCCATCAGTGGATTCTGTGATGCTGTGTTATGACCTGGTTATTAAAATTACACTCACCTTAAGCTGCAGTTCTTTAACGAGTATTTCTGGTTTTCCATAATCCATGTTTAATCCAAATCAAACAGTTATATGTGAGTCTGCACTTTTCCCCCCACTGTGTGCAGATTGTACAGTTGTAGACACAGTCACACCAGACACACACTAACAGCTGAGATATGTCCCTCCAACTCTCCGCTCACTGAGCCATTTGGGTGTGTGTGTGTGGTTTTTTTTTCCCATTCCCACTTTCAGATCTAATTCTCACTTAATGTTCTCTCCCAGGCACGTGCATGCACGCACAGACATACACACACGCACAGACACACACACACACACACACACACACACACACACACACACAAAGAGAGAGAGAGAGAGAGAGAGAGAGAGAGAGAGAGAGAGAGAGATTAAAAATATTAAGAAGGGTTATCTTCTGGTTCATAAAATCCTGTTTTGCTCTTAATTATTCATTATTTATTTCCTGATTTTGAACACCAACAATACCTCAGCACAGTCAAATACCTACAAAAAAATTACAAAAAAAAAAAAAAAAAAAAGAGCAGATATCCAATGGATCTCCTGTAGTCAATACCACAATGAGACTTCAAGAAATTGATTCTAATTTAAGGCATCTGTTACATCATTTAAATAGTACATATCAAAAAGTTTTATATGTGTGTGCACTGTATGTGAACAAATCAGTTCGCTAAGTCCAAGTGTTCCAAGCAGAGAGTGCCACAGTGCAAAATATGCTGATCAGCCATAACATGCTATGCCACCAATTGTTGTGTAGGCCTTACATCAGCAAAACAGTTCTAACCCATTAAGTCATGGACTCCAAAAGACCTCTGACATTAAAGTAAAAGGAGTCACCGTGTTTAAGCTAGCCTAATACTAAGCTAATATATTAATTTATGTACAACAGTGATCCTGGGCCATGTCATAAACAGTGATCAACATGACCACCTTTTCCCTCGATAAAGCCAGGATAACTCCTGCCCAAGACATAAACGTTGTACAAACTCCAATGTACCCATGATACAATGCCCAGCATGGTGCCCCAACCACCCAAGGCATATATCAGCAGAAATCACAGAATGTTTACCAAATGGGGTGAAGCATGTGCGCTCTGATTGGTCTGCAGCTATGCAGTCTCACCGGAATACACTGGCCAGCATTAAAGTTTTTAGCAATATGTGCACTTCTGTAGGATCAGAACACACAGGCAATCCTTCACTCCCAAAGCACTCTTTGAAAACTCTTTTTCCTTCCATGTACCACTTTTAGTAGGTACTAACCACTGCATGCCAGGAACACCCCACAAGACCTGTTGATTTGGAGATCCTCTGAACCAGTCGTCCAGCCTTCTAGGACCCAAACCCCAGAGTTATGAGTCTTGTCATTTCTCCACACCCCTTCTCTTCCTTACCACCAGATAGCTATTGAACTTGATCAACATCTTCAAACAGGAAGAGATTTGGCAAAGGAGTAATATCCAATGGCAATCTTATGAGGATGGTACAAGGACATAGACACAATGTAGTTATAATATATAATGTCCTTATATGAGGACAGTGGGGTCTATACATGATAATTTGGCCCTTGTCAAAGTCACTCAGATCCTTATACCTGAGTTTCTATTTTCCCATGCTTCCCTTTCACTTGCTGTCTAATATACTCCAGCCTGTGACAGATGAGACAATCACTGTTATTCACTTTACCTCTTAGTGGTTTTAAAGTTATGGCTGACTGCTGTATAACCAATAAGATTGAAATAAAATAATACTAGACAGACAATTTTAGCTAATGCTAGAGGTTATCGTTATCTATACTATCTAAATGGATATTTAGATACACTATATCGCCATAAGTAAGTTACCTGACCAGTAAGTTACCTATATGTGCTTGTTAAACATCCGATTTCAAAGGACAGAAAGCCAGCTTATAGTCAGTTAATTGAGCTCTCTGTATTTGACCATGTAAATAACCCATGCAGGTCTTAGATACCCTGACCTTATAAACTGAGCACTGATTTTTATTACCATTTTCCCTTAAGTTGAAACAACATTATCTAAACTCACAACAGCATTACTTGTCCAGTGATGATTAATAAAAATGCCCAATTTATGGTAAACGGTTTCTAATTGTGTTTACATACATTTACTCCAAGTATTTTAATATAAGTTTAAATTTCCTTCTGGGACAAAAAGGAAAACAAGAAATTGTAATGATCAGCTAACAGTTGTAATATTGTTTCATTAAAGAGTACCGGTATAGGTCATCCTTACAGCAATAATTTGTGCATATGTAATATGTTTAAGCAATACTTATTTTAACATAAATGACCATAAAAAGCACAAAACTGGTCATTTTATGCTGTGGATTACTAGCAGAGTCTGAACTGCAGGGATGAGCCTTCAGTTGGTTTAGGACTGAAAAGATGTTTCCCACCATTTCTGCGCTTGTTGTTTGTGCAGCTCAATGACTGGCTGATAATGTGTTATGCTACACTGGTCAGTGATGTAGCCCAGCCAATCCAACAAGTTTTTGTCACTACTAGGCTGTAACAGCCACAGGTACCCTGTAAACTTCTGTTGTGTTATATTTATATTTACATCACAGTAATAGTATACATTACTAATGTTGTACTGTTGTAAAAGTTGCATTTTATTTTTTTATTTTTTTTTTCATTTTATCTTTATGTGAGTGGATTGTTATAAAACACAGTGTGGCGTGTGTCTTTTCATAAAAACACATTCGACCGAAATCATAGAACCGAAGCAGAAAAGAACAGTCTCTACGATATGGAAACTCGGCAATCCATTACCCTGCTGGCCTCATGACATGACTTGTGTTTTGATTTGAGTGAAATTATTCATTCATGGGAATGTGAAGAATTCTGTAAGAATGATGTCCCTGCTTGGATCATACAAACAAACTGCCTTGTACTGAGTTTTCCAACCTTTTTCGGCCATGTTCTGTATTTAAGTTTCCTAGTTTATCAGAAAACATCATACTACTTTGGTTGAAAATGTGGGGTTCAAATGACAACTCAATAGTTTGAAAGTCAGCATGATCTCAAAATGAAAAACTAGTTTAAAAAATGATGTTTTTTCTTTTAATAACACAGCTCATATCATGGAGCTTTTAGTCTGTCTGTCCATGTATACATTTGCATTTTTATACTTGAACATATACGCACGAACACACATACCAAAGCTGTGTAAAGAAACTTTAGTGTTAAAATGCAATTCAAAATTCTAGTCTTACAGTGTAATCACAATACCAAAATATGTACTTCGATATAGATACTAACAAACGTAGTATCATGGTTTTCTATACCAACATTATAGAAAAGCGACGATCGACAGAATATGCCGATAACCATGTAAGTAAACAATAAAACAAGAATTGAATTTGTTCCAAACGGGACACCTTTCATATCAGTGATAAAAAAATGAAGGTGTACTTTCACTTTCGATTGTATGACAACATGAAACTTTCTGTAAATGAAGATTTCAAAAGGTCAGATATTTGTTTCAAAAGTCATGTTGATGGTGTTTATCAGAAGTATGTCGCTAATGAGTTTACTTTGGTAAATTTATATACATTTTTCGCTATACATCATACGCTTTTAGTTCAAACTTCCTTTGTCCGTACCCTGTTCAAAATTTGCTCTGTCAAAACAAGATATGGATCATTTACATTTATACAGTGTTCTCATGCCTGTTCGGTAATGTTTTGCTACTTTTCCAGCTGAAGTGAAGAAAACTATAAAAAATAAAGAAATTATTGAGATTTACCCAGATTTCTAAAACTCTACAACAACATTCCAAAGACTTGAAGCCATTTATTAAAATTAACTCAGTCTTAAGTTATTTAAATGGGTGACAAAGCACCAGAAGCATAACAGATAGACACCAAAGGTGGTTTGACCCGGATATGATGACATATCCTGTCACAGCACTTCCTTCCCGTAATGCAGCATTACTCAGAGAGACTGAGAGAGAGAGAGCGAGAGTTAAAAAGGATGAAGAGAGAGAAAGAAGGCTACAGGATTTAGTCAGCAGATGATTACATACCCTTTTCAGTCTGTATTAATCCCATCCTAATTTACAAACCACTACTAACTGAAGAATTCACTGTTAACTCCTGATATAAGAAAATCTATGGTGATCTACCTACAGAAGGAACACATTTTACACTGGTACTCTTAATCAAAAGGAGAAAAGTGACATAAGCACTGAATCATGATGTGCCTGGAGTTCACCTTTCAACAAACACACACACGCACATGCACGCACACACACGCGCGCACACACACACACACACACACACGCACGCATGCACACACGTAAGCACGCACGCACGCAAACGCACACACGCACGTGTTTGCCTGGATTTTCTCCAGGGAGTTCTGTATCCTCCCACAGTTACCCCTAGATGTGAGTGTGTGTGGCTGTGTGCGTGTGGCCCTGCAATGGACTGACGAGCTGTTCAGACAGTGTAACCAAAAAGACGTCGGCACGCCGGCCAATGACGCCGTGAGAGATGAAAAGCCGATGTACTGAACTTCTACGATGGCCGATGTGTCAAAATACAGTGAAACCAAAAAAGACAAGCCCCTCTATATATGATGAATATTGCTAAAAATATGTTTCGATATATGATTTCATGTCTAGTGGAGTGTGACACAACATTTTTCTATAAATGTTAGCATGGGTGTGTCTTGGGTTCCCTTTAAGCAAGCAGTTCAGTTTAGTACTCGTGTTCGCAGCATAAAGACAGATTCGGATCCGTTCTTTCTGTGCACCGCTCTTTCAATGCAAGCGCATGTGTAACTTTTTTTTCCCGGTTGACTTTAGTTCCAACTAACCATCCCTATGAGTGAAAAAGACATGCATAGTAAGAGGGAAGCAGTGTCGAGTTTCATAGAAATAAGCATCCTAACAAAGCAGCATCAGGATGTGCTGCTTTCATCGTGCTCATCCCGCCGATAATCTTCATATTGTTAGGACAGTAGCCAGGTAACTTTAACAAAATGTCTCTTTCTACGTTAAAAAAAACGAGACGTTTATTGGGAAAACAGGCAGTTTAACAGTGAATGGATAGAGAAGTATGTGAATGTATCTGTCTGCTCTAAGCCTGTGTGACTTCTGGACAGCAAGAGTGCATATCGGTATATAAGGCATCTAATTTCGGAAGGCTTTTTAAGAAACCCCATGATAAGTTTAACACTACTGTCCCACTGGGCTCTAATGCTCTCTACAAGAAGCTTTTGGTCTGTATCATTCTCACACATGAACGCCATTGAAACTCGGCGCATCTGCACCAATGTCTGCATACATCTGACTTCCCTGCTCTTACTAAATCCAAAACATGTCCTTTTTCTCATTAGATGTGAAAGTTTGGTTGGACTTTAAAAGCGACTTACAGAAGTGCTTTAAAGTCACTATCAGTGAATTTTTTCTTATACTGGTTCGTCAGAACACAGACTCAGTATACCGTCAGTCAAACTCAGTGGGTAGGTGTTGTGTGTGCGGGCTTTTGTTTTTTTGTTTTTTTGTATGTGTATATGTGTGTGTGTGTGTGTGTGTGTGTGTGTGTGTGTGTGTGTAAAACATAGTGCTAATATAAGTACTACCGAAAAAGGTTTCAGTTTTCAGCCATCGTTTAAAGACACCCAGTGACTCAGCTGTCTGGACATACAGATGAAGTTCATTCCACCACCTTGGAGCCAGAACAGAGAAGAGTTTAGATGCATTTTTTCCTTGTCCCTTGGTAGAAGGAGGGACCAGTCTAGCAGTGCTAGAGGATCTGAGAGAACGTGGTGCAGTGCAGGGTGAGATAAGTGCTTTGAGGTAAGAGGGTGCAGGTCCATTTTTGGCTTTGTAGGCAAGTATTAGTGTTTTAAATCTAATGCGAGCTGCTACAGGAAGCCAATGGAGAGATCGTAGCAGTGGAGTGGTGTGGGAAAAGGTTGAAAACGAGCCATGCAGCTTCATTCTGGATCAGTTGCAGAGGGTGAATTACGCTCAAGGTAGACCTGCCAGGAGTGAGTTGCAGTAGTCTAGCCTTGAGATGACAAGGGACTGGACAAGTATCTGAGTGGCCTTAGTGGGAAAAAATGGAGGAATCCTTTGGATGTTAAAGAGGAGAAATCGACATGATCAATAAAGATTAGTGATATGAGAAGAGAAAGACAGGCAATTGTCCATAGTTACTCCAAGGCTTCATGTTTTTAGTGAATTTAGCCTGAAATTAGTAATTAGGAATGACAGTTCAAGTATTATTGTCCGTGCGTTAATATTCACATTATCTTTTTCTTCTTATTATATTATTTAAAACTTTGTGTCTTATTATTCACTTCTTATTCTTCTTCTTCTTTTCCCCCTCTTTTTCTTAGTATTATTATAATTAAAAGCTTTACTTTTCTGTCTTAATACTCACCTTTACAAGTTCATATTCACAAGTTAGTAAACCATTTTAACAGATCATTAAATTGTTTTATTTTTATTATTATTGTTACTATTATTTATTTATTTTTGTAATTTCTGTATTTTGTATATATTGCGGTTCTCACAATAGATCGGAATATCCAAGAAATTTTTGGTGTCTGACGTAAAGTGAAAATGTCTGCCGTTGAGGTTTTGAAAGTTGTCGGTTACACTGTGTTCAAGGAGTACCCCGCCTTCACCCAGTGTCAGCTGAGATCCAGTCTCCAGGGGACACTGGGTGAAGGTGGGGTATTTGGTTTAACGTTTTATTTTCCAAATAATGAGAAAAGGTTACATAATTATTGTATCATTAAAAGGAATATACCGCTTTGCAAAAATTAAGAGAACACTGGAATCATCAAACGGTCATCATTAAAAGTGGTCTCAATTTTTCCATAGCCGTAAATATTTAATATTGGTTACTTTAATATGTTTACTTTGAATTTGTACTGTGTGGGAAGCATTGTGTTCAGACAAGCCTGGCCTGTCTCCATATTCTCTCATCCTTTATGCCATCCTTTGTGCATCCTTTAAATTGCTTCCACAGATGAATAGCATGCATGTTTGTTTGGTAACAGATGGTACTAACAGAGTTGTCAGTGTTGGAAAAATATCATGTAAATATATCATGAATATTTAATTATATCCTGACTATACTATATTAGGAACTAAAACAGGCTCTTAGGTTTGTAGTTTATATGAACAGTTGGCTAATATATTAACACTAGAGATGTTCTGATACATTTTTTCTTCCCAATACCATACTGATACCTAAATTTTTCACTGGCTATCTTTGAGGTGATAAACTGATCCACCATAACATTAACAACGTTATAACCACTGACAGTTGTTGGTGACTTTACTCCAAAGGCAGACAATTAATGTGTGGCTTTAGTCCTGCTTACTTACTATACAGTAGTTCATTTACAGCTACCTACTCCTACTAAGTTTGGGTGATTCTGAACTGACATATGATGAGTCTACAGTGAAACCTCATGATGGATGATTGCATTGGGGTGGGGGTGGGGTGTGTTTATGTAAAATGGAAATCCTAAGGTTTAAAATGTGTTCTTGGTGTTGAAAGAACATTTTCCTTCTAATATTTTTTTATTTTGATTTAGAGTAAATCTTAGTGTAAAGGCTTTTATTACTAGGGTTCGGTGTTAGCACTAACATTTTTATTTACCCCTTCTAAAATATGTGCCTGGTCTAGCTGAGTGGGAAAATACCAAACATAATGCATTTACTCAAAGGTAACCCCCCTGTACATACCCCTTGAAGTCAGGACCCCCCAAAAACTATCGTTTTTGTCTAAAATCTAACACCTGACTATGAATAAAATTTTAAATTCATTCATTCATTCATTCATTCATCTTCTTCCGCTTCTTCCGGGGTTGGGTCGCGGGGGCAGCAGCCTAAGCAGTAAATTCTATTATGATAATTAGTTTAATCATACAAACTATATTAACTGAGATGTATATATAAGAAATTAATATAAACGTATTAAAAAGCTAAAAATAGACATCACGTGACTGAAACATGTACGCACGAAATAAGACTTGTGGGTACAATAACTGAAATGTAAAGACAGTTTTAGAATGAAAAAACATTGAAGATGATCTATATAGTTTTTCAACAGAGTTAATGTAGTGATGGATGGCATTTTCGTGGATTGTGAGATGAAAGGAAAACGTCAGAGGAGAATGATTGAACGGATGTGATGTTGCATTCTGGGACATGCAGTCTTCATGCTTGTGCAGCCATATTGCTAGACACAAAACATTCTCTGCTGTGGTCCTAAAAGCCTGATTCCAATTGAAGCATCTCCCGTTTACTTTTAAACTTCTTCCTTTTTTTATTGATTTATAGTCTACTATTAGTTTTTAATTATGCCTCCGTGTGCAGCGTCAAACAGTACAAACAGAAAGATAACAGTATGTGGGAAATCATTCCATGTGTAAATAGCGTTTTAAGTATCTTTGTAGAATTTATACATACTTGTACTTTTGTTTATTATTTTGTGACTGTATTAATATAAAAACTTTAGATTGTGATTAACATGCATGTGATATTTAGATACTATTACTTTAAACTATCTAAAATCGATAGTGCTGTGTTGCAGCCTCTGGGGCCTTTCAGAATAGGTGTGTTTATACTGACAGCTCATATGACACTTAGATTGTACACAGGTGGACTTCGTTTCAGTAATTATGTGACTTCTAAAGGTAATTGGTTGTACCAGAACTTTTTATGGGCTTCATAGCAAAGGGTTGAATACATATGCACATGCTAATTTTCAGATATTTATTTATTTATTTATTTGTTTGTTTGTTTGTTTATTTATTTATTTATTTATTTATTTTACACATATATTTTTCTCATTTCACTTCACCAACTTAGACTATTTTGTGCAGATCCATCACATCCAATTCAGATTACATTTAAACATTTAAATTACAAGTGTAATGTAATAAAATAAGTAAAAAGCCATGGGGGTGAATACTATTGCAAGGCACTGTAGATAATAACACAAACCTTCTCTCAGTCTGTGCTTTGCTTGCGACATAACTGTTCATACTAAGTGGCTTATTTAAAAATGAATGGCTTATTTACTAGTACATTAAACGGCTGCACATTTGGCAGCAGAAAAGAAGCAATTCTAACAGTTGGCGCTTCACTCAGCATGCTCTCGACTCGTTGCTTCTACCCAGCCGAACTAGCTAAAAACATACACCTTCTCTCAGTCTGTGCTTTGCTTTCAATATAATTCTTTCTAATGAGTAGCTTTCTCATTATTATGAACAAAACAAGACACAAAATATTAGCTTTACATGTGAACTTACCAGTTATAATACAATGGTCACTGCAAACGCAGATCTTTACATCCAAATCTGCTCTGGAGAACCTTTTAGCTGTTGCCGGGACACGGAAAAAAACGCTTGTCTCTTTACCTCTCCGCCCGGGTGGAACAACGATAATAGCAAATTTACTCAACGTTGTACGTTCACAGCCTCCAAGGTGCTACCAGTATGGCACCGGCGCAGTGTTTTCTCATTGCCTTCCGGATGGTGACGCATACTGCAGAAGATCTATATGAAAGGAAGCCAGTCCTTCGCGGAACAAAGTAACAAGCAACGTGATTGGTCAAATGTCAGGTTCACTCACTGACAACGAATAAGAGCGCCCGTTATTGGATTTAACAAGTTGCGTGTCGCTCAGACGAACTGATACATATGAATACTCGCCCCATACTTTTTGCCGATTCGCCAAGAGGACGACTAATTATAGAATTCGCTGATCATATTACTCAATCTAAACATTTTTTAGTCGCCAAGGGCGAGCATCAAATTCCATTCCGGTATAACAGTAATTAATTACTTCTTACAGCCTATAATTTCTCATAAGAAGCAAGACAGTAAAATATTACATAACTCAATTATCAAGTGTCTATAAAAAGATCAATCTTGCCCACTTTTTCTTAGTATCGTGCTTATGGAGCGATCCACATAATAGACATGGTTGTAATGTTTTGGTACTAGTAATATGGCGGCCGGCCTGGGTTGGCTGGCTTCACTTCTGAGCGGCTGATAGGCCGAGTGCTTAATCCAGTTATTTTTAGATCAGTGTTTCCAACCTACTCTTCTTCCGTTTCACTCTGTAGCCACCAGGCTTGTATTACCAGTTATAAACACAGCATATTGAATGTGGAGCTGTGTACAGTTAGCAAATTCATTTTGTTGTGTTTAGCTCATGTGAACAGGCACTCCGAGGAGTTTTCCGATGCTAACAGCTAGTGTGTCCCTTGGTTAAGCAGAGCAGGTATTTAGGGCTATTTGTATTATAAATAGATTTATGTTCAAATTAAACTGTTTGAGTGCTTATTATTTTATTCTGTAAGGTGTTGAAGGTCTAAACTATTTGTTATTTTACAAATATTGCACATATTTTACATTACATATTTTCTTCATTGGCATATTTGTTTAGGAAAGCAGAAAAAAAAGATTTGTATTTATTAGAGTATTCAAAGTGTTTGAAAGACTTCAGATGAATAAACACACATACATCTGTTAGAGACTCTCCGCTGTGGTTCTTAAGACTAAGGGCTGCTACACTGAGCAAAGCCCAGCATAATAATAAAGTACTTAATGTGATTGCGCAATGACTTATGAGATATGATGATGCTGGAGAAAACTTGTAAACCCTAATGATTACACACAGAACCATGGGGTCGCTTAATTAGGTTTCCCCCCTAAGCCGACTGACCGACCTGGCAAAATTGTGATGAATGGATTAAGCGAGTTAAACGAACACGGACAGACTGGAAAGCACCCAGCATGCATTCCATTATTTGTAGAGCCCATTTTACTGAAGATTGTTTTGAGCCAATTCCAGCGCCTCAGTGTGAAATGGCTGCAGGTTTGAGTCATGCAACCAGCACTGTTACAGGTGTCAACAGGAACACTGTGACATTCAGAAGCTGTCAACAAGCCTGAACAGAAAATCTAAAATTGTTCTAAAGAAATTGCTGTAAAATTTCCTAAGCTTGATTTAAAATCATGAACGGTCAGTCTGTTGTAACACTCAATCTGAATGAATGAGGTTGCCTGTAGCATAGCGAATATTATAATTTCTTAAAGGAACTTTAAAGTTGTGTCCATATTTCACTATTTCATAGTTTACACTTTTTTGTTTATAGTGGCTAACAGTGGTGCCACATTCTACGTCTTGGAATAAAATACATTGTTAGACAATTTGTGCTATTTTTTATGCATTTTTGGCCCCCAAAAACGCATGTACCAGTAGCAATATGTACGGACCAGTAGCAATATGTACGGACCAGTAGTAATTCAGGTCTACTGATCCGTACGGACCAGTAGCAATTTCCATGAGTTTGCCACACTTCATCTATCATTATTATTATTATTATTAATATAGGTTGCTGAAGTTCAGCCCGGTAATTAGCAATCTTATTATCACAGCCTGAATGTTACAATAAATCAGAAATTTTTTTTTTTTAAAATCACTTTACTCATTCCAATACTAATTATTACCTGGTTATATTTTCCTAAACCTAAAATAATCTCAGTTAAATGTCCAGGGTGCAACATGGTGGAAAAGCGTTAGTAACAATAATAGTTTACGTAAGGATAAAGCAGAGAAAGAGAGAGTTCACTCTAAGTTTTGATGTTCAGTTTTACAATAGATTAAAGACTCGATTCAGAGGTGCGTTCAAATTCAGATGAAGGCAAGTTTCACATTTGGATGGGTTTTCTTTCAACGTTTATCTTGTTTTATGTTTTATGTTGCTAGTAAACGTCACAAATGTAGCCAGGTCAGTCTACGCCAATGATATTAGTCCTTTAGGCTACTAATAACAACCACAATATTGATTTAAAATGTAAATTGTACCTGCACTTAAGTTATTTATGCAAATTAGCGTAAATTGATGACAACAGAGAGTAATTTAAACGCTTAAACAGTGCTCGGGATGGATAACAATGCAAAAAGAAATGTTGAGAAAAAGAGATCCAGTAAAACTAAAAATTAAACAATTACCATTAAACAACTGTAAGAACAATAGATAAAATCAAACAACTGTGTATATTTGTTGGGATAACACCTGTCATAACACCTGTCAGCCATCAGCTTTCATTAGAATTGTCCAATGAATTAGTACAGAGTACATACTGTTAGAGTAGAATACATGCTAGAAAAGCAGCCAAGAACTGATTTTCAAATGATTCAACAGGAAGTCAACTGTATCACTTACAGCTGACAGTAGGGTGTGTATCATAAGTGATTGAGCTCCTGGTCTTGATAGTAATCCAACTGTCACACTGTCTCACACACAAATGTTTACTGACATAAACATGTTGCTTTGTAGACAACATGATGGAATGCACCAAGCAGTTAAAGACCTGATGAACACATCCACATCTGTTTCTATTCAAACTAGACGTTTTAGAAAATTCTGAGATTAGATTTTTTTTTTTAAGAAAATATGTAAATTAAAGAGCCGGAAGGCAAAGCTCTCAAATTACCAGTCGATTTACGTTCCTACCCTCACCTATGGTCACGAGCTTTGGGTAGTGACTGAAAGAACGAGATCGCGAATACAAGCAGCTGAAATGAGCTTCCTTCACAGGGTGGCAGGTCTCTCCCTTAGACATAGGGTGAGAAGTTCTGTCATCCGAAAGCAGCTCGGAGTAGAACCGCTGCTCCTTCGCGTTGAGAGGAGACAGTAGAGGTGGCTCGGGCATCTCATTAGAATGCCTCCCGAACGCCTCCCTGGTGTGGTGTTTCGGGCATGTCCAACCGGTAAGAGACCCCAGGGTCGACCCAGAACACGCTGGAGGGACTATGTCTCTCGGCTGGTCTGGGAACGCCATGGGGTCCCCCCGGAAGAGCAGGAGGAAGTGGCTGGGGAGAGGGACGTCTGGACCTCACTGCTTAGGTAGCTGCCCCCGCAATCCGACCCCGGAACAAGTGGAAGAAAATGAATGAATGTAAATTAAAATAAATAAATATTTATTAAAAAAACAAAGATAATCCACTGGCAAATGGGAATTCAGAATGCAAACTGGACGGAACCAACAAATCTTCCAATGTTTTGCCCGGAGTGTTTTAAATGATGTGCAAAGTCACTGATCATTTATATATGTCATTTATATATCATGTGGTAAAATGCATTTCTAGGTATCTAAGCTAACCTCAAGTCTCATGTGTCATTCCATAATATTATGTTTTATACTTCTCTTACTGCAGCACATATGTCAATTTTATTTAAAGTAAGAACATCTCATGTACCCCACATACCAACTAGAAGAACCAATTCCTTGCAATATTTAAAAAGAAAACTGTAAATCCATCACTTCAGAGTAATATGACTCACTGATTAAGATTTAGTTTTAGGTCTATAAGAGCGCACATTGCAAACTTTAAGTAGCTCGCTTTATTTACCAATCTCCAGTGCATAGTGAAATCTGTTTTGTAAGGTTCCTTTAGTAAGACAGGAGCATTTGTTTTCCTGCTTTACATGTTTCGACTACTTCCTGTAGAAAAAAAACAACAAAACACTTAAGCAGTCTACAAGACACGTCACAAGAATATCATGTGACGCTTCTGACGATGACGTCAGGAAGCAGTCGAAACATGTAAAGCAACTGCTCCTGTCTTACTAAAAAAACCTTACAAAACAGTTAAAACCAAGAAGACAGTATGAACCTCTACCAAAGATGCATAGTGATATGTCTGAACGTCGCCATGTTACTGCTGACACCTGTAGAGGTGCTAGTTACATGACCGCTGCAAAACCTTCAGCCATTTCGCAACAATTTTCAGTAAAATGCTCACTACAAATATTTGCACGTGTTACTAAAAAGATTGCTAGTAATGATTTTGTGGACTCGGGGTGATATCCTGACACGGGGACTTTAAATATGAATCGCACATGGCTGACTCTGTAGGTCAATGTCATGTACACAAGATAACCAGCTGGCAGTCACCTTAATGCATGAAGAATCTGATTGATCACAAAGCTGAGAGGTTTTTTTCGCATGCCAAAAAATAGCCGTTCTATAGAACGTCGTGACCCCTCAGCCAGGACGCCTTAAGCGCACGGAGGACAAAAACCATCCCCCATACGAACAGTTTCAGACAATCAACATGCCACCCTACACGCAGGTGTTTCTATGAAGACAAGCCCATAATTGTACTAAGGGAAACAATTTTCTGAGAAACTTTAAGAAATATGGAGGGAAGATATTAAAATATTAGACTCCACCATATAATAGCACTGATCGACGTTACGTCACCACGTAGTACGAAGTACAAACATCGGGCCAAGCTGGACAAACATTAATCCTCCTGCATTGAGATATTATGCGAGTCGGACAAGTTCTGTAGAATTTTACACGCTGATATCAGTCAACATTCTGTTTGTCAGCTGAAGAGATGGTTGGAATGCAGGGGCTACCGGTCACGGGGAAGAAGCCAAGGATTTGGAGGTCAGCAAGGATTAGATCCGCATTTGAAGTAACCAATTTCTAACCGGTTAGTGTATATGGTTTGTTTATATTCATAAGAAAGACATTCATAAATAATTATATCGCAAGCAAATCACAGACTGAGGGAAAGTGTGTGTTGTGAGCTTTTTCCGCTGATTTAGCTGCACCGAGTGTAGGTTATACTGAGTTAGGTCGTAGCTGTTAGCATCTGCTTATTTTACTCCGGCAATTAACGTGTCGCCATTTTATTTACCAATAAACAAGCTGTTTATTTGTAAATAAGACACTCATTATAAATAATTATATCTCAAGCAAATCATGTGTGCTGTTAGCTTGTTTAGCATTTGATTTAACTGCAACTGGGCTCGCGCTGAGCCACAAACACAGCAACGGGCTTATTACACAGCAGCATCACTGACTGCATGTTAGTGTTAAAGTTAAACAGAAAACTTAACCGACCCATGAGAACATTTCGGCAAGATTTCACTGTTATCCCTTTCACCTATCCACTGATAGAATAATTATAGGACTCCAGAGACCGGTAGGCTTTCTTATGCTTTCTTCTGCTCCGGTGAAACGGCGTCCACAGTTAGTTCACAATATCTGCAAACTCTGTGTAACTGTACACTCGGCCATAGATAGAATTTTGTCCAATAACTCCGTCTTTTGAAGGCTGTAAGGGTCGTTACGTCACGTAAAGCTATTTTCTCACAGTCTCTCAGCTGTGTAGCATAAAAAGTTTGTCCTCCTTGGACCCGCCGACACACGCATGTGCAGAAGCATATTCTAAATATAGTAACATCTGGCTTACGCCGATCAGCGCTATTTACAGGTATCAGATCACACAGTGTAATGTGACCATTAGAGATTTTGGCCATACATGGCAGTATAAGTGAAAATTTGATTTATTGACCTTGCAATGTCATGTTTGTACCATGTACAGTCACATGGAAAAGAAATCTCTATGTTTCAGATATGACATAATTTAAAAAATCATAAATCTAACCTCAGGTGTAAATATACTGTTAGCCAACCACCAGGGGTAGAATTCTTATTTCAAACACTGATATATATATATATATATATATATATATATATATCATACAGTGAATATAAAAGGTTTAAACACATCTGTTATACTGCCATTTATTTCTGTAAAAATTAGACTAAGGTAAATCATTTTAGAGCTTTTTCCATCTTTAATGTGCCCAATCACAGAAGCCTTTAATGTGAGAAGAAGAAAAACTTACAGTAACCTGGTTGCATAAATATACTCACTGCCAATGAAAACGCAACACAATTTTACTTGCGATATTTTTGGGACCATCCTATCTGAGCACGAGTACTGGTATTTCAATGACCCTAAACACCTCAATGACTCATTTCCAGTAGCAGCGCTCACCGCCACACTTTACTGAGCTTCAGCACTGGATCTAGACTCTCTTACAGCTCCAAGTTTGTTTGGGGGTCTCAATAATCAGAATTGGGTGCATTTTAACGAGTGGTCATCTTGCCTACATAAAGCTCAGCAAAAATGCACAGCATTCTGCAGTGGAATCTTGACCATGCCTCGCCTGTCACATGACGATCAATGATCATATATCTGCAGCAGCAGGCATTTAATGTCCGTCTCTGGCCGTGTATTCGCCTGATTTGTCACCCATGAAACACTTGTGGGATTAGCTTGGATGCCGAGTATCAGGCTGAGTACCAGCACCACACAACAGGCAGGAACTGATCATGGCTTTGCTGGAGGAGTGGAGAAACTTCCCACAAGACAACATACAGAGGCTCGTCAGATCCGTGCACAGACGAATTACGCCCTGCATTAACTCAAATGGAGGTCATAAAAATGTTCGGTTGTTATTGATTTATCCTGTTCAAAATGATGTATGAAATACAAAATATTAAACATATATAATTTATTCTTAATGTTGCGTTTTCATTGGCAGTGAGTACATGTGCACAATTAACCAAATACTTTGTTAAGGCAACCTTTGATTTGATGACAGCATTCAGTCTTTCTGGGTTGGAGTCTATTGGCATGGAACATCATGATTTGGCAATCCTTGCCCACTCTTCCTTGCAACAACTCCAAATCTGTCATCTTGTAAGGGGATGCCCTGTGCACAGTCCTCTTCAGGTCACTCCTCAGATTATCATATTGGATTCTGGTCTGGACTTAGGCTGGGCCATTACAAAACTTTTATCTTCTTCTGGTGAAGCCACTCTTGCCAATTCGGAGGTATGCATTGGGTTTTTGTGCTGAAAGGAGAAAACTTTCTTTATTTTGAGCTTTTTTAACAGGGGCCTGAAGGTTGTGTGCCAAAATTGACTGTTTATCGGAACTGTTCATAATTCCCTCCACCTTGATCAAAGCCTCAGTTCCATCAGAAGCAAAACAGATCCAAGTTATGATGCTGCCACCACCATGCTTCACTTTGGGTATGGTGGAGTTTTTTTGTTTATTTGTTTGTTTTTTGGGGTTCAGGGTTTTTTGGGTTTTTTTAGGTGGGGCGATACACATTGTTGTTTTTGCACCAAATAAACCTTTAGGAATTATGGCCAAAAAGTTTAAACTTGGTCTCATCAGACTACAACACATCATTCCACATGATAGTGAGAGAATAGATGTAGGTTTCTGCAAATTTAAGTCAGGCTTGAATGTTTTTCTTTGTAAGAACAGGATTGCTGTCACATGTAGAACACAACCAGTTCTTGCCAGAAATCCGTACAGCTCTTTTAATGTTTCTGTAGGCCTCTTGGCAGCCTCCCAGACCAGTTTTCAGATTGTGTGTAGACCTTTTATATCCACTGTATGTCATCTGTGCAGTCTCTGTAGACCTTATACAGAGTCTCTGAGTATATTCAATGAGCAGTCAGTGAGGTACTGGCCTGGATGTATTAAGTGAGTGATATGTTTTACGCTATGGTAATCATGCTAAATTAGGTCAAACATTTTCCACCATTTTTTAGTATTATCAGGGGTTTTATATTAATGCTTAAAAAAACCTATTGTCTCCAGTAAACAACCACTTGTAGTGTATAGTTAAAACAAATCTGCATACTACAATGTAACTGACTGGATATTATACAGACTGTTGTGGTCTGGTGTCTCATCTGGGATGTGTTGCACAAGTTTCTGATAAAGCAGGTAGTAAAGGCAACTGAATTATTGATTGTCCCACAGCACCTGCCAAAAATGCATTTATCCTTATACAAATTCTTCTGAGCTTTGCGAACAACAAAACTAACTAAAAATATTGTTGCATGCCTTCTGGGAATCAACACAAATATGACTAACACATAGATTTAGGCACTGCCTAAAAGTGGAGCTCTCAAATCTCTATTGATAGGTGTGTGAATCTGGTGTTATAAGAGTAGTGGAGGAAGTAAAGAAATAGTCTGGAGCAAAAGCAGGAAATGTTAACGGTGAGTTTTCTTTTCACCGCCTTTCACTATCTGATTATCACCTTGTCTTTTTATCTGTTTACCGAGTTCATGTTCTGTGCTTCTGATAATGTTGTCATGCTTGTCAAAAGTTGATCTACCCACCTGAGTTATATTATATTGTGTTTTTAACTGTGCAAGTCTGAGTGGTGGTGCATGAGCCTCTATTTTTTGGGTTTCAGTTTCGTTATTAATAATAATCCGGGGGTTTTTTTTAATTGGTGATGCGGCAGCCTTATTGGGTTTCCTGTGGTGGCACAAACACGAGACTATCCAAGTCATGTTCCAAGCCTACGGTTCTTTGCTCAGGAGCTCCGCTATCAGTCAAAAGAGTAAAGGAAATGTGAAATACATGGAAGTGGTTGTCATTAAATTAGTTTCTCAGTTTCCGGCATATGAGTGTTTGCTTTGGGTACCTTTTAAAAGACCCAACTGTTTCTATGAAGTGCTGCAAGTGCTGACCCAGTTAACAAGAATATGAATCAATATAGCATGCATGTGGTTAACACCAGTTTTAGCACTCACGCACAGCTCACACAGCGTGTACCTTCAGTAATTAAATGTGCTTCTAACAACACATTAGTTCGTAATTAACACGTAATTTGCTTTGTATTTTATACATCAAGATGATACTGATACGTGATGATACTGATTTTTATCCAATGGAAACTAAACTGAACCTTATGCCCTGTGACAACTTTAAAAACATAAAGGGGATAAAATAACTTCAGTGGATTTGTACTCATTTACTTTTCATAGCCTTTCAGCAGTAAACTAGTACTGTAGGGCCTTTAATAGGGTTTAAGTCTCTGATGGAAAAGATAAGAATCATAACTGTATGTGAACACTACATTCCGGATCAGGAGTACATACAGAACACCAGCCCTTGTGCCTGGAAGTGATGTCGCACTCAGTTATCAGGATGTTTGTTAGAACTTGGTGAAATGAGAGTGAAGATGTTGGTGTGGAAGCATTAGCTCCTCTTCAAGTTCAAGTTCAAGTTCAAGTTCAAGGTCTCCATGATTTCAAGTTGATGGAGAGAACCAGCGGTCTATGGTACGAGTGTTGCTAAACCATTCTCACACTCGCCAGCACTTCACAAAAGCAGCATCCCTGCCATGCTACATACTGTCAGTGTTTGGTTGACAGAAAAACTGCAAGCTGACTTGTGTCGCATGTGTGCGATGACATTGTAACACGCGTGTGCAGAGCGCTTTGATCAACACGCAGTGCTAACAATGTAACGACCAGTCACAAACACCACGTCGCGCACTCATCACTTCTATCACGCGAACATATCGGGATACTGCAGTCAGTCCCCTGGAGGAGGACAGTCATCTTCCTGTTTCTCCTCCTACTCCGAGCTGCAATCGGTACCAGATCACGCGTTTCACAAACCAGGCCTAACACTAGGCAAACTCCCAACTGATCGCTTTTTTCCCCCCTGAAATCAATAACAGCAGCTCGGGCCTCAGAGGCTCAACGAGAGAGTACGAGTTACCCAGCGAGCGGGCGGCGAGTGTCGGTGCATCAGCACAGCCACAGATGCTCGCCCTCCAGCCCTCCAGCCCTCCAGCAGGCACGCGACGTTCAGATAAACAGGCCGACTTACCCACAATTCAGTGCCCCAGCTCATGGTTTCAGTAATCCGGGGTTCTGACACGGAGCGCGTTCAGCTTCAAGAGCGCACGAGCAACAAACGGGTACTGTGTGCGTCGTAGAACGCGCGAGCTACTGTGTGGGTGGGTGCGCTCTCTCTCTCTCTCTCTCTCTCTCTCTCTCTCTCTCTCTCTCTCTTGCTTTTAGCTCCCCCTCCTCTCTCTCTCTCTCTCTCTCTCTCTCTCTCACTTTTCCTGTGTATGTGTGTGTGTGTGTGTGTGTGTGTGTGTGTGTGAAACCACTAACATTATCATTTGGAGTCTCTTGGGAGACCTAATCCCTCATGGCTCCCTCCTCTCTATATAGTCGTGTTAAAAGTTCATTTCACAATAATTGTTGATGTTTTTTTTTTCCGAACAAACAAACATTTCCGCCTCTGCACTACACTGCCTGAAGCTAATGGTGATGCACTTGAACAAACCCTCAAACAGAAGGAGCTTTTTTTCAGTTATATATTCACCAAAATGACCGATAAAGCTAATATTCTTCTGCAGAGAAAGTATGTCGGCCTTAAAACTTTGCATTGTCCTCTTTAGCCTAAATGACTTCTTGTAGGTGCACGACAGTTCCACCTGCAGATAGTATGCGGTCAGGGTGCCATGGTGGCATTAGCACGTCTGCCTCGCGGCTAGAAGGTCCGGGGTTTGGCTCCGAGAGGGCGTTCCTGGGTGGAGTTGGCATGTTCTCCCTGTGCTTGCATGGGTTTCCTTCCACAGTCTCAAGACATGCACATTAGGCTAACTGGCTGTTTCGAATCACCCAAATGAGGATGGGTTTCACTTTTGGGCCTGGTTCCTCTCAAGGGTTCTTCGTCATGTCAACTGAGGGAGTTTTTCCTTGCCACTGTCGCCACGGGCTTGCTCATTAGGGATGTGTAGGGGGTTGTAGA
>JBCNYH010000026.1:18560970-18576329 GCA_039654325.1 Tandanus tandanus
TATATATATATGGAAATATGATAAGGTGGTAACACAAAGGTTTCAACTCTTATTTCTGCTATTTCTGCCTGCAGCTTATTTCATACATAGTAAACCTATTAAACTTTAAGGTTATTGTATAAGTTGTGTTGTGTCAGTGTTTTAATGTGAAATATGCGATACTTTGTGCTTTGTGTAAGATATAAGTTTAAATATTTACAGATGTTTATTTGGCTGATCTGTATCTACCAGCCCGATGGAAAAGCCAATAACTGATCAAATTAATAAAGTAGCTAAACTATTCTATAAGGGTCACAGGGAGGCTGAGCCAACACTGGGTGAAGGCGGGGTACGCCCTGAACAGCTTGCCAGTCCATCACACAACCAGTCAGACTCGCATGCACACCAAGTGTCAATTTGGAACAGCCAACTAGCCTCATGTATTATAATCTGCAAGTATTCATACTGTGGGAGGAAATCGAACTACCAGGAGAACATGTAAGCTCCACACCCTCGGCAGGCACAGGGTTTGAACCCCAGATCTTTATGCTGTGAGGCAGTGGAAGTGCTAACCACTACATCACTGTGCCACCCATAGTTTTGTAATCAGTGAAGCCTTATTGCTGTTTTATACAGCCTAAATACAGCCTTAATGTAGGTGGTGGTATGGAGCCAGACTAGCTGATACTTTCGTTCATAAGTAGACAACTATACAGCAGTGGTAGTGGACAGTTATTTGGAGATGGTCTCTGTCTAAAAAGGATTTTTTTTTTATGTACTTGAGGCCTGAGGTGTGGCAGAGAACAGGGCAGCAAACCCACTAATTTGGTATTAAGGAAGTCTAGCTTTTGCAGTCTGGTCATGGCATTTCTGTCTATTCGTATCACTTATAGTCTTTAATAACAAGACATTTTGGATGTGTTGAACAACAGGAGAAAACTGAGTACATACATAGCAGCAATAAACCTTGTAATCTTCGAGTTAATGAAAAGTAATGCAATGCAGGGTGGCACAGTGGGGTAGTGGTAAGCATGTCTGCCTCACAACAAGGCAGTGCTGGGTTTGAGTCCCAGGCTTTGAGCATGTTTTTGTGTGGAGTTAAATGGTTGGGTGTCTGTTGGAAAGCTGTTCAGGGTGTACCTCACTTTCGCCCAGAGTCGGCTGAGATGGGCTCAAGCCTCCCCACTACCCTAGCAGGATTGAGTGGTTCGTTAAATGGGACAATGCATTAGATGGGGCAGTTCTGATCAGTCACAGATAAAATGTACATGATGTATATAAACATGAAGATTTGAGAACAAATTTAAGTACTCAAGTGTGGCGTAGTTACTAATTTCTCATGAACATGTTAAAGTGAATGCCCAAGTTAACGTGTGCACGTGGCACAATCACAAGTCTGATACCTTAGCCACTCCTTGATTAATCCACAAAGTGGAGCGTGAGATCAAAACATGTTTGTTTGTTGTCAATTGGCCCCTCTGGCTTTAAAAAGCCTGGTAAAAAAAAAAAGTTTGTGAAAAGTGAAGATGCCACGACTGCCACAGGCAAGCAGAGACCAGGCCCTGGGCATGCTGACTGCCGGAATGACCGCTGCAAGAGTAGCAGCACACTTTGGCGTGCATCGTTCAACTGTTGTACGCCTTCAGACACACCACAGACAGACGTGAACCACCTGAGATCGACCAAGACCTGGCCAGCCAAGTGTCACTACACGTGCACAAGACCGTCGTATCCGGGTGATGCATCTGAGGGACCATTTCCGTCCAGCAACACTGACGTCGGCTAAGGTTCCTGGTACTCGCCGCAACCAGATCAGTGCTCGTACAGTGCGCAGAAGGCTCAGGGAAGAAGGTATCAGAGCACATGTTGGTATGGTCCTGACAGACCGCAGGTGCTGAAGAACACTGAAATGATGATATACTCTGTATGGCTGACCATCACACCCATATGTCTGCCTTCCCCAATCTGTTGCCATAAATTTAGAAGCCTGCAATTGTCCAGGACGTCTTTGTATACTGTAGCCTTACAATTTTAGAGTCCATGAAGACATGGCTCACCAAGATTGGTGTGGAAGAATCATGGCCTGCAGAGACCACTGACATCATCCTGACATCAAATGCTGTAAAAGTAAATGTAATCCCATAATCAGTAGGATTATGCGATTACATTTACTTTTACAGCATTTGGCAGACGCTCTTATCCAGAGCGCCATACAATTATCATTTCTTATACAACTTAGCAATTGAGGGTTAAGGGCCTTGCTCAAGGGCCCAACAGTGGTGATAGTGGGGATTGAACCGCTGACCTTATATATTATATGATGAACTGGAATGCTGACTACTTGCCAGACCTTACTGGAAAACATCAGTCTCTGTCATTAATAATGCTCCTGTGCCTGGATGGGAAAATCCCCATAGCCATGATTCAAAATCTAGTGGAAATCCTTTACACAAGAGTGTAGGCTATGTTAACAGCAAAGAGGGAATACATGTTGTTGTAGGTGTTGAACATGGAATGTTCAACACCTACATATGGATGTGATACTCACTTGTCCATTTAATGCATCTATTAAACTAATCTCAATTTTTTGGCACCATTATTTCAAAATACCCTAGTGGTATCCACACGTGAACACAACAGCTTGTGGTATGGTTAAGTCAGGCTATAATAATGGTTCTCAAACTGGGGTCATTGATATTTTTTATTTATTTTTCATTGGTGGAAACACTAACTAAATATTACTGACTACAGACCCAATGTATTATTCTAGCCTGTTAGAATGGTCAGCTGGATAGAATGTTTAATCCAAACCTTAATAAATCACAGTCTGAAATGTGTTCATCCTGCGTCAAGTTCAGGAATAAATATATCAACAGCTCCAGTATATAGCCCGAATAGTACTGCACACTTTTGAATAAAGAGACAAAAATGTGGAATAGCTGGATTATTAAAAAAAATACATAGATATATAGTTAGTGTTGTGGTCTTTCGGTTTTAAGTTTAAGGGTAAACTGTAAGCCACAATTCCAAAAAGTCTTAAAACTCCTGGTCTACCAGGTATGAAGTACCTATGCAATGTTGAACTGGAAGGGGTTTGTCACACAGGAAGAAAAGCTTAGCAACACAAGCTCAACTGGCAGGTGCCAGCTGCACAGAGCGGCTGTATGTAAAAATAAATAAAAATGTGTGTGAATATTCCCACCCTAGAGTCCTGATCACAAATTTGCACATACCAATTCAAAACACTGGGTAATACAAGTTATCCTCAGTCTGTTATAACAGCGATCATTTCATTGATATCAATTAATAAACTTGGTATTATTTTGAAAACACATAGGCATTTAGATGCTATTAACCCCACTTACCCCCATGTTTAGGAAATTGTTGTGAAGTAAATAATTCTTTACTTGCAGCATCCAAAATAAGCAAGTAGGACACTTAGTGGCAACAAGGGAGCATCACAACACCCGCTGTAAGAGGTTAGAGGTTTATTGGTGATTTAAGTACCTCAAAAACCCATTAAAGAAATTATTTTTGTAAAAACAAATTGAACATATGAAGTAAACAAAATGATAAATAGCTACATAAATTCTAAACATAATATTGAGAAAAATCAATAGTTTTGCACGATTCAGAATATAGGAAAAATGAACTGTAATTTACCCAAAGGGGTGCAAGAAATTCCATCTCACTGAGACTATGTAATCACAATGACTGTTTATTTTTAACTTGCAACACATTCCCAATGAACTGCTGGTTCCACTTCAGCTAACACAGCAAACCTGTGCTAATATGGGGCTACTAGGGGTGTACAGGGCTCTACCACTTGCTTGCTGACCCCAAAGCCAGAGTGGACATCTGTAAAATCAAGGATTCTTTAAAATCAAGAATTCAAAGAATTACATCTAGAGACAAACACACTTGAGACTAGCAGTAAAACCGATGCAGCGAGTCCTTGTTTATTAACTCATGTGACATCAAATAGTTGAATTAAACTCAGTTTGCTCATCTCCGCTTTATAAATCCTCTTCCCCTTTCTAGATGATGAATAATAAATTAAAGT
This sequence comes from Tandanus tandanus, assembly GCA_039654325.1. Lineage (NCBI taxonomy): Eukaryota > Metazoa > Chordata > Actinopteri > Siluriformes > Plotosidae > Tandanus > Tandanus tandanus. The sequence goes on from JBCNYH010000026.1 coordinate 18,565,013, forward strand.
GTTTGACATCAGAGAAATCAGAAAACACGGTCAAACTCAGACTGGCTGGCTGTAGCTGGGTTGCGGTTCTGATTGGCTGGCTGTTGGGGCATGTGACCGCGGCGCCGTGGTGGAGCCAGGTATTCGAACATGGACGTGTTGTGGGTGGAGAGCATATGTTTGAGGTCAGACGGCATGGGGTCAGACCAGAAGAAGTCATGGTTGAGAGCATCGTCACTGTCCACACGCTGCGCTGGGTCCAGTACTAGCAGTTTATCGATCAAATCCAGAGCATACGGGTCTTTAACATAAGCCTTCAGACGCTCTTTTACCTTTCGCTTCTGTCCTTTGGGTAACTCCATCTTCTGGTACAACTCATATTTTTTATCCACAGCAGGCCACACCTGAGGAGGAAGGTGGTGGCAAACAGTTGAGAGGTTATTACACATAAATAATACAATAATACATCTATTATATCAGTCCGTTCCTGTACATTGCAGACAAATTAAAGTGATGATTATGTATACAACCAGGGCCTAAAATTAGCACCCATTACTCACCAGTGCAAAAAAAGCCATGTTGGCAAAGCCCAATACAGAAAAATTCACAAAGTTGACTGCTGTGAAAAAGTTCAAGATGACCCATATACAATGCCAACTGAGACCTTTCTGCCTGTATTGAGTTAATATACAATTCAAAATGTAACCGAAGGTGAGTGGAGTGGGAGCTATAGAAATGGGTTCCTTCCGTAGGAAGGAAATGAGTTCCTTCTGTAGCTCGCACTCCACTCACATTTTGAATTGTATTTCTGTGCAGAAAATATTAACTCAATACATTTCATTCCAAAAAAATGGGACAAGGTAATTAAGGGCTAGTGATAAGGTGGAGTTATTAAACAATGATGTGCTTTGAAACAGGTGACCAATCAATATTTGGTACACATCCAGTTTCCAGGAAAGGCCGAGTCTTTCAATTCATCTACAAACGCATGAAGAAATTATTAAAATGTTTTAAAAAATTTCCCCAACGACAGACAGGAAGGGACATTAAACGATTCAAGGAATCTGGTTTAACTGAAAAGGGTAAGGGCACAAGCCTAATCTGACCATTCATGAACATCCCTAAGGTGGCACTGCATCAAGAACGGTTAATCTATAAGTGATTGCAATGTGGTTTTGGGATTATTTTGGCAAACCTTTGTCAAGCACTACAGTGAGGAGTAACATCCACAAACGACAGTTACAACTTTACTGTGCAGAAAGAAAGCTTCATGTTAATTGTGTACTAAAGTGCTATCGACTTCTTTGGGTTGAAAAGGCATCTATGGCCATCACACAGTGGAAACATGTACTGTATAGGAGTCAGACGAATCAGGATACCTGAACGTTTTTGGAAGGTAATAAGTAGAGATGCACAGAGAAACCAACCAGAGACCGGAATAGACTGATTTTTTTAGTGTTTTCAGTATAACCAGAAATCAGCCAATCGTGCTCACATTTCCGATTCTGAGCCAGTGCCTATGGTTCCGGTAGAGTTAAATTACAGTCGCGTGTATGCATATAACGTCACAGTTGCACAGATGTTTACAGCCACCGGCTAACATCATTAATGTGGAAGTTTCTCACCGTGGGTGAAGACAAAGTTTGCAATTTGTAATACATGTAAGGCCAAGGAAACACCAAGAAAACATTCTGAACAACAAACCTGAACTGATTGTATGATGACGTTATCACAAAGAATCAAAGAAGTGGGGCCCTATCTGCCATTTTTAGCTCCCGCCCACAAAGTGGCTCGAGAGCCATAAAAATGGGTTCAGTCCATCCGTCACACTTTAGTTTCAGGACATTTACTTGCCACGCGCTGAAGCTGGGGCTTTCAAACTTGGTATGCTGGCTCACTACTATGAGTGCTAGGATGAGTTTGTGTGTGAGTAACCTTGACCTGCTTTTCAAGGTCACAGAGGCAAAACTTAGGTTTCCAGACATTTACTTGCCGCGCTGAAGATGGGGTTTTCAAACTTGCAATGCTTATTCTATATCGGCATATTATGAAATGGTCCTTTCGGCAGGAGCATCTGGACCCCTGTCTATTTTTAGTTTTGCTACGGAAGTGTGTGACAAAATGCTGAAGGACTGCTTACAAGCTACAAAACAATGACGAAAATGATGTCATCAGTCAATGGGTTCATCACACATTAAAACACCATCACTCAGCTGAACATGCCAAGTATGAAGATGCAAGCAAGGGAAACCCAAGCATCAGTGTACCATTTATCAATTAAACATGAAAGTTTGCTTTTGGAAATAAAATGGTATTGGCCCAGATTTCGTTCTAAAACCATTTGCTTCCACCTGTACATGAGTGACAATGAAATGTGCACCAGGCACAATGATCTGGAAAATGTAAATATGTACGCCATCTGGTGGAGAGAGCACAAATAGCATCAATCAAGATGAAAAAAAAAAATGGTAAGTGTTTGGCTGGCTTTAAGTGATGTAAAAAAGAATGGTAACAAAGTGGTAAATGCATTTTTACCATCACAGCTTTGGTTAAAATGCTTTGAAAGGATAATTTAATAAGTTTATTTGGAGGAAGAAAAAAAAAAAAAAAAGGTAAAACTTCTGTTGTAGTGTTTTGAGTGCTGTTCAGGTCAAAGATGATTTAAAAATCTTTCCAGGTGGTAATTTTAATTTTATTATACAGTCCCAATTTTGATTTGCGGTTGTAAATCAATTGCCACTGGTGGGTTACTCAAATAGGCTTACTACACTAAAACTTTTAGCACTGCTCTCAGGTATTCCCTCGTATTCCAAATGCCTTGTGACGGCAATAGCTTTGTGGATGTTTTTTGTTCCACATCTTCACTTAATTTTTTTTATTGTTATTTAAACTGCATTAATTCTACAAGGGAAATTTTGACTTCTGCATTTAACCCAACCAAAGTGAGCACCCACACATGTAAACAGTGAGCACACACGCACTCGGGGCAGTGGACTGCCACACACCGCAGCGCCCGGACAGCAAAAAATATTTTGGCTCGTAAATTTTTTGGCAGTTTTCCACCCAATGATAAACAAATTGAGAAATATGCCAAGTTTAAAAGTTTAAAAAGCATAGCTTCATTACTTCTGCTGTAATGGATCCACACAGTTGGCTGATAAGAGTGAGTTGGTGCTGTTCTGTGTTTCCCTGCATGATGGGGCTCCTGGTCCACATTTCAGCCATGATGCACCCTGCACCCCACAGATCGATGGGTGGCCCATAATCACGCTCTCCTAAAACACACACACACACACACACTCAGTTGCCTGAACTGTACATCATATTCCTTGCAATGGTCACCATACAGGTCCTGTACAAGACACAGCTAGGACACCATGACGTGCTTACCAAGGCCCTAACACGTGGAAACTGTTAAGAAATAATAATAACCAAATAAGAAAGTAATTAAAAAATAAGAACCAAAAAATAAATAAATTGAAAGGCGTCGCAAATTAAATTTTTTGAGTATTGCATAGCATGAAAGAACTTCAAACCATATGGAATGGTTTAGCGAGTGAAGAAATTAAAAATTACAGTGCTGCAGTGATGATTATATACTTAACAAAATGAAGATAAATCAGAAACCAAGTACTATTCAAGTATTTATTCATTCATTCATCTTCTTCCGCTTCTTCCGGGGTCGGGTCGCGGGGGCAGCAGCCTAAGCAGTGAGGTCCAGACCTCACTAGTATTTATTTCATGTAATATTGGATCATATTGATCAGAATAAGTAAACAAACAACAATATATAGTAATAACAAAAATAACAGCCTCTTTTTTGAGAAAAAAACTTTTACTTTGCCACCCTTTACTTTGATTACAGCATTTAACCTTTCAGGCATAGTGTTCACATTTTAAAATTTCTTCACTCACTAAACCATACACATACCACCCACACCCACACACACAGACAGACAGACAGACAGACAGACAGACAGACAGACAGAGAGACAGAGAGAGGACATAAGTAAATAGATACCCAAAATTTCAGAATGAATATTTGCTGGTCGAAGATAGCCCATTTGATGAACAGTTTTTGAGCTGGTTTAACTCAACTATCAGTGGAAATAAATTATGGGATTGTTTGACTTTTTTTGACTGTGTGTAAGCTTTAGGATTTCCCAACGTGCCTGAAGCAACATTTCGATTCTCTGTCTATGTTGTTGTTAATTACAAGTAATTTTATTGATTCTATCCATACTCCAATTTAACTTGCTGTTTTCAGTCTCACCCAGCAGGAGCTCTGGAGGTCGGTACCACAGGGTCACTACTCGATTGGTGTAGCGATTGCCCTGGCTGTTCTTTGCCAGGCTGAAGGCTCTCGCCAGACCAAAATCAGCAAGTTTCAGCACACCGTCCCTTGTAATTAGTACATTTGCCGCCTTCATGTCTCTGTGCAGGATCTAAAACAAACAAAGGGAAGAAAACACAAATACACACAAAAAAAATATGATTATGCACCACAAATTACCACATGCCACCAGAACAACTTCAATATATGTTTACAAAAGATTCTACAACTCCATGGAAATGCATTTTGAAGTATCAAGATTATCTCTCAATTTTTTCCTGGTGTAGCTTCAAAAAATTGTGTAACAAATTGAGAAGATTAATGAATTGCCATTCTTATGATGCATTAAAATAACAAATGGGTCCAGAAATCCATATTTGTAAAGTCTTTTAGTATTTGTGTGTTTCAGATATTGTAAATACCAAATTTGAGCTTCACACTTGAATTCATCACTGAGATATTGTCTTTTAAAAATGCCAATATAGCTGAAAAATTATTTTGAGACAGGTTAGGGTACCCTTCTTTGAAAATTCTTTTCACTATGAAGGCATATGAGTGAGAAAAAAATTGACACAATTTATCAACAAATTCTCTTTAAAAAAAAAAAAAAAAATGAAGTGCTGATTTTCAAGAGACAACTCAAAAACTCCTCAAGCGATGACCATGATATTTCACACACAGTATGTCTGTACCCTAAGAAAGTGAAATCCACAATATGAAGATAATCCCTTGAACCATCTTACCAGAATAACTGCTTGAATTATTGGCAATTTTTTGGGAAACTGGATAATTTGCCATATTTGTGATGCTATAAAAAGATAAATGAGTTGTGGGGATCATTCTGGAAAGTTTTTCTCTATCTTGGGTACCCTAACACTGTATATACCAAATTTCAGCGTCATATTTGTATTTATAGCTGAGATACTGCCTTTTAAAAATACAAAAAAAGCTCAAAATTGGTTCACAAGTAAAAAATAGGATTTAAGGTACCCTTAAAAAAAGTATATCTACAAAACTACTTGATATTAAGCAGAAATATTTTGCATGTGTTCAAACATATGTAGGTACTTCCAAAAACTTTCATGAAAATCCAAGTCGGTGACCTGGGGAGACTTTGGAATTCCTGGTGAATTCACATGGAATAACCCCAGTAGTAAAAATAAACGTGAGAAGAATTTAAAAAAATTTTCTACAAACCCTACACATCCCCAATGAGCAAGCCCACAGGGACTGTGGCAAAAAGAAACTCCCTCAGTCGACCAAGAGAAAGAAACCTTGAGAGGAACATGACTCAAAGGGGAAACCCATCCTCGTTTGGGTGAAACCAGATAAAAATACAAACCATGCACCAGAAACTTCACTATAGTTTAACATGCAGTGTAGCTGGTTATCTTTTATTAAGCTGGTTATTAAGACATGCACATTAGGCTGACTGGCTGTTCCAAATTGCCCCTAGGTGTGAGTGTGAATGGTTGTGTGTGTATGAATGTTGACCCTGCGATGGAGTGGCGAGCTATTCCGCGTGTACCCTGCCTCCGCCCAGAGTTGACTAAGACAGGCTCCAGCCTCCCCATGGTAAGGTAAGGTAAGTCTGTTGGGCTTTAAAAATAGGAGCCTAGATGCTTATCCCCGGTTTCTGTAGCGTGAAGCAACTAGGAATTCAGGTCCTCCTGGATGGGATGCTAGTCCATCGCAGGTTACGTTCCCAGTATTTGTTTTTTTTTTTACTGGTACCCATTTATACTGCTGTGTGGATAGAAGCACACTTGTGGTTACGACCTTGTCCAGGGGTCTTAGCACGGTGGGGGTCAAACAGGGATTCGATCCCAAGACCTCCTGATCATGAGCCCAGCAGCCTAACCACTACGCCACCGGCCCCACCAGCCTCCCCATGAGGAATGGAAAATTTATTATTATATGTAACCATCATATCCAATAACCTGTTAGGCTTGATCAATATCAAACAACGCATGGCGAAGTTATAAGGTACTTCGTATTTACACTTTGTGCAAAATATAAAAAAATGTAAATGTATCCAAATGTTTTTTAACATCATGTATATCAAATCTTACATGAATCCTATGAACCATCAAAGAAGAGGAAGTTAAATGCATCATGGGTCAAAACACACAAAACCCAAAAAAATGCTGGATGTGGCTAACATTACACCTTACAAACCTGCCTTTGTTCATCATCACCAAATGTTTTGAGAGACTCGTCTTGTCTCACATTAAGGCTGCCATTCCTGCTGATCTTGATCCACATCAGTTTGCATACATTTAAGTTCCTTGGGTTACAGTTTCTCTCATCGGGCATCAATCTCCTCACTAATTTTAAATTAAACTCAGAAATGAACAAAGCTTTCCACCTCAAAGATTTCCACCACCCAATCAGACACACCTCAAGGCCTATCATGTGCCAAAACTGATGTCATAAACCTCTTCCAAGAAATGGGCACCACTTAATGTCACAGGCATTTTCCATAAACTTTTTAAACTTTCTGACTGGAGCGCAAACACAAGCAAACACGAAGCTGTGCCAGGAAGCTGTCATTTTGCTCCAGCAAACTGAACAACAAGGAAAGTAATGTTGCTCTCCACAAGTCAGAGATAAAGCTTACTCTATAGTAAGCCAGATAAAACAAAACAATTCAATAAATATAGAGGTCCATCATGTACACATAGATGCCTATGCATGCACAAAGCTTCAGGAATCAAATGACTTGTGATAGGTAAAAAAAAATTAGCGGGCAGAGTACAGCGAATTGAAACAAGCAAATATGATATTTTAAAAATAGATTATTTCTCAAATAAGTAATGTTAAAGGGAAAGTAAAGTGAAAATTACAATTAATGAACATACTCTAAGGTACATATAAGCAAGGTCTATACACTTCCACCGGCAGAACCATTTAAGACCAATTTATAAAAGTTGACCGTGTAACCTTGAAACAAGGTCAAGGTGACCCATAAACAATCCCACTCTATTCACCCCCATGGCAGACCCATACACCAAACTTGGTGGTCCTGTCATTTCCTTCCAAAGTTTTCACACTAACAAATCTGACAGATGGACAGAACCCATTTCTACAGCTCCCATTCCACTCACAGTTGATTTCTGTATCTCTAAGACTATACAATAAGTTTCAAAGTATACCTAATAACTATGTACCAAAGACGAGGTGGATGTTGCTAAATATTCCCCAAGACAGAACCACTGAGACTGAGGTGCATAATTATCTCAGTACATACACTACACGGGAAATGAACACTTATGGTTTATTAAAAAAATAAATTTTTCTATCATGAGAGATGCAGGTGAGCTTGAACACATGCATAAGCAGCAGACCCGTGCGCCGTCTCTTATAGCTGCCGATATCTCTTATTTGTTGGAAAAGCCAGCTGCTGATTAAAATTATTTTGCATTTATTGCCTCTGATATAAACTGGCTGACGTAGTTGCTGATCACAGACATTTAACACAAAACCAGACAAGACCCTCGCATGACGTAGCTTTGGTCATCGTCATATTACCAAGGAATAAAATCCGCCATTCCAATGGGTGATGAATGCTGTGTCTCAACCTGCTCCAACAAGCAAAATACTCTCTGGTAAGTTCTGAACTTAAGACACTTTATTATATCAGAAATTACTGGGAACACAGTTCGCAGAATATTATCCACAAATATAGAAAAAAATTCACAGGAAATTAAACAAATAAATAAATGAAAAGGAGTTTGAATACTGCCACAGATGCTGGGAAATTGCATTCCAGACAGTCAGTCAGTCAGTCATCTTCCGCTTAACCCAGGGTCTAGTCGTGGGGGCAGCAGCCTAAGCAGTGAGGTTCAGAAGTCCCCCCAGCCACTTCCTCCAGCTCTTCCGGGGGGACACCGAGGCGTTCCCAGACCAGCCAAGAGACATAGTCCCTCCAGCGTGTTCTGGGTCGACCCCAGGGTCTCTTCCTGGTTGGACATGCCCGAAACACCACACCAGGTAGGCGTTCTGTAAGGCATTCTAATCACATGCCTGAGCCACATCAACTGGCTCATCTCTCAATGCGGAGGAGCAGCGGTTCTACTCCAATTTCCTCCCGGATGACAAAGCTTCACACCCAATCTCTGAGGGAGAGCCCAGCCACCCCACGAAGGAAGCTCATTTCAGCCGCTTTTATTAGCTATACCACATCTATTTTATATCAAAAAAAACCTGACCTGTCCAGAGGAAAGAGGACAACACACAGAGGAAAATGCTTTTTGAATTTTGAAAATCGCTCAATAAATAAGCCACCCTTTTCCGGCTGAGAACCATGGCCTCGAACTTGGAGGTGCTGATTCTCATCCCGGCCGCTTCACACTCCGCTGCAAATTGCTCCAGCGAGAGCCGGAGGGCCCAGCTTGATCAAGCCAAAAGGACAACGTCACCTGCCAAAAGCAGCGACGAGAGCCTATGGCCACCAAACCAGAACCCCTCAACGTCTCGGCTGTGCCTAGAAATTCTATCCAAAAAAATTATGACTAGAACGGGGTGACAAAGGACAGCCTTGGCGGAGTCCAACCCTCACTGTTCAATGAATTTCGACATGTTGTTACCAATATGGACCAAGCTCTGGCTCCGGCAATACAGGGACTAAATGGTCCATAGCAATGGGTCCGGTACACCATACTCCAGGAGCACACCCCACAAGATAGCCCGAGGGACACGGACAAAAGCCTTCTCCAAGACCACAAAACAAATGTGGACAGATTTGGCTAACTCCCATGCCCCCTCTAGGATCCTGTAGGGCACGGCTAGTCAATTAATTTGGAATGAGGGCTGGGTCATGAAAACAATCCCAAATTGGGGGGGGCCTGAAGAAATATGGCCTGTAAAACAAGTAATCACATTAAAAGCTACAGATACAGTAAAGTACAACAATAACATCGAAGTGCATATACTGTATTTGGTAAATGCGTCATAATTAGTACATTGTATTATATTAAGACATATAGGCCCAAAGCATTTTTACATTCAAATGGCAATATACACCACGCTGGGTAATCAATCCAGCTGAGACATACCAATTTATAACTAACGGACAACATCCTCTTAAGTTCACACAACTGTACCAACAAAAACAACATGCGTGTAGTATGGCAATAAATACAACGATAACATATGAGTGAATAATAATATTATTCAGAATAGTAAATAATAATAAGAAGAAAAAAAAGAAGAAGAAAAAGAAGAAGAAAATTAAGTGAATATCAAGAAAGAAAAGCAAGGCTTTTAATTATAATACTACTAAGATAAAGAGGAAGAAAAAGAAGTGAACAATAAGTCAGAAAAGTTCAGTTTCAAATATTATTATAAGAAAAAGATAATGTGAATATCAACACACGGATATAATACTTTAATTGCAATATTCAACTTCTTCAAAAATCAGTCCTAATTACTAATTTCATGAACATAACTGTTACTTAACTGATTTAGTCACCAACATTTCACACCTAATGAGAATAATTCTTTTTTTTTTTTATTCAGTAAGAGCAGAGAAGTCAGGTGTATACGTTATCAGAGCAACACGCAGACAGCGGAGCAGACGTGCAGAGTAAGAGATGTGAGATTGAGTTTTAATGGTGTTCATGTGTGAGAATAATGAGCACCAAAATCTTCTGGTGTAGAGCATCAGAACCCGGCGGGACAATTGTGTCAAAGTTAGTGTGGGGTTTCTTAAAATGCCCTCTGAAATTATATTATTTACATACTGATACACACACTCCTGCTGCACAGCAAACACACAGGCTTTGAGCAGACAGATAAAAACACTTCTGTCTATTCAGTGATTAATCGCCTGTTCTCCAAATCTACTTCTCGTTTTTTTAAAGTAGAAAGAGACATTTTGTCCAAGTTACCGAGCTACTGTGCTAACGATAAGATTATCGGCGGGAGCACATAAAGGGCGGTGACTTCAAAAGGTGATTGGTTCTCTATAACAGGTTGTGACACAGTAAGGCGGAGCAAATCTGGCGATAAACAGTTGTGACACAGAATCATGCAAAAAACTGATTTCGGGTTTTTAAAAAAATTTTTATTAGTTATTTGTTTAATAATATATATATTTTTACTTTTTAAAAAATTGAGTAGCCGATGGACGGATCCTTCTCTGCCGTACTCTTGAATAGACTTTCCCGGGAAGGCTGATTAGTGTGACTCCACGATAGTTGGAACACACCCTCCGGTCCCCCTTTTTTTGAAATTGCATTTCATGGCATCTAATTTGCCCAACCGTGACCGTGACTCATTTTGATTCAAGCATTATCCTCTTGACATATACGTTTTTAGGGCACAGTACCACTGCTTGTTTCTTCAACCTGGTTTGGTTTATATCACCCCATTTCAACATAAGACTTCAACCAAATGATAAATAAATACAATGGGAATTATTTATTCCCTTTTAAGAATACCGCATTTATACTGAAAACATTTTATAAACATTATATACATTCCATAAAACTTTTATATAAGTCAGTCATACCGGACTTCAATGTATTTTTGGTAGGAAAAAAAAAGCTCCAAAGCAATTAATGTTTTTAAAAAAAGATTTTGTATTATTGTTCACATACACAACCCCAATATAAAAACCATGCAATTTTTCAAAGGTTCTCTTAACAGCAGAAATGAGTCAAATAAGAGGAGGGACGATGTTAAATACCAACCTTGTTTCTGTGGATATAGTAGAGTCCATTCAGCAGCATCTGCATGACCTTCTTAATCTCTGATAGGGTGAACTTTACGTTAGCATTGCTAAGTAGTCCAGCCAGATCGTGCTCGCAGAAATCAAACACAAGGTATATGCTGCCCTTGTAACGGTTAAACTGGGTGGCTACAAAAAAAAAAAAAAAAAAAGACTTTCTTAATCCTCTTTAGAAAGATATGCATAAATTGTTTATATATGTAAACACACACAAACCTATACATACACACACATATACATATATATATATATACATATATATACACACATAC
>JBCNYH010000026.1:18600003-18613749 GCA_039654325.1 Tandanus tandanus
CCAGAGTCGGCTGAGATGGGCGCCAGCCTCCCTGCGACACTAATTAGGATTAAGCGGCTTAGAAAATGAATGAATGAGATGTTCCGACTTAGCCTGTGCTGGTGTTAGTTGGAATACAGTGCGTGGTTAGTTGGAACAATAACCAATATCTTATACTTGAAGTGTGAAAGCTGTGTTTTGTATCTGACTTCAGAGGCTGGTGATTTTTATTTATTTTTTATTTATTTATTTTTTTTTGCTGGTTTTTGTATTGGTTGCACTGATGTGGGAGAATCCTACCCACCCTGACCAGCTGCTGGCCATCTGACACATTACCCAAATCTGTGTTTCCAGCCACCTTAATGTCCAGCATATTGAGTTTACCAAATTCAATTATATAAGAAGAAAATAGATTCTATTTTCATTTTAAAAGTATTTCTGGTCCGTGTATTTAAAGTTTTTTAGCACAACACTTTAATATTTTAGGGGGAAAATTTTGAGTATTGGTGTACACTGATATTAACTTCATAAGGCCTAAAAAAAAAAATGCTGTGTTTCCCCTAACAGGCTAAAAAAAATAGGGTCGGCAGGTCGGCTTGTTTTTTTTTCCTCGCGACTATACGTCATACCCCAAATACCATGAACAGTGTTCCAGCTAGGATTTTGTGAAGGCATGGCGTAATAGGGCAATAGAGGGTGCATTGCAAGGTCAGGGTGTTAAGAAAAAAAATAAAAAAGAACATTACTGCTGAAGTGGCATATTTAGTTGCCTGGGTCAAGCGGGGGCCATGGAGGCAGGGAAAAGTGTTTCGAAGCGAGTCCAAAAATTTAATTATTCTGTATTTGTAAATATGAACAATAAGTTGCTCTTAGTCCAACTCTCGAGTGAAGATTTATGTACAAGGAAACATCATTCTACTTAAATAACCACCACATGGTACGAGCACAATCATGGTAGTATCTTTTAAACTGACCCAAATCTTCAGACAGCTTCCTTTGCTCTGCTAACTCTTGTAGAATATTTTCAGTGCAGATCTTGGCTCACCTTTTCCTACACTATGTGTTGTGCAGTTCAGAGTGTACTTTCGTAAGCCGGCTGTAGTCTATAGTATTAAGCGCCAGTGCCTGGAACGCTATGCAATTATCCATAAATAGCATGACTACGGTTTTACAAAAAATAAAAAACACTTAGCGGTGAAAAGAGATTTCTTTGTGTCCATCTGCACGGTTTTCACAGCCAACAGCGCAACAAGAACAAACCATTTAAACACAGAAATAACATGAATCCACAACACAAACCAAACATCTCCGAGGTGCACGTCATTTTCCAAAATGAAGTTAGCCAATAGAATATAGTGTTGCAACTGGCCGCATTCTCATTGGCTGATTCTGTAAGTCGCTAATAAATACGAAGCACCTGCAGGTGACTCCATAGGTCAATGTCATGTAAACGAAAGAACCAGCTGGCAGGCGCCGAGCCATCACAATACTGAGAGGTTGGTTTGGGGGGTTTTTTTTTCTTTTTTTTTTTTTTTTTTTTTTTTTTTCCCCACACGCCAAAAAAAACCCTTTGGGTCGGCACGATTTTGCTGGGTCCGTCATGCTAGGGGACACACAACATTTTTTTATTACGCCTAAGCACAAATTGTAATTCAGCACATATATTTTGTGCCTCTGATTTTCCAGCTCACTCCAAATATGCTGTTTCAAATAACTCCAGTCACTTGCTAAAAAATCGGATCTAGGACATGAATAATAAGACAGTTATTTGACGATTATGCACCAAAGGCAAGGTGGATGATATTGTGTAGTCTTGGAGACAGAGGTTCGAGGGGAATATTAATTTCAGTGATGTCCACTGAGCCTGAGGTACATAATGTTTTTAGGGTACCTAAGCCAAAAGTGTATAGTAAAACAAGATTTCATGGTTTATTTTTATTATTACGACAGACGTTGGTGAGCTCCCAGTGCATGCAGGTGCAGAGCCTAAGAGCCGTGTAACGGTGTCTCTAAACCCTTTTCAGAGTTTTAGTTCTTTGTAGAAAATTAATGAAAGTCAATCTAAAACAAGATTTAAAAAAAAATTTATATTTGTTTTATATTTGAGTTTGTATTTGCGTGTTTTACCCATGACAGAGTTGGCAGGTGAGCTCTGTGCTTTCAGCTGAATTAATAAGGGCTATTGTGTGTTTTATCATAGTTTAGTAGGCTACATACTACACTGGGTCCATAAAGGTGTATGTGCACACTAAATCAAAATTTTGGCGTAAACTTCAAGGATGTACATAAAAAAACAGACAAAAACAAAATGTTCATTGTGCATATTTATATATTTTAACTATGACAAAGACTGTTCATTTGAGCTGTGCACTTTGAGAGGAGCTAATGGAGTGATTTTAGCATTCTCACTTAGAGGTTAGCCTTCATACTACATGAACACAGAAGAAAAGCGTGTGATAATGACACTGCCTGCTTGAGTGCCTGTAATAAATACACTGTAAGGGTCTGTTGTTTTGATTCAAGCAAGTTTTTCACTCCGAATAATGAATTATCTTCCCGAGATAGAGGACCTATCATTCCCTTGTGGTATATGTTACAGTCAGATTGTGAAACCAGTCATTTCACTAAATTCCTAAAGCTGGTTGCACAATCTGACTGTAACATGTATACTAATATAAGTTATTCTAAAAACATGACACTTTCACAAGGTTTTAATTTGATCAAAATAGAATTATCTGCTTGCAAGGCAATGGTACTGAGATGTCTTTTTTCTCTTCTTTAAATTGCTGTTTTTAAACAAAAATAAATGAAATTTTGGTTTGGAAGAGAAGCCCCTGCTGGACCGTGCGCACCCAGCTTTGCCAGAGAAGGATACCCACCGCGAACGTTTATTGCAAGGGTACATTATTTGCATATTCGCAATTCCTTGCTGCAGCGAGCCACAGAAACATCGTCACTCTTGTATAATGGCAAGAGGATCTCAAATTTTCCTGACTACACATCCTCTGTTGCTAAAAAGTGAGCTGCATTTTCCACAGTGAAACGCACTGTTCGCTCCTATCCAGGAGTTAAGTTTGGTCTTCTCTACTTGGCAACACTCAGGATTACCCTCCCAGACGGGACCTCACACCTGTTAAATAACCTGTAGCTACTGACTTTATAAATTAAACCTGTAAGTAGCTAACTATTAGCAGCAGGCTCTTGCTACCCTTAATAATGGCTATGCGGAGGGTTTTGTGCTGAAGATATCTTTGTTCGTTTCGTTTTCTATGCATATAGCATCAGTCTAAATGGATATGATGTAAACATTGTGTTGTGTTACATTCTTAAACTTAAATTTCCAACAGCTTTGTGTTTAATCACTGTTAGCACAGACTGGGTCACTATCACCAGGTTGCACAGACAGCCATGTTAACATGTTACTGACACACATTAACATGAATCTAGCTGTGATTTTGGCAGAAAGAATGTTAGAATATGTTAAACCTGTTAGTATAATCTTCAATATAACACCACAACCTGGAAAGGATGTTTTTTGTGCTTTTTATCTAACAAAACCCCTAAAAATAATTTATTAGAAAATTGTGATGCAAACCTCAGCAATTGCTGTATGGCGGAAAACACACAGAAGCACAAGGGGTTTACTTGTTAAGTGATTTTTAAAGTAGAGTCAATATGGGTAAATTAAATATAATTATTTTTGCTTAGGGTCTGACCTGCTCAAAATGGTACCAATTTTTAGCACGAGCCTTGTTATAAGAAGCATCATCTGCTGAGCTGATGGCAGGATTGCGAAGGCAGGCGACAAGAAGGAAAGTTTAACGTTTCGACGTCTTACTGATAGATCTAGTAGAAAACAAAACTTCGTTCTTTCCCGTTAGGGGAACACATCTTTTTTTTTCCCGTTAGGGGAACACATCTTTTTTTTTTTTCCCGTTAGGGGAACACATCTTTTTTTTTTCCCGTTAGGGGAACACATCTTTTTTTTTTTTCCCGTTAGGGGAACACATCTTTTGTAGGCCTTAGGTTAACGGTGGGTTTATTGGCTGGCTGAGGTGGTGTGTGTGTGTGTGTGTGTGTGTGTGTGTGTGTGTGTGTGTGTGTGTGTGTGTGTGCGCGCGCCCATGGGTGCGCCTGCATGACTTTCTTGTGGTATAAATGGTATAGCTACTGTTGGACTAATTATACCGTCAAGATAGTATATACTGTCCAACCATACCTAGAGCTAATAAACTTTGTGGGGGGGAAAACATCTGTTCGTCAGTGAAGATATGTTACCTTTAAAATTGGGGTGAATTTTATGAATAATATTCCAGATAAGTTTTAAAGTCACATACAGTATTCATACAGTCATTGGCTCTGTTAAATGAAACGGATGTAGTCCATGTGAGCCCAGAGTTAACCTGTCAGTAATTATAATAATAATAAAGTCAATTCCTAAGGACGCAAATGTTAATAAAGTATCTTTAGCTGAGTCCCTGGATAGGATTAATTACGATCTGAGTGATCATTTACAGCAGAGAAAGAGGGTATGCCAAGAAAAAAAAAACACGATGCACGTTTACTGTGTATGCTCACTCCGGAGAATCTCTAGTACACAAATGCTGGTTATAAATTTGACAATGTTGAAACCCTTCGTTTCTGTATAACAAGACCCAACTGGAGGGGCACTCATAGAGTGTAAGGTGCTTCCACCATGCAGCATGGATAATGTTGTAAATAGGCCCTATATGGGTATTGGTTTTATCTGCTCGTCACACAATGTACTCCATAGTGCACATGACCAAATTATTCATTTTATTATACACTCATTTGTAGGATTTACGAGATGGCTGGGGTTTGAACTTTTAAGTTCCTTCAAGGTCAAAGGTAATTGTTTCGTTTGAAAGTCCATATATGGTTTCCTATTATTGTTCCACAGTAACAGCCGGTCTATTGGCTCTCGTTTCAACGTTACAAGAGCACTGTCTCCCAAGACTTTGTGACCTTGCTCTAACCTTCACTTTTGACTTTGACATTTCAAAATCAAATTATCACTGGAATTCAGGTAGGGTAGTGCCACCACCAAGTTTGGTAAAAAAATAAAATAAAATAAAAAAATAAAATCTTACATGGGCATGTTCATAGACAAACTGATGATTACGGTACCTCCTCCTAAACTCCATTTTGTGGCATAGTCAATTAAAGCCCTCTGCCCATTTATATAAAAAGGCAGTGGAAGAGTGTATCATGCATTTTATTTAGCAATTGTTCTGCAGTATTAAATAATATTAAACTTAAATATTATTCACTTGGATTACTGCTAAAAGACAGGGATAACTGGTAAGTTACAGTAAACTGACACTTTCAAATGGTAGAGCTCTAGGAGATCATTATAGTTTAGTGACCAGCCAGTGGCTAAATGATCCCTAGTTGTGATCTAGTATGCAGTGACCTAACAATGTTTTAGATATATTGTTTTAGAATATAACTATACTCTGATTATTATATATATTAATGTGGTGATAATTATGTGCACCATACATCAAATGCTATGATACAAGAAAAGAAATGTCTGTCTAATGGAATAATTTTTTTCTTCTTCTTGTTTTCTTTTTCAGAATGTCAAGAGGTCCGGCATAGCGGTCCCAAGCCACACCTTCCCCCTAATCTGTAATTCTATAATGTTTCTGAAAACGGTTCCTCCTGTGGTGGCAGTTCACTCAGAATGGACGTCCGGTAAGAGCTTGAGCCTGCCACTTTGCTTCAATGATAATGCTTCAGACACTGACTTTGTATCTTCTAGCGGAACCCCCATCCCGCACAAAGTCCAGATGATCATTGACAGCCTCTGCAGCACACAGTCCTCAGATATGAGCAATGAGGTTAACGCTAATGCCCAGTCTGCACGAAACCTGTCCGAACTGTCATGTGTTGACAGAAAGTCTTGTCACATGGACACACTAGCAAAGTCTCAACGAGCAGCAGTGGACAGCAGTAAACTTCATGCTTCTGGCTGTTATGCCACTGAAGGATCAGACAGTGATGATTCAGTAGATCGAGGGATTGAGGAGGCCATCCAGGAGTACCTGAAGGAGAAAGTGGACCACGGGCATAAAAGTGAGCCAGTGGAGAGCCCAGTACGGACGCCTAAAGCTCAGCAGGGAGGCAATTGTATGCAAGATGCACCTAAAGACCTGATGCATTCCACCAAAGTGCTAACTACTAGCAACCATAACCTGAAGGTTTCAAAGGCAATCCAGCCATTGGTATCCTTGAAGAAAAAGAAAAGGAACATCAAAGAGAACCTGTTTGAAAAAGCAGGTGCTGCTAAAATCTTGCCTACTAAAGATCCACATTCCTGTTTGACACAAGTGGATTGTAGACCACCTTCAGTCAGAATAAAAGTGGATGAAGAAGATACAATGGATTCAAGCAGTGATGATGGCATTGAAGAGGCCATACAGAAGTTTCAACAGGAAGAGAAGGAGCGTCACGAAGGCTTGAGGTACTTTCAGCTGAAGGAGGTGCTTGATTCTAGTAGTGACGATGGCATAGAGGAGGCCATCCGGAGCTACCAACAGGAAAGGCAGAAGGAAAAGGAGCACAAAGATGATCCGAAGCAGAGTTGTTTTTTGGCTGATCACATTAGTGTTAAGCCTCTTAAAAAATCAGCTAAGAAAAAGGAAAAAAAGAAAAATACAGTGGAACATAAATTAATCAAGAGTGCTTCACCTAAATCTGACGGCCTGCCTCTCAACACGTTGCCTACATGTTGCCTGAGGGCCACACCTGGAGATTCGGTGTGCTCCATTCAAGCTGAAGAGCCACAGGACGGGCGGCAGATTCACTCCACACTCTCTGTCAACACCACTGCTGAACTGATGTGTGCCGAGGCCATCTTGGACATCTCCAAAACGGTCATGCCTGCAGTATTTGAGCCCTCATTGAACTTGGCCAGTAATCCTACAACAGAGACTCCATCTTTCCTTGCCAAAAGTGTTTCAGTGCAGAAGTATGAAAAGAGTGATGAGAGCTCTGTGGACAGTGAGGATGGAATTGAACAAGAGATTCGTAAATATCTGGACCTTAAAGCAAAGGCAACCACAACTCCCTACCCTGGAGCATGCACAGTCACTAAAGCACAACAGCACATTAAAGTTGAGGAAGACCAGAACAAAACACTGAGACTGTCCTACTCACGGAAAAGGAAATGGAAAGAAGATGGCAGGATTTGTAAACAAGGAATTGTCAGTACTTCATTGAAAGAGGAGCCTCAACCCAAGCCCCTAACCCAGACTGATTTCTCTCCTGTTAAATGGTACACCTGTAGTACAAACATGGCAAAGAACTGCAACCCTACACAAATCTTTTCACATCATTGCATTACAGAAGTATCCACGTCCATGAACAAGGGTTCCTGTGGACAAAGCCCTCCAAAGCCTTTTCTTGGCTCTGAGAGAAATTACCGCAGTGATAAGAGTAGCTCGTTGGACAGTGATGAGGATCTTGATGCAGCCATTAAAGATTTACTTAAGACAAAGAAAAAAGTGAAAAAGAAAGTCAGGGACATGAAACTCGAGGCCCGAAAGCACCACAACCCTATACAACTTTCAGGTAACACCTTAAAAAAACAGAAATCTGTTAAGGGTCAAAGATTGGTCCTTGCTGCTAAACCCATGAAACCCAGTGCCACAAAAAACAGCCAAGGTCTGATGAGCGTAAGCAAACAGGACAAAGGTGCTAAACCTAAAGTTTTGAAGTCACAGAAGAACAGCAAGAAATGTAAAGTTTCCACAAAGGAGGACAAAACGGTGGTCCATGGTGTCCAATCGACAGACATTCATGAGGATAGCAGCTCAGTAGACAGTGATGACAGCATCGAGCAAGAGATCCGTAAGTTCTTGGCTGAGAAAGCTAAAGGGTCCTCTACACCAGTGATCACACTGAAGCAGGACAATGCTGGAGTTGCAGAAGAAGCTGCCTTCGGCACATCGGGAGAGAAAACTGTCAAACTAGAGGAGGTTCAGACAAAGTCATCTGATCTCATAAGGGCTTCTTTGAGCATTTATCCAAATCAGGAAGAGCACACACAACGCACTGCCATGAACATTAAGGGACCAGCTTCCTCATTTACCAGCCGTTGTAGTTTGGAAGAGGACAGCACAGGTGTTGCACTGCATGAAAGGACTTTGCTTAAGTGCAAGAATATCAGCTTAGCTGCAGATAAGGATTGGGCTCAAAAGGTAACAGGAAGGTTCACAGACCGAACTGATTCTGAACCATTTGTTATTAATGTAACTGGTCCACAGGAGTCAAAAGGTGAAGCGCAGCACCAGAACCTGTTTCTGATGAAGCATGATAAGTGCAGTATAGGTACAGCTAGGGGAAAACCTTCAGCAGACCTGTCAAGCGGCTTGCAGAACAGGAGTACAATGCCTCTTATAGAGGTTATCAGCACTGTGTGTCCCTCTCCTTCTCCATTAGCGAAACAATTCCTTGGTTCCTCTTCAGAGACTCTGATGGTTGAGAAGAAAGACTGCCAGTTAAGTCCTGGTGAGAGCAGGTCAGATTCATTTGATCTGTACAGACAATGGGAACAACCACCTAATCTGGCCTCTAACATCAGACACACATGCTCAAACCCTACACACCTCTCCCAGCACCAGCCTCTGTACCCCTCTCACCTTTCATGTGTCCCCCTACCCCTCGCCCTATCCCAGCCACGTGCTGGTGCTAGTTTGGGGCACCTGCACAGAGATCAAGCCTCAGTTGTAGCTTACAAGTCCAATTATCTGCAGCTTAGAAAGACACAAAAAGATGCAAGGAAGATGAGTGAAGACAGGCAGGAAGAGCAGGAGCGGTACATAGATGAGACAGATGTAGAGTCAGGGGACGACAGGACAGATAAGAGACAGCAGCAATGCAGCCAGTGAGTACAGGTTTTCTCTGTGTCTCTCTTTAAGCTCTTTTTTACAAAACCTACAAAGAGCCAGCATGGACCCTATGCATGTATTTCCACCTACAGTACCCTTTATGGTCTTGAATACTTCACAGAGTTGGGGAAATATGATAAATTATTGCTATATTTTACCGTAGTCTGGTGATAAGCGAATAAAAAAAGCTTCTCAAATAACAGTTGCCCTCCGTGCTCAGTTATTTTGGCCCAGTTTCAGAGCAGCATTATATGAGCTTTAAAAAACAAGTCAAAGCAAAGTCAGAGATCTTTACAAATGTAAGTGAATGTAAATTAATATATTACTCCAAGTTTAGATATGCTAATGTGGTTAGTTAATTTATTCCCAGACAATAATCTAGTTGTGCTCATCAGTAGAACAGCTGCTTTTAATTGAGAATCCTCCATCAGGCAAGCAGATAAAGCAGCAAAGCATGGGGAGCAAATATATATCGCATGACAAGTGTGGTGAAAAAAACTGTGGTTGGTGAGAACATTAAGTGACTTGAACATGAGTTTAAAAAAAAAAATTTTTTTTCCACCTAATGAGACCAGGATATAGCTTCTAAAGCAAGTGATTGCAGAATATACCTCTTCTTATTCTAGAAAGCAAGTGTAGATCATATAAATTTTTTGGAAATAAAATTGAGCAAAATTGTTATTGGTAAAAATATCCGTTTTCACCCAGCTCTGGAACCTGTATTGAATGGTGGAAATTATGTATGGAGTAAAATCTTTGGGGCCATGTTGGCTCTATACAAGGAAGAAAAATATTCATCACTGATTCCTAGTTACTCTATGTATACTCTATGTATAGTTTGTAACAGGATGAGTCACATCATAAGCTCATATAATGCAGTTGTGATGCACTTCAAATTGTTCCCCACTTGCACCATTGAAATTCAATTTGCTCAGCTGTCATTGAAAATTAATCCAGAAAAAGTTTTATGTGCTTTATTTTCAAACCTTTCATATCCATGTTGTTTGATATTTTGTTGTAAACAGCAATCCGTGTCATTGGTTATAATTATTTTATACTGTCATTCTGTTGTTCATAAAGTACCAATACTAGTACCAGAACCAATAGTGATCTTTTGTTTGCTTTTCTTAAAAGGATTTGTTAACACAGAATAAAGAGCAGTCTACCTTGAAGACTTTATGGTAACTGTGGTAGAAAATTTTGAAAAAAGGTGATTGTACTTACTAGAATACATACAGTGGCATCTCGCAAGACGAGTTTAATTTGTTCCGGGACCCAGCTCATAGAGCGAAATGGAGAATCTCCTTCTATAGGAATGTCTGGTCTTTTACGCGGTGGGGGTGTGGGGGAGCTTGCAGTTGTGCTGGCATCACTAGCATATGGTAGCATAGCTTGTCGCTAATCTCTTTCTTCAATTCGACAGTTATTTTATCTTTGCGTTTCTTTTCACTACTGTCGTTTTTTCCAATATCCTGTCTAGTCGCCATGGTAACACAGTTTTCAATGTAGTAATTATCACCAAGAAGCACAAAGTTAACAATAAACTTGCAAGAGATGCTTACGCAACGAGAAACAGATGCTATTTGACTCGCCCAGCATTCCACAGCCACTGAGATCACATGAACAACGAGTGATTCTTTGTTTTGCTTACTCGTGCGCAGGGCATCCTCGTGTTATGAGACATTCCTCGTCTTTCAGTGCAGAAAATACACATAAGCGTCCCTCATTAAGCAAGTTCCTCATATAAAGGGACCCTCATCTTGCGAGGTGCCACTGTATTTGCTTTATTGCTTCATCCCTGAGAACCACAGTAGTATACACAGAGAAAGTCAAAAAGATTTCTACCTCTTTTCACTTTTTTGGTGTTGCTGACAGATGTGCACAAATGTGTCACAGTACACATGTTTCCTCGTTCATATTACAGTAAGAGACAGGTCACTTGAGATTATGAATGTGTAGCTTCAATATGGGCAAAACTAGAGCTGGACGATAGACATTTTATTGATTAGGCTGGATAAAAAAAGTGCCTGCACCCGGAAATTGGTGCCGCATCATTATTTATTTATTTATTTACTTTTTAAACCTCGAAAAATGCCTCATACAAGATAAAAAACCACAGAAAGCGATTCTGTGTTAGATGCTGTCATTAAATGATTCTGAGATTGGTTTAGTTCTGTTTGAAATAGTTATTTTCTAAAGATTTTTGGAACATCAAGGGTGCTGTTCTATAGACGGTTGTTCAGAGTTTAATACATGTTAACTGTACATGTTCATGTAAAAGACTGGTCATCCGGGGTGTACTGTATAGCTTCAGTCACTTTACCTACATTTAGCTTTAAAAGCTTTTGGGCCTTGAGAGTCACCTCATTTCTTTATAAAAAATAAATAAATAAAACATTTAAAAAACACAGTCCGCATTTAGGTTTTCAAAATGTTCTGATGAGAAACCGGGATTTTTTTTTCATCTGACCTTAATTAGAATATTTGGTTTAAGGTGATATGTAAAATGAAAATCGTGATTTACTTTAAAGCTTAAATTATTTTTATCTGTGTAAGAGTTTCTTACTTTAGTGGCTGTGTAAATTCTGTGCTGTGCCTGTGCCCTGCCCAGGATTCTTTCCTGCAATGTGCTTGTTATTCTGTGATAGGCTCCAGTACCCTTCACCCATTATAACACCAACTCACATGAGCAGATGGCTGCACGCGTGTCAGCAAGTAAGGATCTTGTTTTGAAAACTGGCAACGTCTCGTTTTAATTTAGAAATGGTTTGTTTATATGAAGTTAGAAAGCACAAACCACTGTCCGAAGGTGTCTAAAGGCAAAGGTACAATAAACTTATTTCAGTATCTCAAACATGCGCGTAGCCTAGTAGCAGAGTAACTCTGCAGCTATTGTGCATGCTAATGGCAGAGCCACCAAATGCCTGCTGAAAATGATATCTTAACAGTGTCCTTTTAACTCTGTGCTCCGTATGATAATAATGGATCCCAGTGAAAAAAGAAATTACAGGTGTGGTGGAGTTTTATATCACTAAACATGTGGTGCCCATATGTACAATAGGGAAGATAAATGAGTTAATTCAGGTGCTAAATAAAATCAACTGCAAATATGAGGTACCAAGTCAAAAGTTTTTTACTGAAGTAGCCCCTCCCATCTATACAGTACTAAATTTTGCACTAAATGTAAGTCATGCCTCAATCTTTTCCTTGTTAGCTAAAGAAGAAAAAAAACCCAACAAATAAACACTTTGAATTTAATTATAAAGGCACCTCATGTCTTGTCATTCCTGTAGAAATTACAGATGTGTGTTTTATTTAGAAAAGGGTTTTTTTTTCCCTAAGAGCTTTTTAATTTTTTTTCCAAATTTGTTTTTGTACTCAGAATTCCAGTTCTAAACCAATTAGGAAATGGGTTTGCTTCTTCTATGTATTGATACTGTTAACATAAAATTAATTAGAACAATGTCCTTGCATAAAAATATTGAAATTGAAATTGTAAATCAGGTGCAGGTTTAAAAAAAAATAAAAAAAAATCAGACATTTTATTTTTAGGCCATATCGCCCAGCCCTCAGCAAAACCAATCTGACTAAAAAAATCTGTATTGTAAAGTGAATATAGCTATATTATAACATGGAAATGATCCCTACAACTTGTCTGTTTACCTCAATAACTGAAATGAAACTGTAGAAAATTATCTCCAGGATAAAAGAAAAAAACCCAATGTTTTAACTAAAAAAAGTATTTGTTCATAGAAAAAGGTTGCATACAGAGAAGGGCATCTGAGACTTTTAAATAATCTCCTGCACTTTCCTCTTCACCTCACCCCACAGGTTATCAATGGAGTTCAAATTCAGGTGACTTAGATGGCTATAATGATGACCCACTTAACTATGACCCAGTTTTAGTTTTCTGGCAGAGACAGACATTTTTAATATATAATGTCCTGGTATATATTATGAATTCCATGATGCCCCATACCCTAATGGGCCTTTGAATGAAAAACAGCCCTATATATCTACAGCAGTGTGAGGGATTGAGTGTTTATTGTTATTATTATTCTAATATATGAGGAGGTGGTGTATGAGAGTGACAAACATTTTAACTTCACATTTAAACTTTTTGTTGTGATTAACCAAAAATTATTCTTGGGGATTTCTTTTTTGTTGTGCTAAATTGCCCCTTGATGTGTATCAGTGTGTGAATGTTTGTGTTTAGTGGACTGGGAGTCTAATCCTGCCTCATGCTTTGTGTTTATAATAGAGTTTGTGTCCGGCATGTTCCTGACCCAAATGACGGAAAAGTCTTCAATGAATGAATGTTACTTTCACACTATGAGTATATAAAACTATTTTAGTTTTAGATCCAGATGAATAATTTCAAAACTTTTTCTGCCTTTAATGTGACATATAACCTGTACCATTTAACTTGAAAAACAAGCAAATATTTTAGGGGAGAAAAAAAAAAAAAAGTGTGAAACTGTTCATTACTCTTCCACCTTGAATAAAGCCCCAGTTTCTGCTGAAGAAAAACAGCCCCAAACCATGATGCTGTCACTACCATGTTTCACTCTGGATATGGTGTTCTTTTGGTGATGTGCAGCATTGTTTTGCACCATGATACATGATCAGATCTCAAGCTCGGGACACCAAACACTCAGAGACAGCCGTACACACACTTCACTTTTCTCTGTTTGATTTTACTATCGTCTTACTCTGGGACACCCACTATAACTGAAACATGCATAGAAGATTCAGACCCAGAAGACCCAGACTCACTGCAGTCTCTCTCTCTCTCTCTCTCTCTCTCTCTCTCTCTCTCTCTCTCTCTCTCTCTCTCTCTCTCTCTCTCTCT
>JBCNYH010000026.1:18621529-18639253 GCA_039654325.1 Tandanus tandanus
AGAGTCGGCTGAGATGGGTGCCAGCCTCCCCGTGACCCTAATTAGGATTAAGCGGTTCAGAAAATGAATGAATGAATTACAGACATGTGGTCAGAAAACACATTGTCACAGAACTCCATAGTTAACAGACAGACCATGTGAGAGAACAAGATCTAGTGTATGACCATGTTCGTGTGTGGGACCAGACACAGACTGCACCAAATTAAGAGTCAATACGGCTTAAAAAGTCCGTCAGTGGCTTAACATGACAGCACACATGGATATTAAAATCTCTGATAATTAGAATGCAGTATACTTAAAAGCAGGAGTCCACCAGCACCGTGCCATTTCTTTGAGTGTCTTATTGGTTGATAGTGGAGTCTTGAGGGAGCACAATAGTCATGGAACATGGCTTGGATATTTGTTTCATGTCCTGTCCAGTGTTGCTGAGATGATTCTGATTGTTATGTATCACTGACTTTCATGACAATGGGAATAAATACAAACAATATTTTTTATTAATAACTAAACTATTTTTATTAATATTTTTTTAATACCGAAACGGAATCCCAAAGAACATAGAGGCTCATACACCACTGCTCAGGCTTGCACAGAATCCACAGAAAAAACAGATGTTAAACAAACAAACAAAAAAAACCAAAAAACTAATCTCTTTCATCTGTTTACTTACTAATTGCAATAATTTATCAAGTAAGTTATTAAAATGTAGGAAAGACCAAAAACTTTAAAATGGTTTAATTGGACACATCATATAGGCTGTGTGCCCTGGCCGTTTGTCATGCAGTTTCATGACTATAACAGAGAGAATACTTACTTTTGCATGAAATAGAAGTTTAAATTACCAACTGGAACCAGTATATAGAGCATGTTATGCCGGAAATTCCTGACAGCGAGGAGCATGCACATTTTTTTTTTTAGAAAGCTCAGCTAGCTCAGCTAAACTGCTAGCTCAGCTAAACTAAGCTGTACTTTCTTTTCTCTAAAACAATGACAGGCATCACTCTCTATCTCCTCCAGGGGGAGCCTGAGGCTTTCCCAGGGCAGAAGGGATACATGGTCCCTCCAGTGACTTGTGGATCTGCCCCAAAGACCTCCTCCCTGTTGGACGTGCCCAGAAAATCTCTAAAGAAGGTAAAGTCAAGACAAATTTATTTATATAGCACATTTAAAAACAACAAATGTTGTGCCAAAGTGCTGTACAAAAAGGCATAGAAAAAACATAACACAGAAAAGAAAGAGAACTATTAAAATAAGATCCATGAAGACATAAGGCATAAAATAAAAATAAAGAGACATATCAGATTTGCTTGATTTTTTTATTTATTTATTTATTTATTTTTACAACAAAGATCTATTATTATATAAGAGAAGTGCAAAATATTAGGTCAGTATTTGTTGTTTTGTGTTTAATTTTTTTGTGCCATTTTATTTGAAAAAATTATTTGTGGCTTTATGAAAAAGAATGAGGAATTGTTTTCACACATACACACCACAGAGTACTGACCTAAACCGCAGAGAGAATTTTTGGGATATGCTGGAGAAATTTTTACAGCGGTTAGACACTCCCATCCTTCACACAAGAAAAATACAATTCTGGACTAAAATAAAAATTATCTATTTACATTTATTTATCAAAAAGAATGCCATGGTAAATGTATGCTGTAATGAAACCTAAAGGTGGTCCAACTAAATATTGTAGTGTGTGGCTTTCTTTGGCAGCACAGTGAGTAAAATGTCTTTGAATCCAAGAACATTTATTGCAGCTTATGTTTGTTGATACAGTGCCTTGCAAAAGTATTCACTGTAGCAGGGACACAACTGTCTCCATTCTAATGCTTTCTGTGCAAGTCAGACCAGTGCTCCGATGATTTATTCACAATTTTTTATCTACAAAAGAACCTATATTAAAATAAAACTTTGACACATGTTTCTCACCAGTTTGCCATCAGGTCTTTGATAAAACATCCCAGTAGTGTGAAGCAGTTGGAAGGCCACATGGTTGGGAATGCTTGGAGGTTGGGACAGTACTGGAACACAAATGGCAGATTCACAAAAATCCCATTGCAATTTAACATTGTTAAAAGAGCTACATTTTAACATTATATCTATCAAATTGCACATGAATCTGATGAACCATTTAGATGAACCATGTTAAAATATAATGTACCAAAACACACAAAGGTCAAAATACCTCAGTTTCTAATGAATTGTACCTGACAAATGTGTTCATCTCGAAGAGACTCACATGCCTAACAAATTAGGTGCATAATAACTATATGCCAAGCAAAAGACTCAGTCATATTTAATTTCTTCTTTTATTATTATTTTGTTAACATTAGCTTATTATTAACACGTTTACTATCCTAACATTCAGCAGATTTTTTCACTTTTGTTTCTTATGCATTAGTGCTTATTCGTATACATTATAATGTCAGTGTAATGTTAATGCATATGTTTAATGGCAGAGATCTGATTCCCATGAGCCCAAGGACATCACTGGTTATGATTACCTGCACCTGTGTCCTGTTTTTTCTGTTTCTTTATCAAGCATTTTTCTTGTGTAAACTGTAATCACCTCTCGTCTGTCTGTGTTTCTCCTCTTGTAATGTTAATTAATGTTCATTGTTGTTACATCCTCATTATTGTGCTATCCTTGTTAAACTTAAAAATATAGTGGCTTGCAAAAATATTAACTTCTCTCTGGTGAAAATAAAATGGATATTTGTGGGGTTTTATTCAGTCATTTTACATAACATGCCAACAATGAAGATGCAAAATATTTGTTATTGTAAAGCATACGAGAAATAGTACCAAAAAAAACCCCCCAGAAAACTTGAGCATGCATAACTATAGGTGGATTTCAAAACGGTCGCATGACTAGGCATTGCCCCTGGTTACAAAGGCACTGTTCCATACTGGAGGCCTCATGGAGTTTACCACACCACGTCTTTCCTGGCGCTGCACAGCAGAGATACTGTGAGAAAATAGATTTTTGTGATGTAATTGACCCTTACAGCCTTCAGAAAATGGAGTTATCAGACAAAATTGATCTATGGCAGAGTGTAGTTTGCAGATATTGTGAGCTAACTGCGAATGCCGTTTGACCGGAGCAGATGAAAGCCTACCAGTCTCTAGAGTATTATAATTATTTCGTCAGTGAATGGGTGCAGGAAATAACAGTGAAATCTAGCCAAAATGAAAGTGTTCTCATGGGTTGGGTAAGTTTTCCATTTAACTTTAACACTAACATGCAGGTGGCAATGTTGCTGTGTAGGGCTGACCTTTGTGTGGCTCAGCGCGAGTCCACTTAAGTGAAGCTAAATATTAAATGTTCAGTGTTCGAATTTGGTAAAATATTAAAAAAAGATGTAAATATGACTACATTAGAGCGATTTATATATGAGTACAGTTCAGCGATTTATATATGACAACAGTAGGGCGTATATGAGTGCAGTAGTTCTGAACTATGGACTTTTTTGTTTGCAGGTTAATCAAATGCTAAATAAGCTAAGAGCACACACTTTAACACAGTCTGTTATTTGCTTGCGATATAATTATTTATAACGAGTGGCTTATTTAAAAATAAATGATTTATTTATATGTAAATAAAATGGATATACAATATGCACAAAGAAGCTGATGCTAACAACCTACTCATTGCAGCTAAACCAGCTGAAAAAGCTCACAACAAACACTTTTCCTTAGTCTGTTATTTTCTCGCAATAAAATTATTTATAATGAGTGTCTTTCTTATGAATATTAACAAAACAAACACAAAATAATTTTTACATGTACACTCACCGGTAATGTGGAGAAGTCGGGGGTATCAGGCGCCATTGGGATCGCTGTGTGGTTTTGGACCCACAAACTGAGGAAGGCCTATGGCCTGCCAGTATGAAATGTCATGTCGTATATTTGGTCCTCCATAAATCTTATGCAAATTGCTGGACTTCTCTATCACATACTCGAATTAAGTATTGATCACTATCAGCATCAACATGAATATGAATACAGAAATTGTAATATCTTTGGAATGAGTGATCATATTTCCTTCATTTAAAAATATTTGTAATCCTGAAATGGAGAACTGTCCAATGAAGTCATCTATAATGAAATATATTTAAATTGTTAATGATTATACCTATAGAAGAGCAATTGTATGATTTACTGCACCATTTAATTATTGGATGATTTATGTGACTATTGTATGAGCAGTTTATTCACTGAAGTGAGTGTAAGATTATTTTATTACTTCCATTCCACACTGTGTGAGTATTGCTCGGCTGACCTTGAACACGGAACATTGGAACAAAATGTTGGCCCTTGAAAAGAAACAAAATGTCCTAAGCGATGGGGGAGTCAAGTCTAGACACTTCAAGGTCAATTTGACCTATGATGTTATGATGGACCAATCAGAACAAGGTCAAGTTGAGACATGATGTCAGAATTTTTGCCCATTTGTCAAAGCAAAACTGCTCCAGCTCCTTCAAGAATTTGTCTTCCTTAAGAATTTGCTGGTATTAAACATTATCACTAAATCTGACCAGTTTCTCAGTGGCTGTGCAGATGTTGTTTTTGGGGTGATGAGAGGTGATGTGTTTGCGCCAGACATAGCATTTTCCTTGATGGCCAAAAAGTTCCAAATTTAGTCTCATTTGCCCAGAGGACCAGCTTCCCTATCTTTGGGGAGCTATCAACATGCCTTTTGGCAAACTGTAAACATACCCTTTTTGGTCACTCTTCCATAAAGACTAGCTCTGTAGAGTGGTCCTATGTACAGATACACCAATCTCGCTTTCCAGCTCATTCAGGGTTATCTTTAGTCTTTTTATTGGCTCTCTGATTAATGTCATCCTTCCCAAATTAATAAGTTTTGATGGGTGGCCCTCTAGGTTTTTTTTTTTAGTGGTGCCATATTCTTTTCATTTTGTGATGGTGGATTTAATTATGCTCCATGGGATTTTCAAGGTTTAAAATTTTTTAAATAACCCAATCCTGATGTGTACTTCTCCACCATGTTGTCCCTGACCTGTTTGGAGAGCTCCTTGGTATTTATGGTGTCCCTTGCTTGGTGATCCCTCTGGATTGGTTTAGTTGTAGGCTCTGGGGCCTTTCAGATCAGGTGTATAAATACTGAGATCATGTCACACTTAGACACAGGTGGACCTTATTTAACTAATTATGCGAATGTAATTGGTAGCAAAAGATCTTATTTAGGGGCTTCAATGCAAAGAGGGTGAATACATATGCATGCACCACTTTTCACTATTTATTTTTTACAATATGTCTATAAAGGTTCTCAGTCATCCAGGTCATGGTAAATCATAGGTGCTAAAAGAAGGCAACTGGATTTGATTGAAGTTATTGAAGATGGTTCATCTCTTATCCAAAAGGCTTCTTCAGCTCTGTCAGACTAGTGGGAAGTTCCAGAATTTATCCTTTAGTGAATCAAAAACAACACCCAAGAGAGTCGTTGAGATCACATGGGGCATTGACTCATCCTGTATGTGTGTGCCCCTGGGGCCAAGTGTGAATGGTGTAAGCAGCCTTGAGAATCGTCAGGGTGATCTATGAGTCGTTGTTTCTATCCTGTGAGACCTTGAAGTCAACTGTGTTTTGGTGGGGTTGTGAATTCCAGTGTCTGGGCAGTGTGTCAAGGACTGCATTGTAGGTGACTGATAGGTGGTGGCTCAGACCACCTCCTCTGTTTAGTGATGTTCCAAGTTGATGAAGATGGCTTCTTTCACCCCTCTTTCGAACCACCGGTCTTCTTTGGCTAAAATGCGCACATCAGTCCTAAAAATTATGTCCTTTGTTGTTCAGATGAAGGTAGACGGCAGAATCTTGGCCTGAGGAATTGGCTCTCCTATGTTGAGCCATGCGCCCATGAAGTGGTTGTTTTGTTTCCCCAATATACAGGCCTGTGCATTGTTCACTGCATTGAGTTGCATACACTGTGTTGTCTTGTTTGTGTCAGGGTATTCTATCCTTGGGGTGGACCAATTTCTGCCTCAGAGAGTTACTGGGTCTGAAGTATGTTTTGTTCATGGAAAATCCTTCTTAGTTTCTGAGTTTTTTTTTTTTTACCTTTTCCCCCTTTCATTTAACTTCAAGTTGGACTATTGTGTAGGTCCATTACATCAAATACAAGAAAAAGAAAATCAATGTAGATTATAGGCTGTAAGGCAACAAAATAGGAAAAATGCCAAGGGGGGTAAATACTTTTGTAAGCCACTGTACTTACATTTGTCTACATCTGCATTCCCTGACTGGAATGAAAGAGTAAATGTTAGATTAAAAATAAATTAATAGATAAATAAATATTCATACAATTTTTGTATGCCATTAAAGAAAAGAAAATATTGAGTAATACATCACATTGGCAAAAGATCCATGTCGAATTCTGCTTGGAACAACCTTTCAGCTTTTTCTTTTAAAACTGCACCATAATAAACCTGAGTTCCACTGACCCAGTTTTAAAGGCAAACACTCATCACCAAATATAGATGGATTATTTGTAGCCCATTTTTAATACCAAGACATCTACAATTTTTATGTTATATTATACATTTGATGTTATATTATACATTATTTATGTTATAACTATAACTTTATATCTCCCAAAGACCTTTGTACTGTAGCGAAATTAAGGTAAACAGCCACTGTTGAAATCCCTAACCAAAATGTATTGGGAGCTAGGAATAGGGGAAATGTACTGTGTCAAGAGAGTAATTTTGAGGACACAAAATACCCTGTTTCTCTTTGTTTTTTAATGTGTAAGAGTAAGGAGTAAAAGTAAGATTTTGGAAATTACAATAAGTCCCTTTTCCTCTACATGTCTAGTTAGTTTAAAAGATTCCCTGAGGCACACATTTAAAGAGTTTTTACTAAAGCTTCTTTGATAGAGGGTATGGCTCATGGCTTGCCGGTTCAAATATAAATACAGGAAGGAAGTATTTTCCTCATTAGCATCCAATCTACAAAACTATTTGCCATGTCACAATACTACTGCTGATCAGTATACTGGAGTTCTCTTTCATCCTGCAAAAGGAATTATTTCCACATTTTTGTGTACATATTTTAAGCAGCCTCTTTTTTATTAAGAATACTTGGTGTCTGAGATCTTCTTCCACAGCAGTGTTTTAAGGTTGTTCAACACAAGCGAGTGATGCACCTCTATTTGCGAGGCCAGGCCACTCAATGTCATGCAGGTGCGTAGTTGCTTGTCCAAGTCTTCCATCAAGTCAGACGGTGCCCCGAAAAACAGCAAATCCCTCAGGAGGGCACACACTTTAGCCAGATTTGGTCGGACCACCTCCACGTTGCACTGTTTGGCCAGGCGGTCACAAGTGGCTATGCAGTCACTCCCAAATGTGCAGTCAGTGTTGACTTGGCAAGCTCGTCCTCTCAGGAATGACTTTATGGTTGCTTCCGGTACAACACTTTCTAGATCAGCCATCTTGCAGTCATAGTTGGTGCTGTAGCCCACTCGCTGGGGTGTGGCCTCACACATGTAGAAGGTGCCATAGGCACCATGGAAAAGTTCTTCTACCATTTCTAGCAGACCAATCGCAATGCGGGCACGGCGTGGCCAGGCTGGAGCCAGCCAATGATTCAGGAAGCTACTTAGACCCCTCGGAACCAGTTGGTGAAGCCAGGAAGGTATATTTACACTGAAGAGGGTGCTATGGGCCACATGTTCTGTGGTGTAAAGTTGACCACAAAACCCCAATAGATGGGGCACATGCTCTTTATCCTGTAGCACCAGAGTCATAACAAACTCATTAATTTGCAGCAGAGCCCAAACTGACTTTGCTTCAGCTAGAGACACTTTCCCATCACCATTGACATCAGCCATTGAGACAATGCGCAAGACAAGTGAGTCAAGTGACAGCTGTTCACCCAGACTGTTCTACAGAGAGAATAGAAAGATAAAGAGACAGATCAACAAAAAGACTCAATTTTTTTTGCAGTGTTATGTACACAATACATTACACAACACTTTATATTAAACATTTTTAGATTAGTCACTTTTCTTGGCAATTTACTAAACAGTGGACATAAAAAGTCTGCACAGCCCTTTTTAAATGCCGAATTTTGTGATATAAAAAAATGAGACCAAGACAAATAATTCCACCTATAACCTGTAAAATTCAAATAAAAAAATAAAATATTTTTTTTGAGAAAAAAAAACAAAAAATAAAATCGAAGACTTCCGGTTATGGTGGCTTGCTAGGAAGACGCAGTTTTCAGTGCTCTGCCACTTTCTGCCCATTGTAACCCACAGTTTTTTAACGAAGCTTCATGTTTTGTTCATGTCAAGGCACTGGAATGACAACTACTGCAGTAAAATCAGCTAGAAATGATGCAGTCTAAACAAGAAACTTATGCCACGCCTAAGCTAATTCGGGAAGCTAAGATAATGGTACAGTTGATGGCATGGCTTCAGCAATGTCTGCTGGTAAGTGTGCTGAAACTGAACTGAAGGGAGATAGTTCTGAGAAAATTCTGAAAATCCCTTAAAGTTCTTAAACTACAAGGACAGGATGGCAGTATTGAAGACAGTCAAAGTTAAAAAACAGTACATATTCAAAAGCCTGCAGGTGAGGCTCTATCTGAACTGGCCATAGGACTGCATAAATGACATAAGATATTTGACGCTGTTCAGCAGGAACTATAGAACCTGGGAATACGAAGTGGCATACTGGTACTGGCTCATCTTCCTGTGACCTACAAAGACCAGTCCTACACTTTTGAGAACCCATCCAATGTGATCCTTAATATGCGGATTACAAAAAAAAGGGACAGGCTGAGGATGAGTAACTTTTAATTTACAGACAATTTTGTCTAACAGTAAATATTGGCTAACATTACGTACAGGTATTTTATTACTGTTGGTTATACCAGTGGCTTTCGTACTTTGGTCTAACCTAATAAGTTAGGAACAAATAAGGGACATGGAACTGGTGCCCTTTTATGCCCAGAAGATGACAGGACTTGTTTTCTAACAATATAAGCAATAAACATATTGTTCTGGCTGAAACAATTAAGGATGTCTGTGTTAGCCATAATTTAGGTGTTTAGTTTTGGCTTCTAATGTTACTGATGGTTAGTATATGGATAAGTAATACCAGTGTTATATGATATGCTTTAGTTACAAGATTGAAAAAACCCAACGTTAAACATGAATAAGTAAATATGTGCGGTAACAGTAGATATCAGCCCATGGAAAGTGGAAAGCTGCCCTTATAAGTAAATGAAAGCCTTCCAAACTCTCGTTACACTGAAAATATGCACATTTTTATCATCAAGTGGGTTTTACTTACATTTTGGAAGTAAGTTGCAATCTGTTAAAATGTGGTTGATAGTTTGCTTTAGCCTGTTTTAAAAGGCTGACATTTGTAGTCCGCTTGACTCTCGCAAATCATGAGAATAGGATATGGATGCGTCAGTTCCAAAAAGACAAGAGGACAATAATAATAATAATATACAGGTTTTAAACTATTCATTCATTCATTTTCTGAACCGGTTATTCCTAATTAGGGTTGCAGGGGCGGCTGGCGCCCATCTCAGCCGGCTCTGGCCATAACATTACTGAACTCCAAAGAGAGATTTTTGGTTTAAATATATTACCAGCTAAAAAGTGGTTGTAGATTCTAATTATAACCCTATTATGGAATCAGTCACTCACCTAATTGATAAATGGGCACCCTTATCTAGCTCCTTAACTAGAAGAATTATTAGTTTGAAAGCATGAATATACTCCCAATATTGGTTTATTTACTTTGGATCAGCTCACTGCCTCCTCCAAATCTCTTTTCAAAGTTAAAGGTGAACATCCCTCTGCCTCGTCTTCTATACATGCCAAAAAGACATTTTAAGCATATTTTTACACTAAAATCTCAGTCCTTCTACTTCCGGTGAACCGTTTTGACTCAGGGGTGTTTACTAATTTTACATCCAATAATTACTTTAGGGAATTTTTTGCCCCTCCCTGTCCCATGACAGTACATTCTGCCAGTTACCAACAAGAATTTCACTATTCATCATTTGAAAGTCAGTAGGGTAAAGTGTTTTAAGTCAAAGTGAATAATTCACTACACTGGCTCTAGTTCAGGTCACATTGTTTTAAGTTTCAAGGCATTGTTGATACTTCTTTTCTGAAGCATTCCATACAGCCAGAAATCCACATGATCTCCATCATATACCGCTAGCCTGCCTGTCTGGTATTAGCCAAGCCGCTAGCTAGCCAGTCACTGTTAGACCCATGCTGCCTAGTAGCCCAACCTGAAAGGACATGCCCTTCAAAAAGAGGCAAAATATCTGCATTTTACAATGTACTCATGTCTGGGTCCCCTCAAGATAAATTTAAAGTTTTCAATAGAATATTTTGAGGAAGACTTTTCACATGATGAGTGGGAAGATGCCTGTAAAGAAACTGAAACACAAAGAACAAAAACCCATCTTAGGCTTTTGCAATACACATGGCTGATGTGCACATACATTATAAGGTAAATAAAATTAATAGTAATACACTTGATTTGTGTGTGTGGGAATGTCACTCACTGACTCACTCACTCGATGAACCGATGAACTTTTTATGGAGGCTGGCGCCTACCTCAGCTGACACTTGGCGAAGGCGGGGTACACCCTGAACAGCTCACCAGACCATTGCAGGGCAAACACACACACAACCATTCACACCCACACTTACACCTTGGGGCAATTTGGAACAGCCAATTATTACAATAAAAAATGTGCATGTCTTTCCACACAGAAACGGCCAAGGCCTGGACTCGAAACCAGAACCTTCTTGCTGTGAGGTGGACATGATAACCACTTCACACTGTGCCGCCTGAACAATTAACAATGGAGCCCAAATGTTTCTTATGATTTTTTCTTATTTTTCTTTGGCTGCTATGCTAAAAACCCTAATGTAAGGAAGAAGCAGCAGATCCTTGTTGATATATGTTTGTTACAGGTAAAACAGATGATAGCATTGCCATGGAAAAGTGTATATGATCCAAGTATTGGTAAATGGTTAACGGAAATGTCTGTATGTGTATCCTTAAAAAATGTCCTTATTAGAAAGGAAAACAATAAAACAAGAGCTCTTTTATTTGCTATCTTAAGCATACTAATCTGGAATGTTTGTTGGACTGGAGGAGTGAAATTGAGGTGGATTGATGGGTTCTTCTGTTAGCACTAAGAGGAAGGTCTAGCCCACCTCACTGTATGTGGTTTGTGTGGAGGGTTGAAGCAGGACACTGATGCTTACAGGGGAAACATCTGTTGTTTTAGTTATTTCTTATTTTTCTCCCTGAAAATGTGTTATTATTTCAGCTGAATTGTACAGATATAAAGATTGTATAGGTCAGTAAAGGTGAAAACATTTATTTACAACTTGGTCGCATTTTTTAAAACACAAAAATTAGCAAGTTTAACAAGGCTGTGTAGACTTTTTATATCCACTGCAGATATACTGCCTTTGTAGGTTTTACACGAGGACAATTTTCATTTCGAGGGCTGACAGCAACAAGTGGATAACTCCACTTTTCATAGTTTTGAGAAAACAGGGATTTTACCATTTGAGAACATCCTTTCATCATATCGAACAGCTGTAAGAAGTGAACATCATGATTCTATTTATTGCTTTTCTCAAGACCAAGGAACTCTGCTATGTAGAATACATTGGTATATACAGTCAAAATCTGAGTCTTAAACGTCTATGATCTTAAGTCTGCTTCAGTCAACTACTAGATTCAAGCTAGGTCTACTAGTGCAACAACTGTACATCTCCATTACATTTTATGACACAGTTCAAATACAAATTAAATAGTTATTTAATAGTTCTTATTAAATAAAGGAATTTTCTGTGCCCTTTCTACTATTTAAGTATAATACAATTGATTTATTCATAAATTAAATGAGATTTACTTACGGATTTGTCGTTTTTCTCTTTTTTTCTGTGCTGCTGGAGCACATTAATTGTCACAGTCAGCCATCTTGAATCATGAAAGGGAAATAACTATGAAAACGTGACTGCAAGAAGTTGAAATCCCCTGCTATCAACTTGTTGCATGCAATGGCAACGCTCTATTTGGAGATATAGTCTTGTTGTTACTGGATTTTAACGTATCTGAGCACGTGATGGGGTTGGTATTGAGCAGGTAGACAGCGATAGGGCAAAAAACACTAGGTCAAAAGGTCAATTTTGGCATTTTGTGGAGATATCCACTTGTTGCTGTCAGCCCTCGATTTAATACTGTAGATGAATAACAGTATACTGTATGTAAAGACAACAAGAAATAGAAGTGGCAATCCCAGTTTTGTGTAAAAAAAAAAAAAGAAAAAAAGAAAGAAATTAGTGGACAGAAGTACCTTGAGAAAGGAGTGCAGCATCTCTCGAAATTCATCCATGGATGTGCCACGGGTGGGTTTATCATAAAGATTGGCGTCACGTTGAGCATCATGTAATCGACACCTGACTACCACAGCTTTCTCTTTCCACACAGCACTATATACCTGTAACACATACATGTTTGTCTTACTACACTGTAAGGATTTACATAATTATTAATGCCACTCATTAATTATACGACTAAATGCTTAAGAAGTTGAAGGGCATGATATGTGTGCATCCTATGTGATTGTGTGACTTTGGGTTTTGGTTGTTGCTTCAAACAATTTCTAAACAGAGATTTTAAAATTACATTTTTCTGTATTCAACCATCCAATTGCTTCACTAGTAATTTTTCAAGTATTGCAGGTAACTGAAAATGTACGGTGGCATATATGAAGAACCTTACACTCCTACCCAAACCAAACTTGCTTTAAATTGTTATAAGCACTTTTTTCTCTCATCTCATTGTATTATTTTGTTCTGAAACACCAAAAATTCTGTTGGTCAGAATAAGTAAAAACCATCCTATTTTTTCCTAAGGGAACTCTCATACACTGTGTACGTTAATGCATGTTACAAGGAGTAAGTAGAATGAAGTATACTGTAATTACTATTTTAAAATGAAAGTTCTGGTCACTTGGGGATAAATTGTGTTGGCACTTAAATGAATCATGGGTTGTGAATGTGTTTACCTGATGTGTAGGTGATGTGGAGAGGCATCGCTGCAGAGTTAAAGTTTTCTCCTCACACAAAGACTTACACACAGAGCCAGAAATAATCCCCTTATGGTAGTGCTCGCACTGATGAACACATGAACACAAAAGACAACATTTTCATATTCGAAGGAAAGCTTATTGTGAGTGATATCTTATTCTCTCAAAGACTGAGCAAAAGTCTTTGTGTCAGATCTTGTCAACCATTAATCATCCATTATGTTGTCCTTCTCAACCGTGTTTCCTAGAGAAGTAATTTTTTACTTCTTTTTATTAGGAGCCCTTTTAGTCAAAAGTGGTGGTGTATAATCTTCATTGCACACTACTGTGCATTCCATGGTCACTGTCGTAAGTTTTTACCCCTCAGCCAGTTATGGCTGGAGGGGTATTGTCGTTGGCTTGGCGGCCAGGCGCGTGGCATGGCAATAACTTTTTAGTTTCCAGGCCATTGCTCGGCTCATGCACAGGCCAGCTTTCTGAAATTTTGCCTATGACCTAAACCTGTGCGTGGGGTAGCTAATTTGCATATGTGACCTTTGACCTTGGCACAGTGACCTTGAACATATAAAGTTTGTCTTGCACTTCAGGCGTCCTGGCTGAGTGGTTTCGATGTTCTATAGAACGGCTATTTTTATATATCTAATAATTTCATAGAGTAATAATTTATCTAATTTATTGCCGCCCCCCCACCCCCCCTTTGTCAAATACATGTATTCTGTTGAAACGTCAACTGCATCTTGTATAATAAAAACTTGATCACAAACCCCATTTTCTGTTTTGAATTTTTATTGGATTTCAATAATAATATTGGCCGGTAGAATATCAAAATCACTAGTCCTGCTGGCCAGTAAATATGGTGAAGGACTAGTATTTCTGTTTACCTTACTGGCCCTGCAGGCTAATAGCATATTTATTTTAAATTCCATCCCTGCTTTATGCCCTGCATCTTGGCTCTCGGAGGTGCTGTGAAGCGATTGTAGACAACTCAAAGCAGCTGAGAGAAAGTGGAAGAAATCTCAACTTGAATCAGATCTGGCTTCCTACTATGCTCTCCTGTCCATGTTTTCATCTGTGACTTCTGCAAAGACAGCCTTCTACAAGAAAAAGTTGGACACTTCTGCACAAGAGCCATGCAAACTCCACAACACCTTTTCATCCTCACTTAATCCACCTGCTCCTTCTGCCCTATCCTCCCTGACTGCTGAAGAATTTGCAGACTTCTTTGATGGGAAGATTAAACAAATCTGTCAGACACTCACTCCAACCCCAACTTCTACAGTACATAGCATAGATTCCACTTCCCCTTCACTTGCCCAGTTTTCCAATTTCACAACTGAAGGCATCCAGCAAGTCATCTTTTCATGCAATCCTACCACCTGCCCACTGGATTCAATCCCTTCCACAATACTCCAGATCATCTCTCAAGATATTCTCCTGTTTACCTCCACTATCATTAATAACTCCATATCATCTGGTCATGTATCAACAGCGTTCAAAAGAGCCAGGGTTCTACCCATCTTGAAGAAACCCTCTCTGGATCCATCAGACATTAGCAACTACAGACCGGTATCACTTCTCTCTTTCCTTTCTAAAATTCTTAAACATACTATTTATAACCAAATGTATTTTCTATCCTTTGCAGAATAACCTTCCAGACCCTAATCAATCTGGCTTCAAAGCAGCACATTCAACAGAGACTGCACTTTTGGCTGTCACAGAGAAGCTACATGCTGCAAGATCATCCAAGATGTCATCAGTCCTCATCCTCTTGGACCTTTCAGCAGCATTTGACATGGTCAACCACAAGACTCTCTTGTCCATTCTCAGGAGTCTTGGAATTTGTGGTTCAGCATTGCAATGGTTTCCTTCCTACCTGAAAGGTCGCTCATATCAGGTTACCACTATCAGGGGATCCACATCTGCTCCATGCAGACTGTCCACTGGCATTCTCCAGGGCTCAGTATTTGGTCCACTTCTGTTCTCCCTTTATACTGGGTCCCTCGGTGATGTCAAATCCTCACACGGGTTCTCATACCACTGCTATGTAAACAACACTCAACTTGTCCTCTCTTTTCCTCCCTCAGACACTGATGTTTCTGCCCAGATCTCTGCATGTCTGGCAAGCATCTTATCATGGATGGCAGCTCACCAGCTGAAGCTTAGTCCCAGCAAGACTGAATTGCTGTTCATCCCAGCTGACTCATCCCCACATCAAGATCTTGCAATATCCCAGGACTACTCTGTGATCTCTCATTCAGTCACTGCAGGAAGCCTTGGGGTAACCATGGACAACTGCATGTCCTTCTCTTCTCACATTGCTAAACTTTCTCAATCATGTCGATTTCTCCTCTTTAACATCCGAAGGTTTCATCCATTTCTTTCCACTGAGGCCACTCAGATACTTGTTCAGTCCCTTGTCATCTCAAGGCTACACTAATGCAGCTCACTCCTCGCAGGTCTGCCTTTGAGCACTACTCAACCTCTACAACTGATCCAGAATGCAGCTGAATGGCTTGTTTCAACCTTCCCAAATCCTCCCACACCACTCCTCTGCTTCGCTCTCTCCATTGGCTTCCTGTATCTGCTCACATTAGATTCAAAACA
This sequence comes from Tandanus tandanus, assembly GCA_039654325.1. Classification (NCBI taxonomy): domain Eukaryota; kingdom Metazoa; phylum Chordata; class Actinopteri; order Siluriformes; family Plotosidae; genus Tandanus; species Tandanus tandanus. Next base: position 18,637,250 of record JBCNYH010000026.1, read on the forward strand.
CTAATGCTTGCCTACAAAGCCAAAAATGGACCTGCACCCTCCTACCTCAAAACACTTATCACACCCCGCACTGCACCGCGTTCTCTCAGATCCTGTAGCACTGCTAGACTGGTCCCATCTTCTACCAAGAAACAGTGGATCTAAACTCTTCTCTGTTCTGGCTACAAGGTGGTGGATTGAATTTCCTGTCCGGTCAGCTGAGTCACTGAGTGTCTTCAAACGATGGCTGAAAACCTACCTTTTTCAGCAGTATGTAGATTAGCACAGTCTCACACACACACACACACACACACACACACAAGACAAAAACAGACAAAAAAGACAAAAAAAAAAACCCCACATAACACTTACCCACTGACTATTGACTGATGGTATACTTAGTCTATATTCTATTGAACCAGTATAAGAATATATTCACTGATAGTGACTTTAAAGCATTTCTGTAAGTCGCACTGGATAAGAGAGTCTGCTAAATGCTGTAAATGTAAATGTAATCACTGTTAGCACAGACTGCGATTACTGTCACAGATAACACTGTTTTTGTTTTTGTAACAGTGTTTTTGATTTTGTAACAGTGTTTTTGGGAGAGAGAATATGTCCGAATATGTTAAGCCTGTTAAAATCATTTTAAGTAAAACACCATAACCTGGAGAGGGTGTTTTTTATGCTTTTAATACTGAAAACCCTGAAAATGAGTTATTAGAAAATGGCGATGCAAACCTCTATACAAAAAAATTCTGAATATTTCGAACTCTAAAACCTACTGGGTACATGATTGTGCAAAGCGTGTAAACAAAAGGCAAGGTGAAAGCCATGGTAAACCACAGGGCAAGGTCACTTGTGCCAGAAATCTTCACAACAATTTCATTATGCCAGGTGTAATGGACAGGACAATATCGGTTTGAATTGCAGGGTTCGGAGAGAATCCAGAGAAAGCAAGAAGTAAAATAGAGAAATACTGATTTTTTTTTTTATCGGCAATTAGCACAAGAAATTTCTGAAAAAGACCCAAACTGCATTTAAGGTGTAGCTGACCAGACTGCTGAGCTATACCATCTTATAATGGTATGAGTAGATCTTATGAGTTGTGGTCGCCATATTGGATCTCTGTTAGATTCAATAAGCTGTATGGTTTCTGGAGTAGATACGTTACTGTTTACTTGTGATTAAATTAAATTTTCATTTAGCGCAATAGCTACAAGTGAGTAACATATTATATTACTTTTTGAGAGCTGTATTGACACTCTGTATAGTACTGCTTCTTTTGACACAAAGCACAGAATTTGATACATCTCTAGTTTTGGCTTTCAGGGAAGTTATAAAGTTGATGGGCAGTGAGTGATGGACCAAAACATTACAGTGTCCGCTAATCTGCTAAATATGTGTACAATACATTGGTGCATATACTATAAATGTACAGGTTCCCCTCAAAAGGGGTTTGCACTGATCATATGATGGGTTTTTTTTGGAATAATGGTGCAGTAATTTACAGTGAATATGGATAATGGCTGATGTGTATTCTCTGAGCTGTAGTGCAGTATCTTACAATAAGCATAGTGCAGACATGGCCCCTGCGCAACTCAGAGTAGGAGGAGTACTGTATATAGATGACCCAGCTGGCCAACAATACACCCAACCATGCCACCATCACGTACTTCACTTTCACTGCAGGCAAACGGGACTGAACACAAATCGAGAAGGAAAAAAAAACACAGAAAAAGACAATGATTAAGATCAGTAAAGAAAAGCACACAGTTAAACACATGTTGATACACATAACACTAAAAAAATAATCTTTGTGTCTTTTATTACTGATGAATAAACCATGGTTTCATTCATTTGCTGATCTGCTTAATCCTAACAGCGTTGCAGGCTGGCAGAAAACACTTGGCGATGGGGGAGTCCATTGCCTTCCATCACATGACCAACACACACACACACACACACACACACACACACACACACACACACACACACACACATATACACACACACACACACACA
>JBCNYH010000026.1:18674039-18696260 GCA_039654325.1 Tandanus tandanus
ATATACATACAGAGAGAGAGAGAGAGAGAGAGAGAGAGAGATAGATAGATAGATAGATAGATAGATAGATAGACAGACAGACACCCTAGCATTCACCTCGACAGGATAAGGGTCGAGCTGAAGGGAATTAGTTTGTGAAGTTTTGTTTAAGCAGTTAGTGCTCATGGTTGGTTCAGTGAATTTTGGGCTGAATTGGACTGTCGGAGGAAACTGGAGTACCCAGAGTAAACCCTCGCAAGCACGGGGAGAACATACAAACCCTACATGGAAACGCTCTCGCCTGTGACTCGAACCCAGGACCTTCTTGCTGTGTGCAGACCTGCTAACCACTATGCAACCATGCTGCCCACCGTTACACCATTGTATCCTGGATTTATATTTACTTTTTCAGTGGCTAATGTGACTTACACTTGGGGGCGTACTGGTGGTATAGTGTTTAGAAAGAGGGTCCCGGATTTGAGTCCTGGGCTCAGGCATTTCTGTGTGGAGTTTCCATGTTCTTTGTGTACTTGTGTGGGTTACCTCCGGGTACTCCGGTTTCCTTCCACAGTCCAAAGACATGCATATTAGGCTAACTGACTGTTCCAAATTGCCACTAGGTGTGAGTGTGAATGGTTGTGTGTGTATTGCCCTGTGATGGTCTGTCCACTAAGATAGCCTCCAGCCTCCTTCTGTCCCTAGTAGGATCAACTTAGACTTGAGCTGTATACATAAAGCTTAAAGACCATGTATAAGTGTCCCAGGGTAGCAGCTTGGCAGTGCTGGGATTTTAACTCATAATCTTATGATCTGTAGCTCAAGCCTTAGCCATTGAGTTACTGCTACTTCATGTAGTACTCCATGGAAGGAGACAAATAGTAACTTGGTTAACTTTTTAAACTCATGACAACATGACTTCCCAGTTTGGTTGATCCCAGTGCAGTGGCTCAGGCAGAGTAATGTCTTCTTTACAAACAGTCCCTTAGGAACCTACTGCAAGTTGTTCTATTGATCTTATAATTTAGCACCTAAAGAGTGATGGCCTGTCGGTGTAATGGCATGTTATTTAATGGATTATTGGTATAACAATAACTAGCTATAGTTCAAAGTCAGATTCAGTATGGTGCCCCCTGTGCCTGCATTACTCTCGTTTTCCTGTTATCAAGTACATGACTGTGCATGTTCTCCCTTTGCTTGTGTGGGTTTCCTCCAGGTACTCCAGTTTCCTCCCACAGTTCAAAAGCCTGCACATTACACTGCTTGGTTGCTCCAGATTACTCCTAGGTGTGAGGGTGTGTATGTTGGCCTTGTGATGGATTGGCGAGCTCTTCATGGTGTTCCATGCCTTTGCCCAGAATCGGCTAAGATAGGCTCCAGATCCCTTGTGACTGTAGTTGGGTAAATCAGTTTAACAAATGAAAGAAAGAATCCAGCTTCCTGCAGCCATTTGTCATTATTTTCTTGGTTATTTTGTGAGTAAGTTGCTTAGCTACAGTTGCCAGATTACTCAATATTCGCAGATGTTTTATCCCCAGATCTAGCAGTACCTCTCGGCAAAGACTCCTCTTAAGGACTCCAGTATGAGGACTTCTCCTGTTAGCACAACTATACTGTGGTTGTCTTTCACCTCTCTTAATGCTGACCATGGTTTAAATATAAACTCTCTGTCCTGACCAGCCTTAACATCTTATCCTATTTGCATTTTTAGCAAAGATCTAATAGGACTTTAGCCTGAGTTGGTATAAATGGAATAGTCAGTGTATATATATATATATATATATATATATATATATATATGTGTATGTATGTATATATGTGTATGTATGTGTATGTATGTGTGTGTGTCTGAGAACACAGTCGTGAAATTTATCTGTGATTAATACTTCTGCTAACTGTGTGTTCCCATGCTTTTCTTTTGACTTGGTCATTCAAAAAACTGGAAGCTTAAATAAGTTTGCTCATTTCCGTTTGACTCCTCACTACAGAATAAGCGCGATACTGTGAACTAGCAAAGCAAACACTTTCCTTCCGACCGTACACAAGGTAAACAGAAGTAACCAGCCTTGTAGGAAAGCAGCTGTGAAACACCATTTCCAGAGTGCATTCTTTATGCTGAATGGTGGTGCTCTTTAAATTAAGAGGATAAAAACTATTTTTTTTTTTACGGTTTCCCAAAATATTCCTAATCAGAAATATATTGCAGACTTGGTTCATATAAATAATAAAATTCTCAGGGATCCTTTTAAATTAATTGTCTATGAAAGTTTTTATGAACATTTTTTTTTTTGTCAGAATAGATTATACTGCAGATTGAATCAAAGTGAAATTAACCTGTTTCAGGAACGAGGACCTAAAGGAGATGCTGGAGAGCAGCAAGGAATCTCTCAAACTGGAGGCTATGAAAAGAGTGGTGGGGGTAAGTATGTGTGTTTTTGTCTGTAATAAGGTGTACTGTAAGTGAGACGAAATATAGCCTGGTGGGGAAAGTGACATTATGCATGTTTTTAGGGTGTTCACTTCTATGTAGGAAACAACAGGAAGGTGTAAACCTGCAGTATTTAAGAATATACTGTATGCTGGAGTTATTGCTATAAAGCTTTTAACTTTTCAGATTTGAGTATCTGTTTGTAAAAAGTCATTTTTGTTTCAGCTGATAGCAAGCGGGAAAAATGCATCAGAATTGTTTCCTGCTGTGGTGAAAAATGTTGCGAGTAAGAACCTTGAGGTAAGAGCAGCAAAATCTAAATGTCTTCATATACCAGTGTTCTCTAAATTTACGGATATAGTGAACTGTTGTTTTGTGATCTTCGCAGATAAATTAGAGCTGTGGCTAATAAATAACTGACTTATCGGCAAGTGTAAAGGCCCCTGAAAATGAAACTAGGAAAGTACACACATTTTGATGTAGACCTTTTGACTGACATATTGTACAATGATCAAAGTGATTTAAAGCACCGATTTTTACATTTTTGGTGGTTCCTGTAGAAGCAGGAAGTCCATATTATGTGTTTTGTGAATTTAGAAACAGGGATTCTGTACTATTAAAAAAACGCCCACACACAGTGCAGTACAGTTATGTAAGGCAAGGCAATGCTGTGGTGTTTTGCCATTAAACAACTGTCAAGTCAAAACAGTCATTATGTAAAACCCTTTTTTCACGTACGCATCCTTCTCACCACAATCATTGCATTCTTTGGAAAGTAGCGGTCATGGTGGTGAATGTACAATGATCTACAGAGGTGTTTGACAGGTTGCCACGATCACCAGCCCTCTCTGACAAAGTTTTCCTGAAAAAAAAAAAAAAATTATAAAAAAGCGAAAACGCACAGAAAAACTCTTATAAGCAGTAGTTATGGTCCATGTAAATAATAATGGTCACTTTTGGTTATGAGATATCGTGGGAAACAGACAGAAGCCTGAAAAGGCATTTTTCACCCTCACAATTAAGTAATGTGAATTGAGTCCTGTTTTTTATTTTGTTCCTTTGCTACACTATTCCTGAAGCTGTGACAGCAAGAGCTTTGAAAAAAATCGCTTTAGTTATTTTTGTTTGTTTGTTTCGTTTATGAAGTGTTGTATGTGCAGAATTCACGATAGGAAACATTTACTTGGATTTACTATTGGATTTGCTTTTGTGGCGATCAAAGCAACGTGACGTCATAAGCCTATTTTTGATTTTGAAATCAGAGTGTAAGCTCCAGTACATGTTTCATCAAAACGGTCTGTGGTGAGAGGCATGTAAAAGAACCATTTTCTGAAACCATTGCTGATTTTCGTCAAGAGTAGGCTGCATTGCCGTCAGTGTGTTTCTGCCCTGCAATGGCCTGGCGAGCTGTCCAGGGTGTACTCTGCTCTCGCCTGGAGTTGGCTGAGATGGGCGCCAGCCTCCCCATGACCCTAATTAGAATTAAGCGGTTCAGAATGAATGGTCACACAAACTGAATTTATCTTCCTCGTGTTCTGATCCTTTTTATCCTACATGTAATTTGGGAAACAAGTCAAATGTATTTTTTTTTTTATGTCTTACTGTATCTGTATGTCTTGTAGCTGAAGAAGCTGGTTTATGTGTACTTGGTCCGGTATGCAGAAGAACAGCAGGATCTTGCTCTTCTGTCCATTAGCACATTTCAGCGTGCTCTCAAGGTAAGTCCCTCTCACTTTTATTCCCATATTCCCAGCATGCTTTGAGACTAAGCAGAGGAGCAGTTTTCCTTACCGTGTGTGTGTGTGTGTGTGTGTGTGTGTGTGTGTGTGTGTGTGTGTGTAGGATCCTAACCAGCTTATCAGGGCCAGTGCCTTACGGGTTCTCTCCAGCATTCGTGTGCCAATCATTGTGCCCATTATGATGTTGGCCATCAAAGAGGCTGCCTCTGACCTTTCTCCTTATGTGAGGAAAACCGCTGCTCATGCCATACAGAAGCTATATAGGTATGCACACACAGACAGACATGTCACTTTTAGTAATGTGTAGCTGCTACTCTGCAGCCCTGTACTGTACCTTCAATAGTGTAATTCTTTTTAGTCCAAATAAAATTTAGTAATAAAATTACAGTATTAGGTGACTAGGATAGCATAGTTGGTTAATACACAACAAAACACAATTTCTCAATGCCTACTTGTTTTCAATGCTGGTTTATCATAATGTTCTATATGATGAGTTCAGACACAGGGAGTGTCTTTGCATCTAAAGCCCCTGTCACACATTAACGATTTAGCCAGCGTATGCTGACGTATGTGAAATTTGGCGAATATACTGGCGTACGTCGAATAAGTTATGGGTAAGTTTTGTGTAAGATACAGCACGCTGGTATACGTCGTAGTACGGCGAAGACATTGAAAAATTTTGTGCATGCGCAATTATATATCAGTATCACCGTCATGCTGAAGAAATCGTAGTTCACCAACATTGTAAAATCTTACAGCTGCAGCATATTTACTTTCATTAATAAGGGCAAACAAAAAATGCCAGTTTATATGTTAATGTCTAGTTCAGTGTGCCATCATTCTCTAATTTTCTCACATGGCGTACAGCAGTCAACCATCAACCTGAATGTGAAACAACTACATCAGTTCAGGGTCCGATATAAAAATAAATATTTCCTAAATAATAGCTCATTAAATTATTTCTTTCACCTGGTTAATGTGATTTCTGCTCCTGACCTTCACTGCACAGTGTCTCCATATCAGGGTTGTAAGACAACAATCTCTGTCTGCCCCTACAGCACAATTCCTTTGTCTTTGTAATATATAACTCCCAAATAGTGTTCACCTAATGTCTGGATCAGGTTATTGACTGCCTGCAGATATTGGCTCAGAGCATTGGTGTCAGAAATGTGAGGCACTAGAGTCATTTCTTCACTGTTACCATTGTGGGGTAGAGCTAAAGGTCTGAGAGGTGGTGCAGCAGAATGTCTGTTGTGCAGAAAACAGTATATTGAATACCCTACCTAGCTGACCAGGTAAATGACTGCACCTGTCGTTGGTAGAGACTGTTTGCATGCCATAAACTAGCGAACAGGGGCTAGAGGCAGGGCAGATACAACACTGTTGCCGTTAAGGTTATGATGAAAATAAGAAAAGAAGAGCAAAAACACAAACACTCAAAAAATCACACGTTTTTGCACAAATTGAGCGATGTCCGGAATCACTCTGTCAGCCGGTGCCCCCAAGTATACCGGGGTGAGACGTCAAGACGATTTAAGACCATATCCAGATGTCGTTGGGAGTCCGTACAGGCATGTGGGGGCCCCTGCACATTACAGCGTCACATTATGAGACGCTGTGATTGAAAAAACTATCCAACTAGCATAAATTTTACTCACCTTTTCAGGGTGATTTTGAATCCAGCCTTTAATGGGTTGATGATTTTGGTTCCGCTGATCGTTATATCACTTTATTCACAACACAATGTAAAAATGTACATTTTGAACAATTTGTTCAATGTCTGATGTGTGATTGTAGTGTTCCCTTTATTTATTTGGGCAGTTTTACATAGGTTTTGCAAAATTCTTTTTAGAGAATAAGAGTTATGACTTTTTGCAAAATGATTGATTTCTACAAATCATAATTCAATTAATTTTTTGTTCAAAAATAATGAAGGGTTTCATTCTGCTTATTTATTTATTTTTGAAATTTTACTTTTTATTCATTTTCTTTTAATAACACACATGCGCCAACTGGGCACACAACATATAACATAACATATGACAAAATAAGGGGAGGATTTAGACATTGAGTAACGGCACAATCAGCATAAGCACAGCATACATAGAAACATATTCTGCTTGAAAAGTTCCTTAGTTTGAATGTGCAGTAATTCTCTCCATGATGTGCATATATTATAAATGATATCAATCCACTCATTTATTGTTGGTTTGTCCTTCTTAAGCCATTTCCGGGTTAAAGCCTTTTTACATCCTACTATCAGCACCCTCAAAAGGTATTTGTCCCGCTTTGTATATTCAAGTCCATCGAGATCAAACAGGTACATGACTTTGAAATTTAAAACATTTTCTTTTTAAAAACAGCCTCCAGGACCCCAAAAATTTTCTTCCAAAATGGAGCCACAGAGGGTCAACCCCAAAAAATCTGAAAATGATTTGCTAATGTGTTTCCACAGGACCTCCAACAGGCAGTCTGATTTGAATAGTTAGCCGTTTGTGCTGGAGTACGAAAGAATCGAGTCGCATATTTCCAGCTGAATTCCCTCCAGGAGGGTGAAATATCCAAATACTTTATAGAACCTTTATCCCAGTCTAGACGGTACCTAGAGCAGAGACATTAAGGGGGATCACAGTGATAACTAAGGACCTGGGTTTTTCCTCTTATTTAATGTATACCCTGAGTATGACCCATATTCATCTAAGGTAGACATCAACACTGGCAGAGATTCTGTTGGGTTTGAAAGACTTACAAGCACGTCATCTGCAAACAGGGCCAGCCTTTGTTCGCCTGCTGCCATGTTTATACCTTTTGATCTTGTTGTTCTGCCTAATCCATTGTGCCAGTGGCTCAATAAAAATTGCAAATAGAGTTGGACTTGGGGGGGCAGCTTTGTCTTGTTGATCTCTCCAGTAAAAATGAGTGTGAGCTCCCTGTTGATTTTTAACCTAGCTGATAGTTTATCATGGAGTGCTTTTAATGTATTAATAATAACATGGTTGAAACCAAATTTTTCTGTAGCGCTGAATACGAACTTCCATCTGACCGAGTCGAAAACCTTTTCAGCATCCAATCTAACCAACAGGGCAATAATTTAATTTGGATTTCTATGTCTGATAATTTGTAAACATCTAATATTATCATGTGTCCAGTATCATAGTAAGGATTTTGCTCTGTTTGACTGGGCTGCGAAGCCCATTACCATTTAAAGAAATCACATTCATTATCTGGTCCCTGTATGTACACATTTACATCTGAAGTTTTATGATGCTTTAGCCTCGGCTGAAAAAAGGACCTCCCCTGTTTTCAACGTGGAAACAAACATTTACACTAATCATAACAAAAATAATAAATGTGGAAACTTCCTGCAACTGAGGAACCCTTGTCCCTCTAAGGTCCCTGTTGGTGGGTGGAGGGAAAAACCCCACCTGGATGGTTGGGGCCCTCCTTAGTGGTGTAGTGGCTGACCTACTGGTGCACTCCATGTCCAACACTGCTTCCTCGTAGGTGAAATACTGAAGGAAAATTTGCATTCACCGGCCCGGAAACCGGCATGGGATGTACGTGAAGGTTCCAACATGACAATGATCGTAAACACAAGGCCAAGGCAACCTGTCATTGGCTGCAGCAGAACATAGTGAAGGTTCTGGAGTGTCCATCTCAGTTTCCTGACCTCAATATCATGGAGCCACTTTTGGAGAGATCTCAAACATGCAGTTCCTGCAAGACAGCCCAAGCATTTAGAGGAACTGGCGGTTTTTTGCCAAGAAGAGTGGGCAGCTTTACCATCTGAGAAAATAAAGTGCCTTATGCACAGCTACCACAAAAGACTTCAAGCTGTCATTGATGTTAAAAGGTTCAATTCACGGTTTTAAGAACTAGGGTAAACTTTTGATTGGTGTGATTTGGTTAGTTTTTGTTGACATTATGATTAAAAAGAGCAAACACAATTGTATGGTAATAAATGTCTTCACACAACCACTAACCATGAGTAAAAGTTTCATACTCTCTGAAAAATGGCAAAAAAAAATAAAAAATCACAATATTTGCAAGGTTATGTAAACTTTTGGGCACAACTGTATATTGTAGAGGGTTTTTTGTGTAGAATTTTTTTTCCTTCTGTATTTATGTAAATTAGCAGGGAAGAGAAATAATTATTGTTGTTGTGTTTATCATTATTATTCACGTTTGATCTCCTTTTCACCTTTCACAGTCTAGATCCTGATCAGAAGGAGCACCTGATTGAGGTGATTGAGAAGTTACTAATGGACAAAAGCACGGTCAGTTTAGAACATCACCGCCTTCAATCACCTGAAACACATAAAAAGTAGTTTGATATACATTTAAAAATTGCCCGGAAAGTCTTTGCCACTTTCTGATTTTCTATTCTATTTTTAAATTTATTTTTTTCCTCATAACATTGTGCTGTCTGATTATAATATTTTAGTATTCAGTGAAATAAGTTTTATTGCATAAAAATTGCACGGTTTGCCAGCAATAGCTTTGCTGTTCTTGAGTACAATACCAACTGTTCAGATGGCTGAAACACTGGAAAATATCATTCCAGGTGCAGATAAACATTTTGCAGAATGTTAACTGGTGATGTGCAGCTATGTTATGTTTGATCTGGAGGGTGGATGGAGTTGGTGTGTTTAGCTGGATGGACCCTGACCAAGTTGTCAAAATGAGCAGGCTGACTGTTTATATCTATGGAATTCATAATTTCCGTGTAGTAATCACTTTTATCTGGCTATGTTTGACCCTGCCAAGGTTATGCAGTGGGCAAATATATTATAACATAATAAAGAATTAAAAAAAAGAAGAAGGATGTCTGAAAGACAGCAAGAAAGCTGGTTTGGCTGTTTTTAGGCAGGATATGTAGGGTGATTGTAAAGGATACTAAGTGAGGATCAGAGATGTGAAGTGGGGTATAAATGATATCTATAGCTGAGGAATGAGAGCTAAAGAGCAGGTCCAGGGAATTTTTGATTTTGAATGTCAGAGAAAAGGAACAGAAGAGAAAAAGGCGAGAGGACTGGTGCGTATTGGTTTTAGACCACTTTGCCCTGTCGAAACCTATGCGTGCAAGTAAGTACTTGGTAAGCATAGAGTACTACATTGAAGCTTATCGATGGAAGTGAACTGAGACAAGGCTCAAATTGGAATTTGAAATTTTATTTATTTGAGCAAAAATAACATTTCCCAAATTTTAGAGATGTACATTATTAGCAAGTACTACATGGCAGTGGTGCCATCTGATTGGTTTGCTATCTGGGGGATTTAAAGACAATATCCCAAATGGAAAATGCTTGAATTGCCACCGTCATTCGTTCTGAAATCCTAGAAATTTAACAAAATGTCACCTCATAAAGAATCTACTCAACATTGCCTTCATGTTTTAAAAGGTAAAAACGCACTTTATTTGATATTTGTGACCCATCACAGCAAAGTGGGTATTAAGTTAGAAGTTATTAAATGCTTTGTTGAACTTTAAACACAATTTTCTCCAAAGTTACATGCTTAAAAGGCTGAAAATTCCTGGCAGGTTTTGATTAGTTACGCTAAAAACAGCAACATATGTTACAAAATGTGGTATATTTTAAAACTTAGGCTATCAGCCCAAAATTAATAATTATTGTTTAGTGACCCACTTTGCTGTAATGGGTCACATTTTTGCTTTGTGATGGAGCAGGTGTGCTCATTGTCATGCTCTAGAAATGGAAAAATAAACCATAAAAGTCACATGTTCCTGTGTAGTATACACTAAAACAATTGCTCACCTCAGCTTGGTGGATGCTGATAAATAGCATAGTCCCCTTCAAGTAACAGCAACATTTACTGTGCCTTCTGCGTAAAATTGTTAATAATCCTTTAGATAGCGAATTTAAAAAAAAAATCAGATCACACCTGGTCTGCTTCAGGTGGTGGAGAAGGGAGGGGAAGCGATTAGAGAAAAAACTATTTTGTGAAGACTACTGTGTTCAGATTACTCGCTCATCAAGCACAGCAATCATGATGAAGGAAATCATTGAAACTGTCAAGCATTTCAAGCAAAACAAATCCTTATGGTGTGTAGTTGTCAGATTTCACTTGGAGCATTTCAGTCAAGATAGATAATGGTAGAACTGTGAGATACTCTGGGGAACAAATAATAAAAAAATAACGCCAAACAAACCCTGTGAAGAGGTTGGAATGTTTGTCAATTCTACAAAAGTAGTACTTCAGTAATGTAAAACTGCCTGTGTTTTAACAGATTTATTTATTTGCAATCTGATAAAAGAAGGACTACTGTGGATCCGAGTTCTGAGCACTTGAGGATAAATTTGGCAGCCAGCAGTGCAGAGAGTTTGGCTTTGAGGTTCTGTGTAAATATGATGTAAATTTACAACACTTACGAAACAAGATTTGTAAGCCTTGTGGTCAAAATCAAAGAGAAACATCACTTTTACTAGCTTATAAAGTCTGTGGAAGAAAATGAGAAGGAGAGGTGATAAAAAGAAGCAAGAGATGAAGATTGAATGGCAGGTGCAAAAGTATGAGGAGAAGTGCCAGGATTTAATAGGCAACTAAGCTTGGTTGCATTAAAGCAGCAATATTGCATGACAGGTGCATAACCAATCACAAGCCCCATCTGTTGGTGGACAGGATACAAATTCTTCCTCAGAAAAAATAGTCTTCCCACAGCTAGTGCTTTTCTCCCCTTCCCCCTCCAACACCTGCAAATAGGCTAGACCTCTATTATATGCTAATAAATATTATCTGGCAGTGGTGGCTCAGTGGTTAATGCTCTGGGTTACTGATCAGAAGGTTGGTGGTTCAAGCCCCCAGTACCACCAACTTGCCACTGTTGGGTTTGGGTCCTTAAGCAAGGCCCTTCACCCTTTAATTGCTCAGTTGTATGAATGGCATATAAGTATAAGTCGCTCTGGATAAGGGAGTCTACCAAAATCTAGCTTGGCAACTTGGGGATACTGCTTAAATTAAAATGACTGGAAAAACTCACGGTTTGCCAAGGTCATTGATTATGAAATACTAGGAATTTAACAAAATGCCATCTCAATTTTTTTTGTGGCATTAGTTTTTAAAATTAAAAAATGTTCTTTCTTTTCAAACTGTGATTGTGTTTTAAAATATGCCAGTGTCACAAGCAGATGCAAGTGTCAGTGTGCAGAATTTCACAAGCAATTCCAGGATTCACTGAAGCCGATAAACTTTCAATTATTTTTAAGTAATAAGCAAGTCTGTCGAAATTCAGACCCAGTCCATAAAGATTCCCTGTCCTGCAAAGTTGTGGAAAACTTGTACAAAACTGGTAAACGAGTCAAGGATCAACTGGAGGAGTTGTGAATATAGTGAATGATCTTTGACAATTTTTTCCAGTTGTCTAACTGGTACTTTGAGTTTGAGGGAAAGAAACCCGGAGAGTTTTTTTTTTTGGCTAAAAAATTAGCCAAGGAGGATTGTATGGCACAGCCAAAGGCCAACCCAATGCCCAAATCTGACATAATGGAGCAAGCATGACCACTGTTGCATTTAAAACATGGAAAACTCAACAATAAAAATTAAATTTTGGCTTGGTGAGGGGCAGTGGTGGCTCATTGTTTAAGGCTCTGGATTTCTGAATAAAAGATTAGAGGTTCTAGCCCCAGTACCACCAGGCTGCCACTGATGGGCCCTTAACCCTTACCTGCCCAGTTGTATAAATAAGATAAATATGCAAATTGCTCTGGATAATGGTGTCTGCCAAAAGCCATGAATGTAAATGGTTTGCTTTTCCTATGTTCTAATATAGTATATAATAAAACTTTGTGTTTCTGAAGTAGATTTTTTTGAGCATGAACATTGATGGAGCAGGCCTGACTATTGTCTTATATTAAAAAGTCTTCAAAAGTTCAGTTTGTCTTTCTCATGTTCCTCTCACTCACTCACTAATTCACTCAGAGACTGCAGAGCCTGGGACTTAATCCCAGGAGCTTCTTGCTGTGAGGCAGACAAGCTAACTTCTTATGTTTGTGTAATGTATTCTAAAACAATTATTTCACCTTAGGCTAGTCAGCAGTGTCCACCTAGCTGTGAATAATTATTTAGTCTGTGATGTCCATCATGGTGCAGGAATTGTCTGTAGGAATCATTTTACATAATTGTATGCTTGGTTAACTGGTTAAAAGTAAGCTGTGTGTGTGTGTGTGCGCGTGTGTGCGTGTGTTTTGCAGCTGGTGGCAGGGAGTGTGGTGATGGCATTTGAAGAAGTGTGTCCTGAACGGATTGATCTGATCCACCGGAACTACCGGAAGCTGTGCAACCTTCTCATTGATGTGGAGGAATGGGGACAAGTGGTGATCATCAACATGCTGACTCGCTATGCCCGCACCCAGTTCATCAGCCCATGGAGAGAGGTACCACTATTGAGTTTGAATACCATAATAACTGCATCATAAAAATATATTTTTATACTGCTTCAGGGTTCTTTATGTTCTGATTATGGTCTAACAGTTTTCTTTATTATCCAAGAGTTTGTTTATATATATATATTATACAGTAGTGTGCAGTGAGGATTATACACCACTACTTTTGTCTAAAAGGGCTCAAAAGTGATATATATATATATATATAAAAACACATACCCCTTCAACTTTTCCACATTTTGTCACATTACAGCCACAAGCGTAAATGTATTTTATTGAGATTATATTTGATAATACCAACATTTTTTTTTACAGATAAAAATCTGACAAGTGTGCCGTGTATTTGTATTTGACCCGCTTTACTCTGATAATCCTGAATGAACTTCAGTGCAACCAACTGCCTTCAGAAGTCACCTAATTATTAAATTGTCCACCTGTGTGTAATCTATCTCAATATGAATACATTTGACCCAACAGACAGGTCAAGGATAAAGTTGTGGAGAATTTTAAAGCAGGGTTAGGTCATGTGGAAGGTGCTCTCAGGTGAGACCAAAATTGAATTTTTGGACTAAATCAAAACACTATGTGTGGCGGAAAACTAATCCTACACATCAGTCTCTAGATGTGCAAAGCTGGTTGTAAAATACAAAGTATTGATTTGGTTACCAGAGTAAAAGGGGCTGAATACAAATGCACACCACACTTTTCAGAGTTTTATTTGTAAAAATATCTGAAAACCATGTATCATTTTCTTTACACTTCACAATTAGGTGCCACTTTGTGTTGGTCTATCACAAATTCCCAAATGTATACATTTACGTTTGTGGTTGTAACGTGACAAAATGAGGAAAAGTTGAAGGGGTATGAATACTTTTGCACAGTGCATATTACAGGAACATCGGCTCTCTGAATTGTGAGGTAATGAGCTATGATTATTAGTACACCTTTCACTTTGTCACACAATCACTGTCTTAATAGGTTTGCGCCAGGATTTATTCAGGAAAAACAAGGCTGGGTAAGCTAACAGATATGGCTGTCTAAGGATAAGTGTTAATGTTTAGCTAATGTTTTATTTAAGGCTAAGTTTGCATGCAATTGGACATTTCTACATACTACAACAGCTCAATTGGGTTAAGGTCTGGTGACTGCCTTTGCCATTCCATTCCTCAGAGAACACCAGCTGACTGCTTCTTCTCTAAATAGTTCCTTCATAGTTTTGAATTGTGTTTTGGGTCATTGTCCTGTTGAAAGAGGAAAGTGGCTTCACGCAAGCACTGTCCACAGGGTTTGAGATGGTGTTGCAAAATGGAGTGATAGCCTTCCTCATTCAATATCCCTTTTATCTTGTGCAAATCAAACTTGTTTTGATAAACTTGATAGACACGTTTGTCAAACCCTTCTATGTCAGCACAGATGAAAAATGTTGCGCTGATTTAAGAAGATATGCATTTGACCTTCTTTAGGCATGTTGAATGTCTGGGGAATTCACATTTGTGGGTTTGATTTTAGACTCAAAATTGCCAGAAGAACTTTCCTTTGAAATTTGTCAGTTTTGTTATGCTATTCCATGAGAGAAACTGCCAAGAAACTGAAAATCCCATACAAAAGTGTGTACTACTTCCTTCACAGAACAGTGCAAGCTGACTCAAACCAGGATAGAAAATGTAGTGGGAGCCCTCGTTGAACAACTGAGCAAGAGGACAAGTACATCAGAGTCTCTAGCTTGAGAAATGTATGCCTAACAGGTCTTCAGTTGGTAGTTTCATTAAATAGTACCTCTCAAAACACCAGTCTCAACTTTAACAGTGAAGAGGTTACTCCTGGCAGACGCCTGCCTGCATTCTAGGGTGAGTTGCAAAGGAAAAAGCCATTTTCTTTGCAACTCACCCTAGAACCACTAAGCCTGGTCAATTAAGGATAAAGTTTAATGTATGCAAAAGAACACCGACCTTGGACAGAGGATGATTGGGGGGGGAAATTATATAGATAATTGAAACTAAGTTTGAGGTGTCCTGGTCACACAGAACATTTGTAAGGTACAGCATAAATGAAAGGAGAGCCGGAGGTAGTACTTGACACCACCTGTCTAATATGGTGGGGGAAATGTGATGGTCTGGGGGTGCTTTGGTGGTGGTGAAGTGGGAGATTTGTACAGGCTGAAAGGGGTCTTGTTTATGGAAGGCCATTACTCCATTTTGCAGTGCCATGCCACACCTTGTAAACAGTGTTTGGACCCAGTTTTCTCCTACAACAGGACAATGACCCAAAACTTAGCTCCAAACTATGCAAGAACTATCTAGAGAAGAAGCAGTCAGCTGTGTTTTTAGACTGTAATAGCTGCAAATGAATTTTTTTTTTATGAAAGAAAAGTTGGAAGGACATTTCTTTTACTTGATACAATAATTATTAGTTTTAACCATGTCTTGACTATATTTGCTATTAATTTTGCTATGCTTTTGATGCATATAAGTTTATCCATTCATTGAAAATGTGAAATTTTCTGGGTGACCCAAAACGTTTGAATGGTAGTATATAGATGTCCACTTTGCATGCAGCCTTAGTATATAAATCATATATAGATCAGAAATCATATATGATATAGAAATCATATATGATATAGAAATCATAGCTCATTTCCCAGATTCAGAGAGCCAATGTTCCAGTAAGTTGTCTATAATTTTATTGGAATGGTGCTTTGTCACTTTTTAAGGCATTTTTAAAATGTATTTTCCTTCTGTACACAACTGTAATGTAGTTAAAATGTAGCCATCAACATTTTAACAAATGTTTTTATATTTTAAATAGTTTTACACAGTCACTCATTTTTTTCATGCTCAAAAGTAATTGGACAAAGCTTTCAACCTATCCTGCTCACACCTTCTGTTTGCTGTTATGTGCAAATCCAGGAAATTTATTTATTTATTTATTTATTTATTTAAAATAAAGGGGGAACCCCTTAAGTTATTCTGTCTAACACACCTAAGTAAATCTCTCAGTTAAGGAGAAATTAAGCCTTAAGTGTTATACTTAAGGGGAAGGTGTTTTATCCAACCAGACCCTGATATTTAGTGCAACAGACCTGGTACATTTCACGGTTTGCATTACATGCTTAGTCTATTTTCGATGATGGCGGAATAAAAAAAAAAAAAAGCCATTTTGTACATACATTATGTCTATGGTAATTGTTTTGCCATATGTGCTCACAACTGTAGGACAGTGCATTTGATGAAAATGATGAGAAGGCATTCTATGATTCACATGAAGAAAAGAAAGATGGTGTGACACAGACGAAGCCATACATAATGGATCCAGATCATAGATTATTGCTACGCATTATCAAACCTTTACTGCAGAGCAGAAATACTGCTGTGAGTATATGCGCATATGCACACACACACACACGTAGCCGACTACATTTCAGCAAAGGTTTTTAAAAAAATATCACACCAACCATTTGAAAATTACAGATATTTTAATAGCTGCTTGGCCTAATGAATGAAATATTTACATTTTGATTACTAAATAACTCCTTGCTCTAGTAAAGTTCAAAGTAATGGGTGCTGTAGTGCCCTAGTACACTACTGTAATATATTGAATTAATCACACCATAAAACCGGAGCCTTTCTTTCTAAGTTCTTTGTGAGTTGTGTTTATTCATTATTGTGCTGATGTTTAATTAAGCAGCTTTACATATCAAAAGACGTTTGGTAAAGAATTTAAACTTATTGTAAACATTTCTCTAAGTCCTATACATCCCTAATTACCAAGCCTGTGGCACCATTAGTAAGGAAAACTTTAGAAGTCAAGAGGAAAACGATGTATATACGCATAATCTTTATCCCTTAAAGGTCACTCCAAGAAAAAAGCAATGGCGTTTTTAAAAAAATCAGTTTTGCCAATAATAACAATTTTTGTTTTCGTTCAATCAACCCCATGATATTTTTACATTCACACCTCTACCATGAGATTTCCTATTAAGTTAAAATGATTATTATTTATAGTAAAAAAAATATTTACCCAGAACATTAAAGGGTTTTAATGCTTGAATTTTTGTGGTCAGCCGTACCAGATGAAATAGTCAGGAATACGACCCATGCCGCATATTTGATTATTTTATTTCTTATATTAGCATGATTATCAACACTGTAGAAGCAATTGTGTGTGTATAGTGTATTATAATTTTGTATTATATCTAGCATATTTATGGACCTGTTTTGTGAATCAATTTTGATTCATTTAAAATCTTACTGTCACACTCTTTACAAATTGCAGAAAGAAATAAAATGGGATGGATGGGCTCTATTTGAATTCTATTTGAGTTCATGTTGACTTGAACATGTATTAAAATAAAGCATGTTACACAAGAACCTTAAGAAAAATATCTTTGACTCTCACTGTTTCAGGTGGTAATGGCTGTGGCACAGCTGTATTGGCACTTGGCCCCTAAACATGAACTGAACATCATCACCAAATCTCTGGTGCGGCTGCTAAGGAGCCACAGGTATAGACACTTACATTCACATGTTTTCATATTTCTATTCGAAATATTTCAATCTCTCTCTCTCTCTCTCTCTCTCTCTCTCTGTCTCTGTCTCTCAGGGAAGTCCAGTATATAGTGCTTCAAAATATTGCCACCATGTCCATACAGAAAAAGGTACAACATTTAAATCAGGGCCTGAGCACTAAATGTGCAAATGACTTTATTGGAACTGTAAGGATTATGACATCCCCATTTTTTAACTATTTTCAAGGTGGTCATCATGGGAGGAAATTATGAAATTTGGCACTGAAGCATTTATCTTTTTTCAGCATTTATGAACAAGCAAACATTTCACTCTCTTTAATACTGTGCCTACAAATAAAGGTGATATACTTGTGTAAAACTGCAAAGAAAATTAGTTTTAACAATGATAATTAAAAAAAAATGTGTGTAGATATAATTTTCTACTGAGGAGAAAGTAAGTATACCCATGGCTTCAGAAGCTAGTGTTGCCTCATAAGCAGTAATAACTTGTCGACAGTCCCTGACATCAGCTTGGAGATATTTTTGACCACTCTTCCCTGCAAAAATGTCTTTAGGTGCAAGCTGGATTGAGATTTTTCTTGCATGCTCTGCCCTTTTCAAATTCCTTGACTACATTTCATTGGGTTTAAAATCTGAACTTTCCTATGCATTATCTTCCCTTTTTTTGAGTCATTTTTTGATGTATTTGCTTGTGTGTTTTGGATCATTATCCTGGTCCATGCCCAGTTCAAATTCTTCTGTTTGTACAGATGGCCTGAAGCCATTGTAAGATTATTGAATGAATAATATTATACCTGCATTCTCCACCAAATATGTAGGTATATAAATACTGATTTATTTTTTTTTTAAACGGAAATAAAGCATTGACAGTATCATTAAACCTGAATTAAATTACTCATCCAGCGAAATAATTAGTCAAGATGTATAGCTTTACTGTACTTGAGACTTCTCTAAGTGCACTTTAGAAGGTGTCACAGCTTAGTTAGACGGGAATTTGTATAGTTTCGCGAGTTTATGTAGCAACGATCACACTATGGAATTGACTTTTATCTGTGAGCAGAACAATCAGAGCAACACGTCATAAATGAAACAACACATAACAAACAGAAAGGATGAAGTGAACGGTATGAGAAATGGAAATGTATGACCTGATTATAATACCTGGCAATATTAACTGATGGATAGCAAGTGACCAGTTGCTATAGCAACCAGCGAGTCAGAATTTTGAAAGCATGAGTACAACACATACTGAACAGAAAGTTAACACAGATTGTTCAGTATAGATGAAACATGGTTACTTAGTCTGTCGGTAGTTGAGGAGTTTGGCTGGTGAGACGGAGTTGAAGCTGTTAAAGGAAAGTTCATGTCTTTGAATCTTGAAAG
The DNA here is from genome assembly GCA_039654325.1 of Tandanus tandanus. Classification (NCBI taxonomy): domain Eukaryota; kingdom Metazoa; phylum Chordata; class Actinopteri; order Siluriformes; family Plotosidae; genus Tandanus; species Tandanus tandanus. Next base: position 18,692,493 of record JBCNYH010000026.1, read on the forward strand.
TAGTGGAGTGGAGCACGGAGGTCAAAGGCTTGAGGAGACTTAAAGGTATTCTTGGCACTTGAAGCTTGTTGCTCGATGATCGATGTTATTCAGATGTTGGTCGAATTGCTGCTGCAGTTCGAGATCTTGGAGATGGTCCATTTGAGCCTGAGAACCAGTGGCTAGTATTCCTGCCTTAAGTAGATGTGTTATCTCCGCAGAACCGTGACTTACTACTTTCTCAGATCAGTTTGCTTATTGTTACAATTAAAGTAATATAACTTCCTTCCAGTATATTTCTTTAACAATTGCTACCCATATCTGGTCTGCAAGGAAACTGATCATCATTTTGAATAGCAGTACTATGTGCCCATTCTGGCTGTTTCTACATTGTGCCTAATATACCAAAATACACTACGTGAATAGATGAACATAAAAATGTATGACTTACAGGCATAAGTTATATATAGTAGTAGTATACTCTCAGGTTAAATAATAACTAAATAAAATTTTAAAAAGTGTCTACATTATTCCTTTTCAGGAGAACTCTGGTCGTGTCTTTGTCTGTGAAAGCTCAGTCCTTGAAATTTGTTATTCCGTGTTCCGGCCAAGAGGTCATAGAATTTTTTTTTTTTTTCCTTCCTTCCTTTTACAACTTTGAAATGACTCTCTCTTGATGCATCGAGGTTGTTTCAGCATGGAATCAGCATTCCTGAATCCTACACACCATCTTCAGTCTCTTTTGAATATGATGCAAAATTAATAGCTGAATTAATGATAATACAAGCTGCCTGGTCCTTGATGTAGCAAAGCAGCCCCAGGATCTTCTGCTGATGAGCTCTATTTGTTCTATGCTACATGTGGCATACATATAAAATGTAACTGCCACAAAAATGAGTAAACATAAGTAGTAATAATATTAATATGTTTGAAAACCCATGCAAATTGGCACATGGACACTACTGGTTTGAAATGAAAAGCACACAAATGCATAGGCTTGGTTGTAGTCAAGGACCTCCATTGCAACCGCAAACGCAGACAGTGGTCAAGAAGTTGCTCGGACATTCAATTACACGTGTACAATTTGGCATGGGCATTGCTTTCATTATATCCAACAAAGTTCACTGGTTATGTGGGACTCCTTCCAACAAGGAGTTTGCCACGTGTAATGCATTGTGGGATTTTTACACTGTGTTTTAAGGGGCTTACAGTGGCTATAAACTTATGAATCTTGACGTATGACTTCCTCTTAGGACAACTCTTGATTTGATATTGGAATTTAGCATAGGTGTGCCTCATGGGCCCCATAGCCCCCTAGGATTTAAATGCATATTCAACAAAATATTTACAAAGTTAATCTTATAGTCAAATCTCATAGGGACGGTGTCCTCTGCATTTCTGACATATTTCCTGTTGACTTATTTTATTTCTGCCCAGAAGGAAGTAGGCCATTTTGTATTGTTTTTCACTGAAGTTTTATGAAACACCACCCCCCATATAACTTGGTAATACTTATATTGTTCTTCCTCAAATCAGGCATTATCAATAGGCCAGTCTTGATGGGCAACCAATGGGCAATTGTGAGTAATCGTGCTATCTATGCTTTATTAGGTATACTACAGTTAGATTAAAATTTTTGGATTTTACAGAAGGGTCAGCCTACTGTACATTTTCCCAAAAGAATTTAGATTCGGCCCCTATTTTGACCTGTTTTGTAGCTTGCTCTGCCTACCCCTTGCAGCATAGTGTAAAAGCCTTTTGTGCCTGGCTTGCACTTTTCTCACACTTTTTTTTCCCTTCCATTTTTGAGGTGGTTGTCATAGGTGAAAACTCATGAGATTTGGAACACATAAATCCTGTGTGTGTGGCCCAGTATCTCTATAGCATCACTATATAGCATTGAGTATTGTGCATGACATTTAATTTCATGTACACACACCGAATTTGGTAGTTATTTATTGGTAGTTACTTATGGATGTCACCAAAATGAAAGACAGTCACTTTTACATTTACAGCATTTAGCAGACGCTTTTATCCAGCACGACTTTTGTTGCCTGAGCCACACCAAACAGAAAGTAAGGTATTTTGAATTTTGTATGTTTTGTCACAAGTGACATGCTTCTCCTAGACATCAGATTCATGTCAAATTTGCTGTAGCGATTGGTTATGATGGTCATGATATGCACATGTCCCAAGTCACACTCTGGTGTAGCATCACCATCAGGCAACAGAATAAGTCGCTGTTGTACCCATCTTGATTGTATCACTTCTAAACAATTCATAGTCATCGTATCAGATTTGCTATAATTATTGGTTATGATTATGATATTCACTTGCCCAGAGTGATTCACTGATATCACCTATCTCTGCTTAGTTAATAAAAAACAAGGAGGCTGGAGGTGCATCTATATTATTATTTAAATATAACTTGTAATTAACAACTTAAATGCATTTTAATATTTGTTTGGCCACTTTTTGATAATGTTGTTAAAATGTCTGCTTTAAAAGTTCACTTATCCAAATTAAAGAGTGCATGGGTTTTGATTTTATGGTGTTAAACATTGGAATGTATTTCTTAGTTGTGGTGGGTCTGTGTTTTAGGGCATGTTTGAGCCATTCTTGAAGAGTTTTTATGTAAGGTCAACAGATGCTACACATATCAAAACACTCAAGGTAATCATGCATATAAAAATTGTTTTAAATTACAATGTGACTTTTATCCTCAGTACTTTTGCCTATATGTGAATTCATGTTTGCAGATATTATCTGATTATTGTAAATTGTTATTGATTGTGTTTTGATAGCTGGAAATACTAACTAATTTAGCCAATGAAGCAAACATCTCTACTATACTTCGTGAGTTCCAGGTAACTTTTTCTTTTTCTTCAGAAACTTAAAATTAAATTAGCCTGTTCATGTTATGCTTATGCAAACTACTAATCTGTTAATTGCCCAACACTCACTCTCTGTGTTTTTGTGCAACCAATACAGTACTAAAATCAACAACAAAGGACTTACTGTATGCTTAGAAAAGAGACGCTGATATAAAGATCTATGATGCAAAATATTGAATAATGAACTGGATCAACATTGTTATTGTGGATATCATACATCATGAAAAATGTGTGTGTGTTTTAGACATATGTTAAAAGTCAAGACAAAGAGTTTGCAGCCAGTACTATCCAGGCGATTGGAAGATGCGCGACCAACATCTCCGAGGTTACAGATGCATGTCTCAGTGGCCTCGTGTTATTGCTTTCCAGCAAAAATGGTAAGATACATAATCACACACACAACACCAATTTCTCATGTGTTTGGGCAAGCATGTGAAATCACGGTATTATTTGAACATGCACAAAAACGGTGCGAAATTAATCTTAATCATAAAAGATTATTCTGCTTAAGTTATTATTATTATTATTATTATTATTATTATTATCATCATCTGTGCTGAAAACAGAGTTTTATAAAAGGTGTTATCACCAGTGTATGCTTGTCAGCTTGTCTGTGAACAAAATTCTGGCCAGACCTGTATATGGATTTTCACCAGAACACTCAGCAACAGACCAGTTCATTTTTACTTTGGCACAGGTAAGACGCTTCTGACGTTGTTTGTTGTTCATCTGTGTGTGGTGGCTCTTGATGCACTAACTCCCCCCCCCCCCCTACTTTTGAATGGCCTTTTCCTAACAATCCTCTCCGGGCTGCACTTATCCCTGCTGCTTGTGCACCTTTTTCTTCCACACTTTTCCTTCCACTTAACTTTCTATTAATGTGCTTTGATACAGC
>JBCNYH010000026.1:18698936-18709367 GCA_039654325.1 Tandanus tandanus
TGCCACACAAATTGGTGGCACCCGGAGAGCAGATGGGGGTAAGGGGCCTTGCTCAAGTGCACTTCATCCATTGAAGGGGGAGGAAGGGAAGGTGCAGCTCCCCCACCCCCCCCCCCACCGCCACACATTTTTTCCTGCAGGTTCAGGAATCGAACCAGCAACGTTTTGGCCCCACAGCTGCTTCTCTAACCATTAGGCTATGTCTAATCTACTTCCCACTGCTACAGATTCAGTTAGTCTGCTAAGGAGGATCCAGGGAAACTTACCTGAAGCTGCATAAAATTGCAACAGCATAGAGGTTATGGATGACAGGTGTAGTACTTTATCCCCCTCCCCCCAAAATAACCTATTTGAACTTATTTACAGTTATTCTAATAAACCTCAAAAGACCTGAGACCTGAAGTACTTGGACTTTAGCTCAAAGAGTCCTTTAGTAGTTACTAGATCTGGAGTCTGAATTGTTCACTTTTAAAGTCAACTTTGAAAGGCCGTCACATGCTATGGTGTCCATTCAGCAGTGAAAACTGCATATGACCCACTAGGATTTATGGCCTACCACCTTTTTGATGAACACATCCTAAGAGAGCTCATTCAAGGTAAAGTTGACAGGGATTCAACACTGCAAAGGGAGATGGGAGGTCAGTGGACATCTTGGCGGAACTTGACGTTAGAAACAAATATAATTGTGTTCGTCTGATTGGACTTTTAAAGTGCATGTAATGTTAATCCATGTAAAATTGTGCAAAATAGACTCAATCGATCCAATTCACAACTTTGGCAGGGTACCAATTTGCCGTCAGTCAGTTGGTTTGGTCTATGATGTAATGGGTCAAACAGAAAAAGCCTAGAACTAACAAACTGAAAGGGGGCATATTGCCAGCTATCATAGTGGCATCAGATGTACTTTGTCCAGTAAATTGATCGCCACCATGTGCTTAAGGACAGCAGCCAATTTAAATGCCGTTGTGGAGCTATAACCATAGCTTAACTTACTTGTGCGTGTAAATGTCCTGAGACTTGCGGATCTGAATTCTTTGAGGCATTGACTTCTCCAATGACAAACAATATTCTCCATCAAGCTGGTTCCAACTATCGTAAAAGCAATTGATAGATCAGTTTTACAGGATGGAGCCTTGTCAAGGAACAATTTTTAAATTGGATCCAGACAGTTTGCTTGCCATGTTATTTAGTTGATCTGCCATTTTTGGTCTACCTATATGGTATTCTTTTATAACATTCCCATTGTTTTTAATACTTGCACCAAATTTTAGACACAACTGATTGCTAATCATCAATTTCACACATTCTGTGCTGGCTTTTCTTTTTGAAGGAAATTTCTAAACCTTTTCACTGGGTAATTGACAAGTCTCTTGTTCTCATGCAAAATATGTGTGTTACATATACACACACACAGCCCTAGTCTTGTACAAAATGAAATTATTTTTTTCCTAAAGAAAATACTATATAGAATGTGAGTGGTTGCATATAAAACAAAACTTTGTTTTAACTATTTAACAAAAGTTAAAAAGTTAAGATTGGTTAATTCCTATTATTTTTTTACACAGCTGTCATTTTAACAGGGTACATATACTTTTTAACATCTATTATATGTGTATGAATATGTTTAGGTGCCAATGGCAAGAGCAAGTATTCTGTGGCTTACTGGTGAATATTGTGAGCATGTGCCAAAAATCTCCCCTGACCTTCTGAGGAACGTGGCTAAGACCTTTACCAGTGAAGAGGACATTGTTAAAATGCAAGCAGTCAACCTTGCAGCCAAACTGTACCTTGTCAACTCCAAACAGGTAACACACAAAAAAATTAACACAGACCTATTTCAGTGATAAATTATTTTTTCCCCCTTTGGTTACGTTTTATAAGCATGGTGAAATAAATGAAATACTTTTTTTTTTTTTTTTTTTTTTTTTTTTTTTTTAAAAAGATGAATATTCAAACAAAAACAATAAACTCCCAGCAACCACTGTTTCATTGAAAAATACACATAATAACAGAGGCATAGTGAAAATACGTAAAATAAGATAAAGTAATGTCAAGACACATGCAAAGAATGTCTGGGTAAAGCATTCATTTTGGCAATATCCAAGCAAGAATTGGAAGAGAGCAAAGCTATATTTAGTTATAACAAAAGTAATAGTGAATTAGTGTAATTTACTGAGAAATTATGTACATGAGAAAATACCTTCCTTAAATATAAATTCCTTTCCATTTCAGTTTGTGGGTTGGTGGGGAAATTAGTGCTGAAGCAAATAAGATCATAATAAAAAGCAATATGTAACGGGTACTTCCAGTCATTCATTATCCAAACTGCTTATTTGTCAGGATCACGAGTGAGCTGGAGCCAATCCCAACTGAGTTGGGCCCCAAGTATACACTGGGCAGGTTGCCAGTCTATTACAGGGCAAACAAAGATATGCACAACCATTTATACTTGCATTCACACTTATAGGCAATGTAGAATAGCCACTTAACCTAATCTTCATGTCTTTGGATGGTGGGAAGAAACCTGAGCACCTAGAAGAAACAGGAAGTGCATGCAAACTCCTCAGAGAAAAGCCCCAGTCAGCCATGAGGTTCAAACCTGGAACCTTTTTTCTTTGAAGTGACAGTGCTAACCACTGTGCTGCCCCATGCGCATACCTTTGAATGTATTTTTGTACCTTTGAAATTTTACTGTAACCCCCACCATTTTAATCTTAAAGCTGCATTCACACTGGAAGTGACACGTTTGCCGCAGAGCGACATCGCCTGGTGAGGGAGGCAAATCGCTTCCCTCCCATGTTTCCCCCTTCAAAATCTTTACAAGGGAAACTGTGAGCAGGTCTGTGAGAACTTTTATCATATATTGTTTGAGTTTATTTTAACTCCTCATCATTTATAGGTTATTATTATCATTATTGTTATCACACAGCAAGTATAGAACGGAGACTCTTGTGCATCATTAACCAGGAGCTGTTCACACTTCACTGCGTTCCTGCTCTCGATTTGAGAAAGAGCACCACAACATCACCACGCGTGCTGGATTTACCCAATGATACATGCCCAGTATCATCACGGGGAGAATCATAGATTTGTGCAGGAGCTCCGTTTAGACAGAGTACACTTTTAGCAGTACTTTATTCTGAACTGTACACAGTTTTTATCTACTGATTTGTTCATTTTTGTTAAAATTTACCTGTTTACATGATTCAGTAGGAAACAACGTAAGCAAAACCATGTATTCCTTACTGTCCAACCCACAAAATGTGCATTTTATGTAGTTTTAAATAAACATGTATATAAAAATAAACTCACAGGAAATGCCAACCATCACATTATGTGATAGGTTATTATCCTTATAAAATTTCTGTGTGCAGTCACAAAGCACGGGATATTTACTCATGGGTATAATAAGCTCCTCTTCCATGTTGATGTGAGCGGGACATTTAAATTTGTGTTTATGGTTTCCACACGAAAACAATATGGCAATCTCCATGTATGGAAGCATCTGTCAAACAGCAGTATCTTCAAGCTCTGACTGGTAATTGCTTGACTCGTGTCGTGTGAAAGTTCAGCTCAGTTGAACTCCGCACCCACCCACTTTTTTGTCATACGAGAAAATGTTGCCTCTTGTTGCGCGTATTGCGTGTGATCATTCGCTTCCTGTGTGATTGCGGCTTCAAGCTTAAAGTGGTTTTTATCTAATAATGAATACTTTAACCAATTATGATTTTTAAACAAACGTGAAATCGAAACATTATATAACACTGGGTGTAATTTAAAAAGCCATACAGTAGAGTGAATTGTCATAATATGGGACACCTATTAATTGATTCTGTATCATAGGATGAATTAACTTAAACTGTCATGTATTAAGCTAATACTGCATAGTCAATTTGACACATCTTTATGATAAACTCTTATTATAACTGATGGACAACTACAGTTCTTAAAATGTCTTATTCTCTTAACCCTAGACTAAGCTGTTAGTGCAGTACATTCTAAACTTGGGGAAGTACGATCAGAACTATGACATCAGAGATCGTACACGGTTTATCCGGCAGCTCATAGTTCCCAGTGAGAAAAGTGGTGCATTGAGCAAATACGCACGGAGAATTCTGCTGGCACAAAAACCTGCCCCAGTGCTGCAGTCTGCTTTTAAAGGTATGCTCTTCTTCCTTTTTGTTTTTCTCTTTATCACCATGTCTTCTTTTTTATTTGTTTTAAAGATGTTATATATTAATTGACCTATTAAGAGGATTAAACTATTACATATTCCATTTGCCTGTCTGGAGCCAAACAAACAGGCAATGTGTGTGTGTGACTTTTTTTTGTGTTAATGAGCTGCAGTTGTGTGTGTGAGGTGCATGTTCAGACACAGCTGGTCTTTCAGACACAGCATAGTGATTAAGCTGGCAGTTACTAACAGTTACACTGCCTTTTTAGCTCAAAAATGTATATGGCACACGCCTTACTTTTGGACTTCTGATTTGGAAACCATATTCCCATCGCAATGAAGTTGACAGAGTTTGAGAGCCAGGAATTTGGTGAACGCAGTGATATTATTTTGCTGCACTGTGAAAAATATTCAAAGAGTCACGATGTAAAAATGACCCTTGTAATGATTTTAATTATTTTAAACACCGATTTTTTGTATTGACTGAATATTTTGGATTCTGAAATTCAGGGTAATGCTGTCACTCAGAGGCCCATCATTTAACTTCTACAAGTGCTGTTGACTCGATAGTTACATGGTCAGAACCAGCACAAATTTCCCTCTGTTTTGATGTAAAATTTATTGGTGTAGAGTGAAAATTATGGGAGTAGGAGTGAGATAAAATAATTTTTTTCCAAGATAATCTTTTCTCTGCCACTCTGCTGATGACATCACCGACTCTAGCCCAGAACATTCCACGCAGTAGACACTCATTATAAGCACATTCCATTATGAACACACACAAACTGAAAAAACCTTGTCGAACTTAAACAACGATTAAGAGAAAACCGTAAAAGGTAGTAAAAAGCCGCTTTGACCATCGAAATGACTTCAGTGTTTACGTTTTAAAAGTTTAGCCAAGTTTTTATGTGAAAGTATGGCTTCATGGCGAGGCATCAAAGTGTGGTGAGTTTAATGACTGTTCGTTGATCTCCCCCCATTCATTTCAGAGGGATTTTTTTTGGTGTGGTTTTTGGCTAATTGTGTCAGCATGGTAACATGAAACACTAATAAAAATAATTAGTACACTTCACTGTGCCGAGACACGTTTTGATATGTACATTGCGTGGGTGCACTTTGGCGTTTGGGCCACATCAAGTGAGACGGAAGAATAATAATAAGAAAAATAAAGAGAACCATTTTCTAGGGGAGTAGTAATATGTGTCTGCTCTTAATCCATATTTCAACATATATAAAAGAGGTGACCAAACAAACAAACAGATTCTATCAAGAAGGAGTAAATGGAAAATTACTGAGAAAAGGGTCTCCAAACCCTCAAAAAATTATTAGAAGAATCCTTTAAAGAAAGACTAATTTAATCCAATTTTTAAAAAAATAGTGAGTATCTTTTATCTAATGGATATGGGGGGCATACTTTTTTTATAGCTTGTTTTGCAGATTTACCGATGTTAATATTTGCTGTTTCTAAAAACAAACAAAAAAAACTATAGAATTTGGGGGAAAATGGCTTTTTCATTCCTGCTGGTCTTAAATTGGCCAGTTAAGTGAATTTAAAAAGCGGATCTTTTTTGAGTCGAGCCGGTCCTTTCGTCGACTTCTCACAGCAGCTATTGTAACTACATCACATAGATCTGTGAATGAAAACTTGCCCATTAGAAGTGTCACCTCAGACACCCAGCTGCTGTTTCGAATCTAGCGATCTACACAGTGTGTGGGCGTACACAGACGTCTGGCACGCAATACATTCGGAAGGGATACTGTCAACGTGTGACAGAAATGGTAAATACAGGTTGTTTAAAAGTAGACACTTCAGATTTTATTCTACATGCAGACATTCTCCATCCTGAGCTGATGGCAACAGCATCAAACGCTACCTGGAGGTCCAGTCACTTTTAATACCACCCTCAGAGGCAAGGTGAAAGGGGAGGTCTATGAAAGTATGTTTAGGGCAACCTCCTTTTTGACTGCCATGAAAATCATTGTGACTGTATGTGTCACTTGTCTGTATAAAGCAGTAGTTTCAACAGAATATACATAGTAGGAAAAGTACTACATGTACGCCATGTACGCATCTCAGGACAGACTAGTGCATTAAAATTGTCAAATGTTTAAATAAAAGCTCTAGATCAGGCTTGTTTAAGAATACAAGAAAGGGCAAATTTTACCCATTCTTGTTGTGTTAAAGAAAAAAATAAAATTCCTGTTGTTAATTTTTCCTCCGTCTCCTGTTTTGGGTTTGCATAATAAAAATCCGCCAAATAAGGAATAAAAACAGAATGCCTTGCGTAGTACACCATCAGTGATAAAGGAAAGAATAAATAAGTAAACTAGACAGTGTCCTCTGCTGGGGTTTACTGCGATATAACACTCCAAAAGGGAGGGCTGGGGACATAATTAAATAAAGGTACTCAGCACCCCCTGCTGTGCCTGCTGTAATACTACACTTCCTAAATAAATAGACATCAATAAGTAAATGTATAAGTAAATACAATTTAAACTGGAACAGTGTACACACAGCTGGGCCTGCTGTAATATCACACACCGAAAAAAAGAACAGATTATGCACAGTGCCTCTTGCTGGACTGCACAAACACACAAATCTAAAGACAAACACAAGGCCTTTTCCACAGACAGTATTAGATCTGTCAACTTCACAGAAAAGTATTTTTGAACTCAGGCATTCAGACGTCAACCACGGCCACCTATGTTGTTTAATTAAACTAAATTAGATCCAATTTTTGCAAATCTGATCCAAGCCGCATTTGTAGGTCGTTTCAGTTTTGATTGCAGTCGAACTGGTACAGATCTTGCTTTGAATATTCTGACCTCTTAATTATGAGGACTTCATTAGCATCTTGCGTCACTCGCAACATCACACAATGAGGGTGCAGAATCTAAAGTGACAGAAGTAACTTAAAAGCGCAAACTGTGAGCAGCGTGTGCAAAGGATAACAAGATGACAGAAATATTCTGTGTATAGAAGCAGAGGTCTCCTGTCTTTTAACTATTTGGTAGGACCTATAGGAAAAGTTGGGCTATGTCTGAGTGCTACACTTATTCTATTGTCCATATTGATAGCATTGATGGCACCGATGCTATGATAATTGCTCCCTTTTTTGTTGAATCAGTTTTTAAATTCTAGAGTTTAATTCGGTCCCAAGGCCGTTTCTCTAACCATTAGGCTACGGCTGCCATCAACTTAGAAATGTGGCTTTGAGCAAGCCAAATGTGCACTGATCAATCCTTGGAATAGCCAGTGCTTTTGTCAAATCACATCTTCAAAACCAGCAAGGCTTGGGAAACAGGCACAAGCACATATTAATGGAGAACAAGGTGTTTTCTATGTGACAGAGCCTTAAAACAGCTGCTTGTATGCGACTGAGTTATTGTTTGCTGGACAATTATTACTGCATGACTTACTGCGAACAGTGAGGTAAGATTTATTGATGTTTGCCTTGTTGAAGCACAGGTAGCGCTTTTATGATGATGTCAAGCACAAGTGGCCTTACCGATTTTCCGTTGTTTTGACTAGGGCTGTCAAAATAGCATGTTAATTTTAATTGATTAATCACAGAAGAAAAAAAATAAAATGTGTTAACTCTGATCCATGGCAGCACTCATGACCCAGCAGCTATCGTCAAATGAAATAGCTATTTTTAATTGATGCAACCCCTTGACCTATTTGACAAAAGGTCACATAACTTGGTATACACGTTCCGCTCATCTCAAGGAACAATTTTGACTTCTGGATCTTCCAAGTCTCCCATACTGAATTTGAGCTAATTTGCATGAAATTTAAAATGTCATCTTGATCCTGTTTCCATCTTTAAGCGTAGTGATATAAAAACCAGCAATTACTCGGCACACAGTGGGGTGCCATTATAATGCAAAAAGTCACATGATCATATCGTATTTCCGCTGTCAACGCAGTTTGCCACTAATTTGCATATGAATACATGTTGTGTTATTATTTATTTTATATGTAGGAGAGCATGCTTATTTTAATGTATGTAAACAGAATCGTGAATGAATTGTAGAAGTGCCTTGTTTTATTTTATTGAGAAGACCACCAGTTTTCTGATTTGTTGGTTTAATATCTAAATACTGTTATTGTCATTAAATTGCTTTATATGTACTGGGGATTCATGTCCTATTTTGGTGATTTTGCACTCTTTGCAGACTTTGGAAGCCGGCTAATGAAAACTACCAAAGAGATTTTAACAGGTTGCAACTTCCGAAAAAACACGTGACAATGAAAATATGCATATGTTCTTGTGCAAAGGGAGAGTTTGGAAGGCCTACCTTTCATTTCACGTTGAAATATTTTTGAGTTGCTTTTCTTAGTTATTTCACTGATATTTGAATCAGTTGAAACATTGGGGAAATCCATGCTAGTACAATGGTGCATGTGTTTCTTTTTTGGCAAAGGGGTTCTATCTTTGATTTGGGAAGAAATAAGGACTTACCTTAAGGACTAAATCATTACCCCTCGGCCATACTTGGCCGAACAGGTATTGCCATTGCCTTTGGTGTCTGTCTGTCCGTCTGTGCGTCCATTATGGTAGCACTACAGCCTGTATTAATTGAACAATCATTTTGAAATTTGGTTACCAGCTGTATCTTTGCAGCCTCCAGACACCTATTTAAAATGAACTATATGGTTTAATTATTACAGTAAGTATAACACTTTAATTAATTACTATTATTAGTTAGGTTTGCAATGTATGATTGCAATAACAAGATTGTGTAGTGCATTAGCATTGTCTGCTCACTTTGTGCTCCTGTCATGTTTGCATTGTGTTTCATCCAGATGTTCTCCTTCAACTATGTGCTCCTCTTGTATATATGTATTTGTATTACTTTTAGTAACAAGATTTAGCTCACAAGGTTAAGATAACTCATCAGCCGAAGGGTTTCATGTGGGCACACGGGTATTTTTTCATTTGTTGTTTGGATGTTTTGGTAAAACATACCATGTGTTCTCTTTTCATATTCTGCATATTCTGAGTTTATATCATATTTTGCAGCATTTCCAGTCAGGTGGCAGTGGTGTTCTCTTGCCTTTCTGAGTTTTTGAATAGAAGGGGAAGCAGAGGGCTTGAACACAATGCAGCTAGAACTTTAGCTGACATAAACAGAGCTAGTAAATATCCATTACCCCTCTGTGACATCCTGGCTTTCGTTCTGACATTAAACATGTTCATTTACAGTTTTATTTTGATCTCTTCATTGTTTTTCATCATAATAAGCCGAGCGCTGCCCCAGATTGCGACAGTGGCATTGTATTAATTACAGTTAAACAAACGGCATGATGGCAGGGTCTGGCAATTCAGAAGGATATGTTCTGTTAACGCTGTCGTACTGTATATTATTTAATAATAAAGATGTTTTGTTATATATATATATATATATATATATATATTTATTTATTAATTATTGATAAGGTTTTGATAAAGATAACAAAATTATTTACATTTATGCATTGATTTTATATTTCTCCCCACTTTCATGTGGTTTCACAATCTATATTTGAATATACTCTTTTTAGTTTAATGCAGTTAGGACATTGTTTAGATCAACATTACTCTTGTAATCATATGTTGATAAATTAGATGTCATAACTGATTTGTCAGGGAAAAAAATGGCAACATAGTGTCTTGTTGTCCAACATTTTGCCTCTATTGTTGGTTCCTAAAGTTAAACTTTCTTGTGAATTGTAATATTTATTTGGCTTGACATTGCAGATGCTTTCACAACACTAAGTAGACTGTTATCCTATGTTTTTATTTCCTTTTTCTAGTTTTTTTTATTACTTGTTTCCTTTTTCTTTCAGATCGGGACCGTTTCCAGCTCGGCACACTGTCTCACACACTTAATTCTAAAGCATCAGGCTATCTGGAACTATCTGATTGGCCAGATATGGCTCCTGACCAATCTGTGAGAAATGTGGAGGTTGTGGACGCGGTAACTACAATAACTAAATGTGATTTGTTAAATGATAGTAGATGCTGTATCACTATCTAATGTGTTTATAAGGGGATAATTCAGTATGTTTCCATTTTTCTTTTGTCCCATTCCTATATGGGACAAAATGTACAGTGGTGCTTAAACGTTTGTGTACCCTTTGGAACTTTCTATAGTTTTGCATAAATATGACCAAAATATTATCAGATTTTCACAGTACTAATAATACATAAAGAGAACCCAATTAAAAAAACAAACAAACAAAAAAAACCATTTTTATATATATATATATA
>JBCNYH010000026.1:18709467-18719939 GCA_039654325.1 Tandanus tandanus
ATTTAATTATTTATTAAGTAAAATTATCTAATATTAAATATCTGAGTGGCAAAAAGTATGTAAACTAAAAGTATCTGGTGTGACCACTTTGTGCAGTAATAACTGCAACTAAATGTTTCAGGTAAAAGTTGATAAGTCCTGCACATCGGCTTGGAGGGATTTTATCGAATTCCTCCATAGAGAACTGATGGCTTGCCTTAAATGAACTTTTTGTTTTTGTTTTTTTGTTGTTGTTTTTTTGTTCTATGGACGGATTGTTGTGGCCTAGGTGCATGACTCACTTTTTCTTGAGTTTCAATTCACAAACAGATGTCATGACAGTTTTCCTTTAGAATTTGCTGGTATAAATCATAATTAATTTTTTTGTTAATGAACAAACTGTCCTGGCCCATATGGTAGACTCATGAGCATTAATATTAGCCAGTGTGAAAAGAAGGCCTGAGGGGGCAGGGACAATGATGAGCACCAGTGACTGCCTCTGCTTGGTTATGTACATCAACCAATGGACACTCTGTCTGTATTGTCACCTAGATACTTTGGCGATGGCTGGGTAATGATGGAGTGGACAGTCCAGGTTGCTGGTTATGCCAATATCACATTATAGGATGAAGGGTTTTATTATTATAATTTTTTTGTTTTGTTTTCCTCCTCTTTTAATATTTGTTGTTTTGTTGTCTTTGTTGACTGTATCATGGCTTTGTTTTGTCTTTAATTTCTGTAACATCTAAGCAAATAAATAAATTAGAAAATTAGAATAGAGAGGCCTTTAGTTGCTTAGCTGTTACCCTGGGTTCCTTTGTGGCCTTGCTGACTATTACACACCTGGAGAGGGTATCTATGGTCTTGAGTTTCTTTATCTGTCTGACTGTGAATTGGTGGAGTCCAAACTCTTTAGATATGGATTTGTAACCTTTACCAGCCTGAGGAGCAGTAACAACTCTCTTCCTCAGCGGACCTTTGAAGTCCCGGTTTTTTTGTACCATGATGCACCTCCAAACACTTGTTGTGAAGATTAAACTTGGATAGATTAAAATCAGATAGTTGATTGAAAACACCTGACTCTTATTTCACTTTCAAGTTTAACTGCTAATCCTAGGGGTTTACATACTGTTAAGCACTATTATACATTTGTGCATAAATATTTACTTGCAATATTATGGAATTCTAAGAAAGTAAATGTGTGTGTGTGTTTGTGTGTGTCTGTGTTTGTAAGATGAATGAAAGGACTCCATCTTTTAGCAAATCCAAACCTGTCACATCAGATGACAAGTTCTACTCAGACTCTGGAGAGGAAGAAGATGATGATGATGATGAGGAAAAATCAGACAGCAGTAGCGAGAGCAGCAGTAGTGAAGGTTGGTTTATACATGGAGTCCTAGTAAATTAATATTGTTCATACTCTTTACTGGTAATCTCTATGTGTATAGAGTCAAGCAGCAGCACAGAGAGTGAGAAAAATTATGAAAGTACCAGTGAGTCTGCTGAGAGCTCCAGCGAATCAGAGAAGAACAGCGACTTGGGTTCTGACAAGAAAAAAAGGAAGACTCAGAAGAACAGAGACCTTCAGCAGGGTACAAAACCCAGTAAAAACAGGTACCAGCTTTTTACTGCTTATATGAATGTTATAGATATACATCCGAATTTCGGAGTTTTACCTGACAGGATAGGAAAAGGCCATGCACTGATAAAATGCCAGGGTTTTTTTTTTTTTTTTAAGCAATACTAAAATAGATAATTTAGGAACTTTTTTCTACCTTTGAATGTGACCTGCAGTCTGTACTGTGTGTGTGTGTGTGTGTGTGTGTGTGTGTGTGCGCCCATGTGTGGGAGGGTGGGATAAACGATATGGTTGTGCAATTGTGCACACCCTCAATTTGGGATGTGCCTGTGTTCAGAAATATCTAATCGCATTCAGACTTGTGTTAAATAGTAGTCACTACACACCTGCAATCATTTAAGGTGACTGATTAACCCCAGAGTGCGGCTGTTTTAGTAGGTACGTGAAGTATGGCACAGTAAAAAGGACTGGATGCCCCTACAAAAATGTACTGGTTGTGTTTTACATGACAGCAATTCTCATGTATTTTTTCATATACCCGAGGAAAAACCTTACAAATAAAAATTGTTTAAGGTGTATGAAATGAGGGACAATAAATATTAACTAACTTTTTTGAAAAACCCAGGGTAAGAACAAATGTAAAGTATCATTGTTTTTCAGATAGTGGGGTGAAACTTTGAACAGTTTCTCTCATAATAATCAATTGAAAATTTGGGGGCAGCCGTGGCCTATTGGTTAGAGAACGGGTTTGGGAACTAAAGGTTGCGGATTTGATTCCTGAGCCAGCAGCAAAAATGTGTGGTGACTTGGGGAGAGACCTGCACCTTCCCTTCCTCCACTTTCATGGCTGAAGTGCCCTTGAGCAAGGCACCTGTCCTTAACCGCTCTTTTCGGGCATCCCAATGTGTGGCAGCTCACAGTTTTCTGTGTGTGTGTGCGCGCTCTCACTGTTTGTGTATATCTGCTCACTTTGGACAGGTTAAATACAGAGCCAATATTTACCTTGTGGGATTAATACAGTATTTAACAAAACAAAACAAAAAATTCCCTCAATATCCAAAAATGTGGACAGTGTGTTATTTGAAGACACTAAAGAAGATAATGAGTTCATTTGTGTATGGATTTGACATAAATGGTTTATTATGTATTTTTAAGGTTAGAGAAGTATTTCATTTATATTTACCTTGTACTGATTTGTACAATAATAGGGGTAGGTGTTATATAAGCTTTAACCTTCACCCTTTTGGTTTACCTCTTGATGCTTTTCTTTTTATATAATTATTTATAGATAAGATTAGGACACCATATCCAGTGGAGTATAGGAGGAACTGTTCTGAAATTAATTTTATGGTTACATTGTTACACATCATAAAATCCTGGCATTTAAACAAGAGTCTGTAGAGTTTTATATTTATTGTATGCTGGTAACTGGTTAAAGTGCTTTAAAATGGAGAGCTTCTTAACGTTAAAAAAAATTATGATAACAGCCAGTTTGAGAGTCCAATATAACAACAGTCAAAGGTAAAAATAAGTCCGAGGTCTTTGCAAAATTTATTCTTGTTCTTTAAAAATAATGGTTTTCTGGCAGTGTCTCTCTCTCACACACGCATACTTGGAAAGTACAGCTTGTCCATCACCCCTCCTTTGTTTAGCAAACATACACCAAATGCCTGCACATTGTTAACTAATAGTTAATAGTCTGTTTGTCCAGTATTCAACCTTGTGAGCTAAATCACATTTTCCTGTGAAATGCAAACATTCACAAAGCTAATTCATGACCGAGGACTACAGCATTTTACATTTTTCCCTCAAATTATACTCATCTGGGTCAGTGAGTGTGGTATACTGTGGGATTTGTAGCATATTCTGAGACAGTCTAAAAAATTTAATCTAGAGAAGAATTTAGAAACATAAAACCTGCATTGCATTCTGGGTGTAAATATTTGTAAAGAGGATGTATCTTGTTATGCAACTTGTGTAATCACAATCAGAATACTTTATTGATCCCGGAGGAAATTGTGTAATGTAAGTGCATATGTTAAACTTTGAGGAGGGAACTTTCACGCAAAAAAAAAATCAAGTGTCAACTCGGACGACCAATCAAAATAAAGAATTGCGCATTGCCCGGATGTGGGTTAATACTTCGGCCAATCAGCGATATCTGCTTTTAATAACAAATGGGAATTGCCCCCTTCTCAGTCACGCATACATTGTAATCAGTTATCATAATTCCTAGATCCTGTGTATTTAGTTCATAATGCCTGCGCATCAACAAACCATATTTAGGTACATAAACAAACCCACGTGCACCACTACCACTGAAAACAACGTGGCTGAAACTGATACAGTTGGCAGTCATTACCTTGAAGCTGTATGTAATGTATTCCATTGCTAATGAAAACTTAAGATAAATGACAATTACATTATGTTTCCACCTTAGTTTTGTTAATGATCACATCTGTCCTGAATGGTAATGAGATTTCCCTCCAGTATCAACAAATGCACCTGATTGAAGGGGTATGTTTATTGCTGTTTTATTTAATATCTTTTAGAGATGTTCTTTTTTTTTCAACTGTTTTTCATATTAATCATTGTTCGTACAGACTGGGAGAAGGACATAACATGGACAGCCATGATAAGTCATAACTAAACATTAACATGGGTCTAGCCGTGCTTTTGGGGGAGAGGGCACAGGTAAAGAGTATTCGCTGCCTTGACTTGGCGCAGTATTAGCTCAGGCGGTTAGGAGACGCGCAGGTGCACGAGTGACTATTATAAATTTATACATTTAATTTATTTGCTTTTGTTTGTGTAATTTGTCTTAGTGCAAAACACCGATATGACAAGTTTTACTTTGTTGAATAGTCAAGTGGAGCCTCAGATTTCACTCTGAATTAGATTTATAGTCTTGAATCTTCAGAAATCAAACAAGAAAAATGCTGGCAGAAATAAGGGAAAGTAAACCTCTGTAAGCCAATGTCACCAGTTAACATGAAAACCAATTAAACTGGAACACATGGTTCTCAGTGGGAACAATCACCTGATCCTCTGAATTAGAGGGAAAGAGTAATGTCGGGAGCATTTTCAAGAAAATGGTGGAGAATAACATGAGTCGTGAAAATGAAAGTGCAAAACCCAGCATCCATGAACAAATTAAGTATGAACTCTGTTCTCATGAGAAAATACTGGATCCATCATTGTGCCCTTTTCAGTGTTGGAGAGAAAACTTGCAGAAGTACCCAAATGTGGGCAAATGTGGCATATAATGGAATATTATAAGTTTTAACAAACATGCATATTACACATCAGACACAGTTAAACCTTTAAAAATATATCTGTATAGATTTACTGCATTATTACAGTACCTGTTAAGTTCAGGTTCCTGTTCAGTGTTGGAATAAATACTTTTTTTATTGTCAAAAATGCATAGCAGTGCACAGAATTATTAGTTAAGCTTTATTGAAGCTATTTCGTCCAGCAAAATAGTTGAACCAGACACAGTAACAATACTCCTGAAACTACTCTTTACTGCACAGATAAAAAGAGTTTCTTTGTAAATAAAGGAGAAATTAGTGTTTAGAAAATAGCTGGATACAGTTCAGGGACTTCCGTTTTTGTAAGAAACAGACAAACTCAAGACGACTAACCATTCAATGCATTTACTAACTACGACAAACAAAGACTAGACAAGATAAATGATGGTTGGATTGTGGAAATGACTGTACCAGAACAGTATTAACGGAGACATAGTATTGGCAAACTTTGGATCAGACCAGTGAGAGAGTGTGATGATGATTAGGGTAGTTTAATAGAAGGGCACCGTGAATTATCAGAATGTTATTAGAAGCTGTGTTACCTGTCCCTTTTGTGTGAACTGGGCTCCTGCACTGTTCTGAGATGACGGGTCACATGCTGGTGTGGTGTGCTCTCTGCGCTGTGTCTCTGGCCTGATCCACGGGAAGTGGCATCTTCGTGGGTTTTGTGTCGAGCTGGGCATCTTAGTGGTGAACTTTCTTTTGGGACAGTTCCTCCCATTTTTCTTTCACCGCACTGCTCTTAGTCTTTAGATGTTTGAGACTATTAATCAAGAGATGTTTGGTTGCTCTTTTACTTAAATTTCTCCAGGCGAAGCTAGGAAATGGAAAGACAAAAGATTATTGATTTTAAATTAATTATAGTGAATAATTATTTGGATATTGTTAATGGTATGTGCCACTTTTATTTGAGGTTGAGTAAGAGTCTATTATTGAGTTTCTTAGTATGCAAGCGAAGAAATAATAGATCAGCTTCCCAATCAAATTTAAAAGTAATCAAGCTGAAGATGATTACATTGAATTAAAACTGATTTCCATTTAGAATTAATTTAAATTTGGTTAAATTTAATTCATAAATAGACTTATTAATTTAATTATTAGAATGAGTTACTAATTCAGTTCTCAAACTGAATAATTAAATTGACTGAGTCATTAGACAGAAGCCAAAAGGACAACATCATCTGCAAAAAGCAGAGACGAGATCCTGTGGCCACCAAACCAGAACCCCTCAACACCTCAGCTGCGCCTAGAAATTCTGTCTATAAAAATTATGAACATAACTAGTGACAAAGGACAGCCTTGGCGCAGTCACTGGAAAGGAATTCTTTCTGTTGTTACCAATGTGGACCAAGCTCTGGCTCTGGTGATACAGTGAAGAAATGGCCAAGGTCTGATACACATACTCCCAGAGCACACCCCACAAGATAGCCGAGGGACACGGTCAACAGCCTTCCCTAAGTCCACAGAGCACATGTGGACAAATTAAGCAAACTCCCATGCCTCCTCCAGGATCCTGTGGAGTGTGTAGAGCTGGTCAAGAGTGTTGTAGCCAGGACGAAAACCACATTGTTTCTCCTGAATCCGAGGTTCGACCCCCTCCCGAACTCCCAGGGTCTTCCTCCTTCACAGAGGGCGTGTTGGTGGGATTGAGGAGCTCCTCCAAGTATTCCCTCCACCTCCTGACAGCATCCCCAGTTGACGTGAGCAGCTCCCCAGTTCCACTGTAAACAGTGCTTGTGGAATACTGCGTCCAGAAGTTTTTTGAGGCCAACCAATAGCTGCTTTCCAGGCCCTCACCAAACTCTTCCCACACCCGAGATTTTGCATTGGCAACAGCCTGGGCTGCAGCACGTTTGGCCTGCCGGTACCTGTCCGTGGCCTCGGGAGTCTCACAGGCCAAAAAGTAGGGCTCCTTTAGCTTGACAGTCCCCATGACCGGCATCAATGACATTCTGGCCACAGAGGCCACCTCAATAATGGAGGCAATGAACATGGCCCATGACTCTATGTCCCATGCCTTCTTTGGGATGTGGTAGTAGTTCTGCCGGAGGTGGGAGTTGAAGGCCCTTCTGACAGGAGACTTCGCCAAATGTTCCCAGGAGATCCTAACTACACAATTGGGTCTCCTGGGTCTGAAGGGTGGCCTCCCCTGCCATCGGAGCCAGCTCACCACCACCCGGTGGTGATCAGTTGACAGCTCAGCTCCTCTCTTCTCCCCACTGAACAGAACATGAGGCCGCAAGTCTGATGTCACGACTACAAAGTCAATCATCGAACTGCGACTTAGGATGTCCTTGTGCCAAGTGCACTTATGGACACCCTTATGTTTGTGTGTAAAGCAGTAAACCCACACTTTTGTAGAAATGGGGTTTGATGTAGCACTATGACTGTTTCCTGCAAATGTGGGATTATGATTTTTATATATCTACTGACACAGTAATATTCAAATACATAATTTGCAGCATATTGGTTTGACAGCCATGCTGCACACTAGCTTTTATAAGGGATACAGAAATGAGACATGTGCATGTTATCACATTACCATCTTGAAAGATTTGTCGAAGCCTTTCTATTGTTTCAGTTGCCAACTTTTTGTTGGGGCCATGTTTTCTTTTAATGTTGAATTGTTAACCAGTTCAATAAAGTCTGTAAGCACTCTCTTTGAATTCAACAATAATTTAAAATTTTGAACTTGTCATGTCTGTGATTTGACACAATCAGATCTTTTGTGTTATAGTGATTCAGATGTGGGTGAGAACAATAGACATTTGGGCAAAGCTGGCTACAGTAGCGACTCAAGCACCTCAGAAGACACTTCATCCAGCTCAGGGTCTGACTCTGATACCAACTCCCCAACTAAATGCAAACCTAAAAACACATCCAAGGCAGTCAGGAAGGTAAGAAAGGTGAATTTTGGGTTTGGTTAGCTAATAATACATTTTGCATATTCTATTTATCACCTTTTAATTATTAAAACTTGTTATTGACTTAGGTTTGACCTCTGTGGTATTTTTTAATAAGCAAAAGCAAATTCTTTGACTTGTAGAATGACGTGCGTTTATATATGGAATTATATATAGAAATACTTTTTTTACAGAACTGCATTTATTGTATCAAACTGATGAAGCTGTTTACAATAGATAGCTCTGAATTTGGGAAACCATTCCTAGTTATTTTGTACAGGAGGTAATGGCAAAATTGCATTGCATGATCCTAGCATATTTTAATTTAAAATGTTTGTTCTTTTGCAGTTTCATTTCACATTTGAAGCTATTTTCTTCTTTCTTAGGTGGAAGAGCAACGCAAGAAAGAAAATGAGATGTCTCTCTTGGATCTGGATGACTGTAAGTCACAACTCCTGTGAGAAATGATAATGGGAACAGGTTCACTGACCAGCTTTTTTTTTCCTGTCTGTAAGGTAACTTGACACTTCTGCTTTAGATGGATGGATGGATAGATAGAGAGGTAGATAGATATATATTTTATTAATCCCAGAGGGAAATTCATAGGAAAACCAAGTTCACTGGTTCTTTATTGAATTTCTAACTCAGGCTTACTGGAAAGATTATGCAGGCTAGACAAGGAAACAGTTTTAAGAAATTTGGCTGTAAACATGATTGTAGTCTCTGCATAAAGGCCGCTGTAACAATTATCAGGATTTTGTTTAGTATGTTAGCAGACCCAGCGAACCACAAAAACCCACACTCCCCCTCAGAATGTAGCAAAACATGTCATGACAAATGATCATAGAGTTTAGCATACGCGTATGACCCTTTATAAAGATTTTTAAGATTGTAGAGTCAAACATTAGTTTAGAAAGTCTGTTCTCCAGAGCCGTGGCAAAATTCTTATCTGATATGTAATATTTTTCTCTTAACACCTTCTGTGATGATGATGATGATGTTCGTCCATCGTGTTCGATAATGACCATGACTTTATCTATTTATTGGCGAGGTGTTTTCTGAGGTAGCTGATGAGGCCAAACCTAGCACGGAACTGTCTGCCACATGTGTCGCACTTTGGGCCTGTGGGCAGCTGAGAGGATGAACTGGCCGCTTGTGCTTTCCGTGCTCCTCTCTTATGATCAGCAGCTGCTTTGCGGCGTTGTTCAGCTGCCTTTGCCCCTTTAAATATTAGATTGTGCCAGGCTGAGCTGTCTGTGGCAAGGGTTTCCCAGGTCTCAACAGGGAGTGCCAGGCTCTTGAGTGTAGCTTTGAGGCAGTCTTTGAAGCGGAGTTTTGGTGTACCTGCTTGACGTTTCCCTACTGCCAGCTCACCAGAAGAACCTTAGGGATGCGAGTGTCTTCCATGCGTAGTACATGTCCTAGTATGTGTGCATCTTATAAAACAACTATAAATTGGTGCCAGAGCCTTCATTGGGAATGTCTCTGCCACAAAGTTGTTTACTCCAGCTTGTTACTAATGCCTTGAAATATCCTTATATTCTAACAGAGAGAATTCTATTAAAGGAAAGGCAATTTTGACTTTTGACCTTGCTGTGACATTGATCCTGTTTACATGACCTACTAAGCATTTCACATACATACATATATATTATATATACAAACACACATACATCTATCCACATATTCACACATATACATCTATCCACATATTCACACATATACATCTATCCACATATACATCTATCCACATATTCACACATATACATCTATCCACATATTCACACATATACATCTATCCACATATTCACACATACACAGAAGGGTGCATGATATGTCAAAGGTGCACGGTATACACAGGTTAAGAGGTAGAGCTTTTTAGTCATAAGGTGCATGGTGCTAAAGTATTGTATGATGTTCGAAACCTGCTCTAAACATGAGTATTGCACTTAGAAGAGTAATATTGCACTGCCCAGGAAGATGGTCTGAATGATGGTTATTCAGTCAGTGTATGTGACCGTGCCGGTGGTGGGGTTGCACGTTTACCAGCTTGTGGGTAAAAGCTGTTCTTGAGTCTGTTAGTTTTTGTTCTTAGTGTCCTGTACCTTTTTCCGGAGGGGAAAGGGGAGAAAAAGGGTGTCCAGTGTGTGTGGGGTCCCTGATAATTCCACTGGCTCCCCTCTGAAGTTTGCCAGTGTAAATTTGGGGGGGGGGCTTCCAATTACCCTCTCTGCCGTCCTCACCACCTGCTGCAGGGCCTTCCTGTCCTCTGCAGTACAGCTGCTGAACCACACTGTACAGCAGCAGGGGTGGAATTTAGCAAAACTAAGCTACTGGCCAACAGGACTAATGGAATTATGAAACTACTAATCCTCCTTCATATTTAAAGCTTTATATTCAAAGCTCTGAGTACTCCAGGACACCAGAGATTTCTAGCACTGCCTCATTAATGTTTGGTATTTTTTTAATGGGTTGAACATTTTAAGGGTATCTTAAAATGTTCCTTTATCAAAGAGTCGTAGTTTTAAAAATATACATTTTCACTAATAGTTTTTATACAGTTATGTTTTCTCATTTGTTCTGAAAGGTGAAAATAATTCTGGAGGGCAGTGTATATATATATATATATATATATATATATCTATATCTGTGTACTTCTTTCTTTCTACATACTTATTTTTGTGCATTTATAAACTT
>JBCNYH010000026.1:18809412-18826837 GCA_039654325.1 Tandanus tandanus
ATATATATATAAAATTTATTTGATGTTTATTTTGACAGGTTATCCCATAGAGACAAAGTCTCATTTGCAAGAGAGACCTGTTAGGAGTAGAAAACAAATACAGACGTACAACAATAAAAGACGTTACAATAGGACATTAATGACAATAACATGACTTGCATCAATAAAACACACATTAGAAGCAGCGAATGAAATACTGTAACAGATAAACACGCTAAAACCAGGAACATATTCCAAGTGATGACTTCACCAAGTCGGTTATAGCGACAGTTTTAAGTCCTTCGACTTTTAGGTTGAAGGAGCTGAAAACAAACATGCCCTCTTACCTATTCAGTACGGACAGACAGAACCGAAAATGTAATGTAGTCTTGTGATCTCAGGCTGTGGCTGTACTGTTTTTGTGTCATGCAGTTTGATAAGAATGAGGGCATTAAACCAGAAATAGATTTGTAAATGAAACAATACCAGTGGAGTAGCCTATGAGATTCGAGCAAGGACCAGTCAACTAGTGAATACAGGGTGCAATGATGGATTAAATGTTTGACGATGGATTAAATGTTTACAACCGATAATGAATCTCAGCATCCCGTGATAAACAGAATCCAATAGGTGCAATAGGTGAATGAGCAGAAGCGTTCATATACACTATGTCACCGTAATCCAAAAGGGGGAGAAAGGTATACATATCTTTTTTCAAGGGTGGTATTTCAGACACCTGCATATGTTCACAAGAAGTTACACACTCACACTTTGCCAAATAAACTCTTACCAGTTTTAAAGCTGATATCTCGAAATCTAAGAAGCATATGTGAAAAACTCAAAAACAAGATTTTATCAGATGATGTCTTTTAGGCTAGTCCCTACATTTGGGGGGAAATTTGGGGTGGAATTTAGCAAAACTAAGTTACTGGCCAACAGGACTAGTGAAATTATGAAACTACTAGTCCTCCTTCATATTTACTGGTCAGGAACACTAGATCTTCTTTGCCTATTGGATTTGTCAGGTCGCCAGAAGGATGACTTGCTAGCTAATTTCACTCGCCCTACAGATTTTTGACTCGCTACGGGCCAGCGGACTAGTGTTAATTTCCACCCCTGTAAAGCCTGCAGGACGTTTTTCTGAGGGCAGAAACAACGTGGCACCTCAGAAACCTTTATCTATCCATACCTGCAACAGGTGTTTATGGCACTGATGACATAAAATAAAGAAAGTGTGTAAATATTAGGGCAGCACTGTGACATAGTTTGAGTCCTGGGCTCAGGCGTCTCTATGTGGAGTTTGCATGCTCTTCCCTTGCTTGCATGGGTTTCCTCCAGGTACACAGGTTTCCTTACACAGTCCAAAGAAATGCACATTTGGCTAATTGGCTGTTTCAAATTGCCTCTAGGTGTGAGTGTGAGTGTAAATGGCTGTTTGTGTGTGTGTTGGCCCTGCGATAGTCTGGTGAGCTGTTCACGGTGTACCACGCCTTCACCCAGTGTCGGCTAAGATAGGCTCCAACCTCCTTGTGACCCTAATAGGTTTAAGTGGTTTGGCAAATGAGTGAATGAGTGAGTAATTCAATATCCATGCCAATGTAGATTGCTTGCTACCATGTGTTGTATGGGACTCTTGTACCTCTCTGCTGGGTCTTCCTGAGCATTTTGCTTAATCAGCATAAAAGCATCTCTTCTATCTTTGCCCATTTTGCATTTTGGCACATTAGCAGCAATGGGGGAATAAATATGGGCTGCCTGTAGAACCCTGCTATAGCATTCTATCAAAATGAATGTGTGGAAAGCAGAAGAGAACCTTTTGTCATCCACTGAGACCGCCGTCCATTTGTCATGGAGTATCCTGAATTCGGAGGTTCCCTCCATTAGAATAGGTTCTTGAGAGGGATATGCAAACACATGAAAAAAATGTTTTAAGATCTGATGGATGAAGATTACACACTCAAAAAAATATGAAGCAGTACAACACACACACACACCAACAGCAATTTCGATACAAGCACATACCTATTGTGAAGGCCATGCCCTTTTCCATTAGCATGTCATTATCATTGGCTGTAAAACAAAAGAAAATAACTGATATGTATCAAAGAAATACAAACGGGAGGAGCAATAATTGGGTGGATTTAATTTCAGTGGAAATTTTTGAACACTGGCCTGGCTCAATTAAACTAATTTAAAACTTGGGAGGACAGCTTTAAGGGATTAAGGCACTTTTATAGACAGATTATAGTATATTATTTTTCATTATTAACAGCTAATTAATTAGTAATCATCAACATAAAATATGTATTTATAAATTATCTAATTCTGACATGATGTGACACTTTAATTGTATATACTATAGGTGGACCTGAATCAAGTAATTACATTCATTCTGATGTTAACCTGTTGGACCAGATATTATTAAGAAGTTTCATAGAAGATGTGCATATGTGAATACATATACACTCCCTTTTCAAAAACTTTCACAAAAAGGGTTGAATACTTTTCACAAACTACTGTATATAGTGAAAATGGGTGGTGTATCATGGGAGTATAAGCTGTAAAATTGAAAGTGAAAAAAAAAAAATCTGTTTTATATGCCCCCAAAAAATTATTATTATTAATATTATGTTTTTACCCCAAGTGTTTTAATATTGTTGCCCATTAAAAGGTTGACACTTAAATGACACTTTAAATCTTAATCATGACATCTGCACAAGCGATCTGAAGGTTATAAGCTTAAATATCAGGGTCCAATTAAATACTTCTTTAGGGGACCAGAAACTACTGGGGACCCATAAGACCAACAGGAGATGACATATCCCTCAGAAAATTTGAACTGCAGTAATCCCAAAATATCAAAGACTACACTGCCCAGCAGAAATAACTGCCAAGGTTAGTGAAGAAATCTTGAACGGTTTCCATGTTCTGACCCAGAATTGAAACAATTACAGACGGACGGATGGGCGAACATAATGATGATATATCATTCTATGACGGGGTGGTGGGGTGGTGAATAATTTATAATAAAAAAAAAAGGATCATGTTTTCAAGTTCAGACCTGGAATCGATCACCACCCATATTTTTATTATGTTATTAACACAATTTTTATAATTTTTATATTTTTATTATTTTCTTAAAACAATTTCCTCCGGGATCAATAAAGTATTCTGATTCTGATTTACAAGTTATATTGGTTGCCATGAAAATCTAAAAAAAATTGAATTCGCAAAATATCAAAAGGTAATATCTCGGACTTACCCTACCTAATTGGAATAGTTTGATACTGAAATCTGAAACGGTTTTCAAATTCTGGCCTGAAAACAAACACCAAAAAAACCCCAAAAATAACAAAACAAAACAAAAAAAACCAATGAGTTTTTCTCCCCATCATTTAAAAAGTAAATATTACAGCTGCATGTCTACTGCAAAAAGCAGGGCCAACTTAAATTTTTAAAGTTTAGTTAAGTTCCGTTGTGGTTCCTGCATACCGGTAAACTTAGATCTCTGAGGAGGCAAGTATTAGCATTCACATTCCTAAACTGGAAGCTGTCATGTGATGTAACTAAAATGGGTAAAAACAAAAAGGTTTTAGGTAACTAACACAACACTGGGCAGCAGTAAAACCTGAACTCTTACCATGATGCCAGATCTCGGGGTGACCATGGAAGTAAGACCCGATGCCATGGCCGATGAAGTATGGACACACGCAGAAACCATTCGAGTGGGCGATTTCACTGCAATTCACACACACACACACACACACACGGATGACAGCACTGTTGTTCAACCGACAATGTGACAACCAGCAATCAAGCAATAACACAACTACAGGAGCTCATGCTGGGAACATGGTTGCAACTTTATTGATCCATAATGGGGGTGTCATGGGGTTGACGTCTGGTTGCTATGGTTACACAGGTCAGGCCACCTTTGGCGAAAATTACTTTAAAAGGTGGCAATTTGCAGAAGGTAGGAGAAAATAAAAGCAGGCAGTAAAAAGGAGAATGTATAAAAAGAGATGACTTGAGAGAAAGTATATAAAAAAAGAATTTAGACAAAATAGAGAGGAAAAAAAAAAGACATAAGGCTAAGTGCTCTTTCCTGAGCAGATGTAAGGGGTTCCTGTGTGCATGTAATGATAGTGTTAGTCTTTGCACACACTCTGAACTGTGCCCTGAGACTTAGAACAAGAGAAAAGAAAGAGTCAGAGGAGAGGGGAGGAGAGAGAGAGAGAGAGAGAGAGAGAGAGAGAGAGAGAGAGAGAGAGAGAGAGAGAGAGAGAGAGAGAGCAAGTAGCATGGAATGTAAATGTGTGTACTGTGGGAAAAATAATCATTTGATCTCCTGCAGATTTTGTAAGTTTGCCCACATACAAAGAAATGAACAGTCTATAATTATAAAAGTTTATAATTTAGTTGGTCACCAGGTTTGTACGGATTTCAGGAGAGATTTTGATCAGATCCTCTCCAAATCCTTAAGGTCTCAAGGCTGTCAGATAGCAAATCGAAACTTCAGCTTTCTCCACAGATTTTCTATAGGATTAATCTCTGGAGACTGGCTAGGTCACTCGGTTTTTCCTGAGTCACTTCTTACTATTTATTACATGCAAATAAATTTATAGCCTTTATATAGTGGGGGTTTTTTTCTGGATTTTTGGTGATATTCTGTCTCTCTCTGTTAAAGGAAATCCACCATTAAATTTATATTCCATTCATTTTTTGTAAGTGGGCAAAGTTCCAAATCAGGAGGGAATAAAATATTTATTTTCCCCAGTGTATATAATGAGTATTTAAATTACCTTTTAGACTAGACTTAGACTTAGACTTAGACTTAGCTTTATTTGTCATTCAGATATACAGGTGTATACAGAACGAAATGTCGTTGCATTTGCTCGCTACAGTATAAGAGATGAAAAATGACATGAATATATGAAATATGAAATATAGACAGTATTTATATTAAAGATTTGGCGTCATAGAGTGAGACTATATCAAAATAAAGCTGCTGAAAGCAAAATGGAAAGTGAAATTTAAGAAGTGAATAGAATGTCCACCTGTCTCCAGTGTCTTCAGTGATACAGAACCACTACAAACCTCAAAACATAATTAGCAATATGCATATTCTATGTAGAATTGCACAGTTTGGTCTATATTGCATCAGAACCCCTGTCTGTGACAGTTTTCTGTGCATTAAAAGTTTTAAGTTTGCCTTTAAACTTGCCTGTCTTGTCCAGTTGCCATGGTCAATAAATCTTTGTTGTTTAAATCAGTATTCTTTGTTATTACCAATGTATGAATATAATTAATATTATTATATACCTGCATTATGAGCGTTTAAGGAGCTTAGGTTAGTTGGATAAAGTTCAGGGACTTCGTTTTTGTAAGAAACAGATAAAGTCAGACAACTTAAAACACAAACATTTATTACTAACTACAACAAACAAATACAAAGACTAGACACTGTAAATGATGAATGGATTATAGAAATAACTATACCAGAACAATATTAATGAAGACATATTATTGGCAAACTTTGGATCATGCCTGAGACCAGCAATAGAGTATGATGATGGGTTTATTTAAGGAAGTTTAACAGAAAGGCATCATGAGTTATCAGAATGTTAGAAAACTGTGTTACCCATCCCTTTTTCTGTGAACGGGGCTCCCAAGCTGTTTTGAGATGTCGGGTCACGTATGTTTTTACCACTGTGTGTGATACTTGGTTGTTACTGGGAGAGATTGAATAGACTGTAAAGGTGATGCTGCAAATGACTGTAAAGATCATTCAAAGAATTTTAAAGATCATTCAAAAATAAAAAAAAGGTTAAAAAGTTATAGTTGATGGACAAAAAAAATGCATGAAAGGCACAAACACAGCTGCTCCCGGGTCGCACAGGTACATGTGGCTAAAGCACTCTAGGCAGAGGCTAAAGCACAAGCAGCCTTTGATGCACTCAGTTCAGCATGTAACGGAACAATCAAACATTGTCCGGTGTCACTGCTTCCACATTATGGAGTGCTGTGAACAATAATAAATTCACTAAATTCACTGTAAGCACTGATAACAATCCTCTAAATTAAGTACTGATCAAAGCCAAAATAAATGTGACATCATTGGTTAGTAGCTTTAATCACTAACCATCCAGTATTGCCCCGGTCATCATAATTTTCACTCTGACCTCCTGTCATGACAGTACAACATTGACACTGAAGACTGGTCAGACATTTCTCTGTCTGGCATTAAAGCAATCTGCAAGTTAGCAGATAGAAGGTTTCTGTCATGTAGTGACTGAACACTGTATGAGATATGTGCAACCATTCCCCACCAAAGATCAGAAAGCCATCACCATTGTCAAAGTATTGTGGTACAAGTATTTAGTGCATTATGGGCTACCAGCACTCTGATCAAGGCTATGACTTTGAAGGTTATCTGATCAAAGAACATCTTTCCATGTTTGGAAGGACATGCACTTCTCCTTACTACCCGTAAACTGATGCCCAACCAGAACATTTTAACCAAACACTTCTTGGAACAACCCTAATTAGGATTAAGCAGTTCAGAAAATTAATGAATGAATGATTTAGTGCAGGTGGCATGGTGACTCAATGGTTGGCATATCTGCCTCACAGCAAGAGGTTCCTGGGTTTGAGTACTGGGCTTGGGGGTGCATTTCGGTGTGGAGTCTGCATGTTCTCCCCTTGCTTGAGTCAGTTTTTCTCAGGGGCAGCTCTATGTTCTGACAACCCGTTGGTCCGACAGCCCATTCATTTGACAGCCCTAGTCATATAAGCTGGGCACCTTGCTTAAATCAGTTGGGCACCCTACTCAGTTCATTTGGGTTAGGGTTACGGTGGTCGGACCAATGGGCTGTTAGAATGTAGTTTTTGTTTTAAAGTGGGACACTTGACTTCTCACTGTCAGAACCCCCTTACTTTTAAAACGTTATTCTTCCCTTGGTGTTGACCAACTCATTGATGGTTCCTGTATTGCTTTGGTGATAGGCAAGAAATGTTGTTAATACAAAAAATATATATATTTGCTTAGGCTCCCCTCTTGAAAAATAATCTTTATCTCCAAGTGTTACATTAAAAAAAAAAAACCTGGTCAATCCACAGCTCACATTCAAAATCTATCCTCTTCAAATCCATAAAACCTAGTCACACATCCAGAAATATTCAATTAGTATGTGGTGTAAATTTAGAAAACAAATAGGTGTATTTTGAAAAGGGCAGTTTACTTTGCAATTTCTTAAATACATAACTTATCAAACAGTCATTAGACTTCACTGTGGAGCAGGGGTGTTCTATTTTATCCACAAAGGGCCAATGTGTATGCACGTTTTCAGTCCAACTGAGTAGGAGCCACACCTTCCACCCATTTGAAAGTAAAGATCAATTGATTTTATCAGGTGGAAGGTGTGGCTTCTGCATGGTTATAATGAAAACCCACACCTACATCAGCCATTTGCGAATAAGATTGGACAACCCTGCTGTAGAGTTTAAATGCCTCTGAAAAGCCTTAATAGCAATGAAAGCAAAAAAATTGTTATAATAGTAATATGGAAAAATATAACAAATAACATAACAATAGGTGAAGACTTACTGTTGATAAACATTCTCTTTGTTTTTATTTCCTATGGTCATATGTAGCTGAGTCATTTTTATATCAGAATTAATACTAACTCAGAATTAACTCAGAATACCTGTAGGATTAAGTACGGAGTAAGGCTCAGGTGTGTTTCCATCTCTCTCTCTCCCCCTCTCTCTGTCTCTCTCTGACTTCATGAGCCAGAAAATGTTGTTTGTTAAGTTCGGATGATGAAATGTTTTCCCAGGAGCATAGGCTGATTCAGGTCTGCATTAGCTTTGCAGGATGATTGCCATCCTCCCTTTACACATGCTACCTTTAGCTGTAATTACACAATGGCAGGCTATAATGGGCAGTAATCGAGACAGAACTACAACAGAATTGCACCTGTAGTGGGATTATGCCATCCGTTTCTATCCAGATAAAATGTCGCTAACTAAATTAATGAATTAAAAAAAATGTTATTTTGCTATACCGTATTAATCCCACAAGGGAAATTATTGCCTCTGCATTTAACCCATCCAACACATATTCAACCCATCCAACACACATTGTGGTGCCCGGAGAGCAGTTGGGGGTTAGGTGCCTTACTCAAGGGCACTTCAGCCATGAATGTGGAGGAAGGGAAGGTGCAGCTCACTTTCCCACCACCACACATTTCTCCTGCTGGTTAGGCAATCAAACCAGCAACGTTTAAATCTAAATGTTAAATCTAAATGCTAAATCTAAATGTTAAATGTTAAATCTAAATGTTAAATCTAAATTCTAAATCTAAATGTTAAATGTTAAATCTAAAGGTTAAATCTAAATCTAAATTTTAAATCTAAATCAAAATGATAAATCTAAATTTAAATGGTAAACTTCAAATCTAAATGTTAAATCTAAATGTTAAATCTAAATATTAAATCTAAATTCTAATGTTAAATGTTAAATCTAAATGTTTAGAAAATATACTAATTGACCACGCCCCTTGGTGTTACCTCAAACATAACCACGCCCGCAACTCCGGACCACAAAGATAGGTGAACATGGCACCAGCTCTCTCCAAGCAGGAGAGATAGAATGGGCGGTAATGGCAGGTGTGCGAGCTGCGCTTCAAAGTGCACTTCCACCGGTACCATTCATGCCATCTATGGTAAGTAAAAAAGTTTGAATTTAACCTATTTAATTTATTGGAGAGGGAGTATTATTAAGCTAATTGACATTTACCTTACTTCTGTTTGACTTCTGCAGATTCGTCAAGACGGCTCCACTTTGCTGTTCAATAAAGTGAAACGTGTCGTGTCACAAAAATGTGAATAAAATGAATAAACTTCTAGACAATTAAATTAAGCACAGCAGGATTCGAACCCGTGCCTGCGTGTAAAAAACCTCTAATGTATCAGTACAGTGTTTACTCATCTGCGCCACCACTCCGCCAAGAATGGCACATAATCTATGGCTACAAATTCTCTTCCGAAAACACGCCAATATTCGTGTTTATTTTTGTCACTCACAAGATAACAAGGTTATCCTAAAATTAAAGTGTATTTTTTCCTTTTTATCAAGGTCTCCTATTTGTCCTGCTTATTTAATATTGTGATTGGATTTTTTGCAGGTCCATATATTTCTGTAGCCCTTGATTGCAACAGTTAACCCAATGTTTACGCGTTATCTGTTTGAACTAATGACACACGGTGACATTGCATGTTTGAGTTGGAGTGTGGATCTTTAATAAGTATGAATGTCTTGCTCACCATCCTCATAATGATACATGGGCACTGTTGTGTTACTTTTCATGTTCCTGACCATGGTTATGTGACAAAATAAACAGTAATAATATGATATTAAAAGTTGTACTGTTGACTGATAAACATTTAGGCTCTCAAGATATTGCTGCCTAATAAATTAATACATTTTATTTTGTATTTTCCACTTTAACATTCCATTGACCATAATAGTATAATTGAAAATACAATTTCCTTATATTAATCAAATGCTTTATTATACTCTCCTAAATTATATGCATAGGTCTCCCAATTTCGTGAGTTCATGTTCAAGGCCTTTCTTAATGATGTGTGTGAAAGTGCAATTTCAGTCATTTTTGTTGAATTTTGACCTTGATCTTAAGACTAACTAGTTCCACTGACCTTCAATCGTGAAAACAATGTAACTAATAGATTCTCCACCTCCAAAATCCCAGAAAATGAGGTATTACACATAATTTTCAAAATTACTCCATGTTACTCCTTGGGGGTAAAATTAGGCTATAATAGTTGAGTTATTCTCTATTAAATTAAGTGCTACATGCCTAACCCAGGTCTACTACATACCATTTGACATGAAAAGAAATGAAGAACCACACAATTTTATCACAGGATGTGTAGGTATTTGCAACTGTTGGTGTGAAAGTGCATATGTCTACAAATTTGACCTGCATAGAAGGCATGCAAAGAAAAAAGGCTTTACTCTCCTAAATAAACATTAAAATGTAGGGTGTAGTTACCATAGAAGAATACTACATGTATTTTTATTTTTTTTTTCAATAAATGATTTAAGATTAATGATTCCATGGCAGGGAATCATAGCAGAAAATTGTACATACTCTCTGGCTGGGAAGGCTGGCATATACTTTATCCCCTGGTTGGTTGTGATAACCCCTGTTTGGAGGCAAGCTGGTGGGATCAAACAGGCAGGTGACCCAATCGGAAAGAAAAATGCAAGAAGGAAAGGATATCTGAAGGATGTTAGGATGTCTGAAAGAATATCTGAAGGATGTTATTTCCATACACAATCTGATGCATGCCCTACTAACACACACACACACACACACAAACACGCCCACACATGCACAAACACACATGCGTGCACACACAAACACACAAACACACACAGAGAGAGAGAGAGAGAGAGAGAGAGAGAGAGAGCTCTAAATACCAGTATTACCAAATATATGTCTGTAATATATGTCTGCCATTTCTGCAAAATAAGGTTGAATGTGAAATGGTAACGGATGTGGATATCTGTATTAATATGCGTAACAATGTGGCAGCACTGTCTGAGTGAAGGATGGGTTTATTAACAAAAGAATTCATTAAAGAACAGAATCGCTGTGCCTTGCCCCCCTCCCCCTCCATTTTTTTCTTAAAAAAGAAAAGAAAAAACATGGCATGCTGTTACTGTTGCTTCCTGCTGTATAAAAAATACTGTGAGACAGCAGTGCCTCTGATCACTGACAGGCAAGAAATGATTAATTGCATCTGCATGTGTGACAGAACAACAGTAAAAGAAAAACATCAAGAAACTGATGCAGTCCACGTTCTACTAACGCCAACAACTATGCATTTTAATGTCTAGGGTCTTATATAATGCATTATTTTCTACAAATATGAAAACATGCTGATCATATTTTCATTAAATAAGAGTTTACAGACTTTTATTAATACCTAACCTTTCAAACTGTAACAAAAACAAGTTATATGTTAAATAAATAATTAATCAAAAATAAACAACAAATGAAGAAGCAAATATTATGTTGAAATAGGGATAATGTACATAACTATATCTAATGTACACCATGTTTGACTTTCTGGCTGCTCCACATCATATTATGGGCAAACTATTCATTTATGCTTTTCTGTGCTATCATTGGGTTTTGAAATTTAAAGCATTATATTCGTTGTGGATTGAAGATTGAAAGGTAATCAAATGGCTGCTATATTAACAGCATGTCATTAATTCTTTGAGTATTGGCTTAAAAATGTTTCACTTGTTTCACCTATGAAGCATAGCAGACAAAATGCTAGGCTTTTTTATGTGTTATCAATCAAATAGATTGTATTATTGTTAAAATCAAGCAGTGTGATTCAGGCTATCTAGTAAGGGCTTTTATTTTAGCATAGATACAGAAGACCCATTACTGTGACTGAGTACTATTTTGAACTGTGATCATTCACCAAGTAAATTCTCTCTGCTGCATAAAACAGTCAAACAAAGCAGATTATTACAACGAACCTTTACTTTCTCACACAAAATACAGCATATCCTTTTTGCATGGAGTTAAGACATGAGTCAGAGAAAATCAGCATTCTGGATCATTTTCACACTAATGATAAACTCTTTTACACATTCTCTCTCTCAAACACATGAGAAAGAAAAGGGGAGAAAGTGAGAAATGGAGAGAGTCAAAGAGATAGATCTAGAGGGTGAGTGAGCTTGAGAGAGAGAGAGAGCGGATGTAGGAGGTGGTTCTTATGCACAGAGCTTTTCAGTGCTCCCTTGTTTAGCTTCTCTGACTGCAGATTATCAGCCATTCCATAATTCTATAAATCATCAGAAACCTTAAAGCCGGAACTGAGATTCTAACTTCCTTATATTTTCTGCAAAAGACAGCATCACCTTGACTGGAGCTGGCACGAACACAATCCAAACTATGGGTTTGTCTCCATCTCACGAAGAGCATAGAATGAGTGTGGAGAGGATGAGCAGGTCTCTTTGGAGTGCATGGGATAGCACAAATGCAACATGGCCACTTCCTGAAGAAGCTCTACTTCAGCCTTTCTGGGACTACCTGCGTCAGAGCCATGCCAGCACTCTCCGCTCTCCACTTTTCCCTGTGCTTCTCTCTGTTTCCACCTACCTGGTCCTTGTCCTACTCTACACCACTCTCGACCTT
Organism: Tandanus tandanus; assembly: GCA_039654325.1. NCBI lineage: Eukaryota > Metazoa > Chordata > Actinopteri > Siluriformes > Plotosidae > Tandanus > Tandanus tandanus. The sequence continues at coordinate 18,821,637 of JBCNYH010000026.1, forward strand.
CTGGCACCAACATGGCCAACTATTCGCCGGTACCAGCTGCACCCGGAGCGTACAGTCACATGGTCCAATGTGGGCACTACACTAGCGCTCACTGCCTACAACCACCTGCTTTACATCTTCCCAGCAGCCGTGGCACAATGGCTGTGGCGCCCACCAGTGCCACTTCCACGCCATGCACCCTCGCTTACTTCATTCTTACTTGGTATTGCAGGTTGCACACTGCTTTTTGATTTCCAGTACTTTCTATGGCATCTGCTGCACCACCGCATTGCTTGGCTGTATGCCACCTTCCATGCTGTGCATCATCAATACCGGCAGACATTCAGCCTGGTCACACAGTACCTGTCAGCATGGGAGCTTATCAGTGTAGGCCTGTGGACTACGGTCGACCCATTACTTCTGCACTGCCACTGTCTTACTACCTGGGCTTTTATGGTTTTTAATGTGTGGGTGTCAGCTGAGGACCACTGTGGCTATGACTTCCCCTGGGCCATGCATCGCCTTGTGCCATTTGGCCTGTGGGGTGGTGCACCACGCCATGATGTCCATCACCTGCAGCCTGGCACCAATTTTGCTCCCTTCTTCACACACTGGGATTATTTGGCAGGCACTGCCAGTGCACCTGTCAAATGTTGTAACAGTAATGAACAAAACAACCTGAAAGAGAATGGACTGAGATCAGACAAAGGGATCTGAGAGCCTTATTCATCTTATTCATGGACATTACTTTTTTCCCTAGGTTTTTCCCAGAGATCTATTTTGCTCTTTCATTCTCCTACTTATCCTCAATTATTTAGGTGATTATGAATCTCTGTAAGTTGTAAGTAAAACTAAAACTAAGTGATCTATTTAAACAAACAACGAGCCTCCTCTTTTTAACACCCTTTTTCCTGTACTATTCTTCCAGTATCTTTTTACTGCAGCTCTCTCTATTCCTCTATCTGAAATTTTGTATAACACAATTCATTTATGTTATCTCATAAAGTTACAAAAAAGTAAGGTCTGGGTGCTGGATTTTTGTACAACTTAATTTGTGTGCAAATCCAATTAAATAAATTATTAGAATATATAGATGTACATATTATATGCTGGTCTTGATACTCAATTTCCTAAGCATAAGACTTTCATAAACATCCTGTTGTCTGTTTAACTGTTTTTCTTAAGTTAACAAGAATCTGAATTAGGCATTCTAATTTTTCACTCATTTATTATAGTGAAATTTTCTTTTATACCGCAGTACTATTAAATTCTGTAATCTGTTTGATCAGAGGGTGTTGATAAATTTTTTAACAGCAGAACTGTTGAGGAAAAGTTGATAATTGTTATGCATATTTTATAAACAAGTGTATAAAAAGTTGTTTCTCAAATGTTTCACAACATAAAAATTTAACATTAAACTAAACTAAACATAAAAATTAAAAAAAGCTCAGCAAACTGTTCTTCAATTAAACACTAAAATTGCAATCATTGAGAAACTGCTGTGGTATGAGAGAAAGGAAAACTTTACACACCAATCTTCTGCTATAACAGCACATACTATATAATTCATTTATTTTGTGATTTAAGCTGGAAACCGCTGCTTGCTCTTTTGTTGATTAATTGTATGAGGTGTTTATTCTTGTGAAGCATATATATTTTTGTATAACTTTTTTTTTTTTGTAATTTTTACTAGTCAGTCATACTAGATTCTGTCTTAGGTCAGCTCTGGGCTTTTTTTTTTTTTTTTGTAGAGTGCTACTGAATCCCCTTGAATGACACAAAATAATATAAACATGTTTGCTACATGAATTGGTATTGGAGTTTATGAAGTATATCCTTCACTACACACTGTCCAATAAAACATTGTTCCTAATTTCTGTCAGCCAATACTTTTGAAAAGCTTTGTTTATGTTTATTTATCTGTAGTGCTACGATTTTAGCTGGAAATTAAGCCCTACTTAATCAGCTGTAGAGAACTCACTTAGATAAAATGTAATATTACCATAAGTTTTTGATACTGTAATAATGCATTAATAAAATATATTATACTTTGCAATACACAGTGTACACAGAGAGATCCAGGGATTCATCATGTTGTGGGGACTAAATCTGTTTACACAGTCACATTTTGGGTTGGGGAATGTGTACAAAAATGACAAAAGTCCCCATAACACAAATCATTACATTTTAAGGTGAAGACGTGTTTTAAGGTCAGGGGCAGGTTAGGTTTAGGTGAATATTAGGGTAGGGTTAAGAGTTAGGCAAGTAATGGCTAGGGTCAAGGTTAGGGTATGGGAGCTAGGCTCAAGGAAATTAATGTAAGTCTATATATTGTCCCCTTATGAAAATCAGACTGTGTGTGTGTGTGTGTGTGTGTGTGTGTGATATCATTTTAATATTTTGTTAAGGGCAGTATGGTTGCATTGCATATAAATGGTCAAGGTGGTCCTGGGTTACAGTCTTGGGCTCAGTGAGAGCGTGTCTGTTTGCATGTTCTCCCAGTGCTTGCATGGTTTTCCTCCAGGTACTCTAGTTTTCACCCACAGTTCAAAGACATTAGGCTAAATTACTGTTCCAAATTGTCCCTAAGTGTGAGTGTGAATGCTTGTGTGAGTGTTGGCCCTGCAATGGTTTGGCAAGCTGTAGGGTGTACCCCGTCTTTGCGCCTTTGAGTCGGCTAAGATAGGCTCCAACACCAATAAGATTAAAGGGTTTGGTGAACAAATTAATTAATAAAGGAATGAATAAATGTCTTCACGAGCATGGGAATATTTCACTCTTGGTTGGGAAATTTGGCTTTTTGCCAAACGGAAAACATTTTGGTGTTGTTCATTTTTTTAATCAATACAAAACAAAAACATTATTAAAAAAGCCAACAGGTTTCCTTTTATTCACTGACATTATACATAAAGTTAGATTTAGGTTTAACATAGGATTAATTATCTGCATTAATATAATGCCAGTGGAACGTAGTGACACAAAAGTTGTGTTAAATGTAGCAAATCTGTTGTAGAGTTGATATAAAAATGTTAAATAAGGATAATTAGATGTTTGCAATTGTCAGAAAGCAGAATGTAAGCTGAAAAGATAATTTCACACTTCCTCTCTGTAGCAGTTTCACTCTCAGTTGCCAGTTTCAATTAATCATCCCTTTCAGCCTCCTACAAGCTCACTGAGAATAGTTTTATAGCTTCTGCATATGCACGCACGCACACACGCACACACACACACACACACACACACACACACACGCACACACACACACACACACACACACACACACACACATCCTATTGCACACACTGTTGTGCACAGAATTGTATTTCCATTTTTGGTGCTGAAGATCATACGTAGTTCTGCTGGCATGTACATCTGCGACTCATCTGAGAACGTGTGAGACTTATCACACAGAGTCAAGTAAGGCTTGCTAATGAGCTGTTTAGTAAGAGCAGGTGTATTAGAGCATGGAAAACCTCAAAGTATGTTATTTGGGCTGGCGGGTATAAAACAGAGTGGTTATTGGCATGACCAAAAAGAGGGCCATTATTTTGTGCTCCAAACAGGAAGCACTTGGAAAGTTTTTCTATCAGGCAGCAGCTGAACTCCCCAGAATGCCAACAGAAGCATCCTTCAAGTCAGGATGAGACATGTGCTGCGTTTAGAATGAGGCTTGAGAAGATAAGCAAGAAAAGGACAAAACACAGAAGAGTAAGTTAGGAGATTGAAACTAACAACACCAAGTTTGCATAACCACTAAAAGCATTTTAAATTCAAGCATAAAAGTACAGGTGCTAAATAAAATATTTGATACTGTTGAATTTTGAATGGCTCTACTAAAGAATAACATGAGTTGATTTACCCTTAAAAAACCAATGTAGTCAATTTCAATGTTTGTCATGATTTTAGCTTTTTAAAACACCAAGCCCACTGCATTGTCCTTAGAGCTGTCCATGTTGATCTATCTGCTCCAAATCTGTTTAACAAAGCCAACCTATTTTTGCACGACAGCTGAAACTTATCTATTTTATGGATCAGCGTCAAAACTTACAACTTACAGTACTTATATAGCTCACCTTAATATAGCAGAGACCCTGTAAAGAAAATTACCAGTGAAACCAAACCAGAAAATAATTTGGTTCATTCCAAAATAATCAGGACTATTGTCACCACAGTATTATTACAGCACTGACTGCATCTGTGCATGAAGGACAAACATGATTACACAAATGATTAAATTCAATTCAATTCAGTTTTATTTGTATAGCGATTTTTACAATTCTCATTGTCACAAAACAGCTTTACATAGTAAAAACAAATTTGATAAAGAATTTAAACATTTCTTCTACAAACCTTACACATCCCCAATGTGGCAAGGAAAGACTTTTTCAGTTGACACGAGGAAGAAACCAAGAGAGGAACCAGACTCAAAGGGGAAACTCATCCTCATTTGGGTGAAACCCAGATAAAAATACAAACAATGTAGCAGAAACTTCATTATAGTTTAACATGAAGTCTAGCTGGTTATCTTATGACTGTAATGGTAACTATCGTCCTAAATCACAGGTGTCAAACTCAATCTGGAACACCAACTCATTTTATGTAGCCCACAAGAGCTTTCAAAGAGTATGTTTATCGTACATTTTTTGCATCGACCATTACCATGAAACCTAATTCATCAACCTTCCACTAGATGGCAGCAGCCTATTTCAAATAAACAGCTAGCATTTCAATCTCGCATACCGTGGAAATACTACTTTCTAAGGAAAAATAGCTAAATTGTTCGCACCAGCCTTAATTTAACTTTCAAAATGCTGGCAGAGGATACTTTATGGTTTCCCTGAGAGCAGAAGCAGCCTTGGCTTCAGAGGCATTACTGCTGCTTGGTAAGATGCTTTCGATTGATGGTGTGGTAACAAGAGTCTCCATCTTCTTCTTGTATGAAGCACTGTATGCATGGTCCTTCAAAGCAACCTTGCCACGAACACCATAATTGATATCACTGTCACACAGTGTATCGAGCCTTTCCAGGAACATCAATATTCTGGAAGAATTGTTTGTATATAAACTCAGCTTTGGCACCAGTGCGAAGATCAACTGTGATCTTATTAGACAACCAATTCCAGTTCCATCTTTTTTTTCTTTTTTGATTTTTTCCCCATTTTTCTCCCTAATTTAGTCGTTTCCAATTCCCACCCATCAACTTTTAGCCTTCCCTATCACAC
>JBCNYH010000026.1:18846087-18863613 GCA_039654325.1 Tandanus tandanus
AAAAAAAAAACTCCCTTGGGGGGTTTTGGTGGGATCGAGGGGGAAAAAAAGAGGAGATCCCAGCCGTTTTTTTTTTTTTTTTTTTTTTTTTTTTTTTTTTTTTTTTTTTTGCTGGAGCCAAATACTCTATAATTACAAAAATAAACACAAACAGACACAATAAAACAAAGATGAACAAGAGACATTTTCGACAGAATTAAGTCATGGCTCTCAACTCTCATGCACTGACCATGACACATGAATTTCAAACAGTCCATATGCTCACATGCCACACCTTGTATTTGTTGCTCTGAGATGTAAGGGATAAAGTTCACCAAGGTGTTCCGTTACAGGGATGGATCCAGGAATTTTGGTTAGGGGTGGACGATATGAGGTACATCGCCTAACATGATACCTTGCATGTATCTACGCACCAGAAACATATTATTATGAAACACTGAAGACATCATTGGGTTTTCGTCGGAACACTATAACATAACATGGTCTACAACTAGCCTATTTTTATTAAAGACTTATTTATTACTTGTAACCATTGTAATAAATAAATAAATAAATAGAATCTGAAATACTATGAAACTTGAAAACACTAGGATATTATATCTCAAATTACTCCTGCAATCATTACACATTTTTTTATTTCCTCACAATATGCACTGCCTAAAAGTGGAGCTCAGAAAATGTTAGCATGTGTATTTTTACAGAAACATTCATACGTAAAGTAAAAGAATAAACTATGAAGTGCAAGTGCACACAGTGCCGACAGTGGTCTTATTTGTTCAAAACATTTAAAGTTCAGAGGAAAGCGCACTGTAGCTGTGAGTCAGCTGAAAGTGCAGCATGCTATTCTCCACTAATGCTGTTTACAATTAATTCTAGACATATTCCACAAAAAATGGAGATAAAGTATTTGATGGTAAGGATATGTCTTTTTTTTTTAAGAATTACATTTTTTTTTTTCTCCACCAGACGCAACTTTATTGTCTTGTTGTCAGGAGCATGCCTCTGGTCATGCAAGCAGGAAGTTATTTTCTTTCTAGCATTGGCACATATGCGATTTGTGAAATTTCCCCCTCTTAAAGACATTGCAAACCTTTTTTATGATGTATCCTGCTCAACCATAGTGATTCTTGACACTAACGTAGAGTGCTACAATTTTTTGGGTTTTTTTATTCATGGTAGCATATTCTTAATTCAAATGTCCATCATAGGGCTGCTGTGGTGTCTTAACATCATCTTTTTCATTTCACGACTTGCTGATATGATGCTTATAAGAAAGCACTACAAACTGCTGCAATGCCAACAAGATGCCAAGAATGCAGTTGTATCACTTGACAGTTATTTGTGGTGAGAGACACATCAAAATATAACTCCAGACGTGTATGTGCACAGCTCACCTGATCATTCTCTATAAGGGTTAAAATATATAAATATATACTATAAAAATCTTGTTTAAGTTTGTTGGAATATATTGGGATGAGGGATAGAGAAGGAACATAGATATCAAATAGAATAGATAGGCAACACCTTACTAACAGCACTGCTGGAGGCAGTGTTTTGCGCCACAGTCTTGGTTGCTGCTACTCACTCTTAGATATAGCTTACAACAGTATAAATAGTGAGAAAATTAAGTTTTTACAGCTTAGGACTGCAGCGCTATGCTTTAAATTGTACTAACTAACTAACCAAGAAGGTGGGCAGGCGGAGCGGACTCCTGAAGAGTCACCGCATCAGCTGACCCAGTTTCTTGTGTCTCTAAACTTTTGACTGGTACTTTGACTACAATCGTAATCACTCTACCAGAGCTTGCATACTGAAATCAGAGAACAACAACAATTCCATATAATTTTAGGGTTTTTTTCTTCATTTTATGAACACATATACTTAAAAATTGTTATTTATAAATGTATATTATTTTATATCTATAAATGTAGTATTTAATTTATATTAAATGGGTTTAAATCAGTGGAATAACATCAGACAAGTTCCTGATTTCCCAAATTCCAAGTTAAATAATGGGAGAGTCCCATGGCACTCTCATCACAACTTTGACTGCAGAAAATTTTTCAGAGTTATGACTTTGAAACAGTGGATTGCAGCATAACTTCAGGGTAGGGAAAAAACCAGGTGAGAGAACAATTATTAATAACAGCTTCTAGAACATACAGTACCAGTCTGAAGTGAAGTAGAAGTCTAACCGAAGTAGAAGGTGTGTCCAAACTTTTGACTGCTACTATATAAATATACATCTGGAGCTGAGTAAAACTTCTGGGCAGACCTGGTAAACCCAAATGTGTAGTAATGGTAAATTGGGAACATCTGGTGGAGACCTCCTTCTGTGAGATGTTCAACTCCCACCTCCAGGAGAGCTTCTCGTACATCCCGGGGAAGGTTGGGGACATGGAATCTGAATGCTTAGGGTCCATGTTCAGGGCCTCCACTGTGGATGCAGGTTCCAGGTGATTGGTGCCTGCTGCGGTGGTGACCTAAGTATCCGCTGGTGAAGGAAACCGTCAAGCTGGGTGGACAAGATTTGCCCCAAGATTCTGAAGGCTCTGGTTGTTGTGGGGCTGTCTTGGTCGACACAGCTCTTTAATGTCGCATGGAGGTCCGGGATGACACCTATAGAGTGGCAGACTGGGATGGTGGTCCCCATTTTTAAAAATGGGGACTGGAGAGTGTGTTCCAACTATCACTGTTCAGTCTATCCGGGAGAGTTTATTCCAGGATGTTGGAGAGGAGGCTCCAACCAAATGTCGAACCTTTGATTCAGGAGGAGCAGTGTGACTTTTGTTCAGGTTCTGGAACAGTGGACCAGCTCTTTACCCTTGCAGAGTTTCTTATGGGGTCATGGGAGTTTAGTTTGACCGTCTAGTCTACATGTGTTTTGTGGAGTTGAATAAGGCATATGACCGTGTCCCCCACGGGATTCTGTGGGGGGTCCTGAGGGAGTACAGAGTAAGCTATCATCTCCTGATTTAACCAAAGCAAGATCTGCGTCCACAACCTCAGCACAAACTCATTTCCAGTGCATGTTGGATTCTACTAGGGCTGCCCCTTGTCACCGAACTTGTTTGTGGTTTTCATGGAGAGGCTCTCAAGTAATCCACTCTTTCTGACACTTCTGTAACTGAATGTCAGGCTATACACAGATGCATTAAAAATTATAAGCAATAATGTAAGATGTGCATTTACAGTTCCAAAATTTACTATAAGGTTTTTGGTAAAAAATAAAAAAATTGTAAAAATGTATAGTTTATCAGTATATACAGGGGGAACAGTTGCTATGTTACTGCTTTTTATTGGCATTATAGTTGGTAGAAGAAACAAGACCATTAAGGGTGGTAAATTGTTCAAATCCAGCTCGTCATTAATAAGTATAAACATCAACAATCAAAGATGATAGCCGGTATGCCTTGCATTGACCTTTAGATCACAGCGTAGTGATAGAATTGTGCGAGCCTCGGATGTGGTGAGATGTTGTTGGCGAGGCACTTGTGAAAGATACTAGCAAAGGCAGAGATCTGCAAAGTTGTCTTTAGAGGTGTAGGAACCATCATGTAGGGCAGACCTCCAGTTAGTTCTGTCTTCCATAGGTCATTCCCACGTAGAGGATTGGATGTAAAAATCCTTCATGTCTCTCTTTACCACATCCATAAACCGGAGTAGTGGACGGCCAGTCGATCGCTTGAGAGCTCTCAATAGAGTATTTTAATAAGTGAATAAGCCATACGATAGACATGAAATAGCAAGCATCAGTGGCACTTATGTAGAATGGTGAACTGTGACTGGTGGTACTATAAGTTGGAGATATTTCAATTCCATATAACAAATTGGAGAAAATACAGGCCTCATAATCCTTGACCTTTGTACTCAATGAGAACTTCTTTTTGTCCCATACACAGCCTTTCAAACTACCAAAAGAAAATGCTGCATTTCCAATGCACTTTCCAGCTTCAACATCGAGATGTGAAATGTTGGCTACAGTATATCCAAGATAGCAGAAATGTTTTACCGTTTTTTCTGTAGAATGCCTATTTTTCATCGTCTTGTGGCGGCCATGTATTTTGACATCTTCTATTGGCAATTTAAGTTGGGAATATGTTCAAAATGACGTCTTTCAAATTTCATACAAATTAGCCCAGCTAGTCGAAAAGATGTCTTGTTTGCTAAAATCATAATTATGTAAATTACATGTCGGACTTAAAGGTCCAAGAGGCAAAATATGTGCTTGTGAGAATGGGAACTTGTATACCAAGTTTCAGGACTTTTCCTCAAACGATTCAAGGGGCGGAGTTTTTGAAAATAATGATAGCAATCAACGATAGCTGCCAGGTCATGTGACCTGTATACGGAAAAAATTCGAGAATTGTTCAGAACATGACCCCCTACCATGCTATCAAATTTGCTGAACGGATTTGGTTTCATGGCAAAAGAAAGACGCGGCAGAAGAATTTATTGAACCATTGAAAAACAATTATGGTTCCAAGCCGGTGCTTGTAGTAGTTAATAAAAGAAATCCAGAACATCTTGTAAGCATTATTAAATGCAAATAATGAGCATTCGTGTCCTCCACATGGACCTCTATATTTTACCTTTGCACTGGAGTTTACATGACTGATTAAACATGCCGGGGTAAATGAGGGCAAATGTTACTTAAAGTTAAATATCCAGACTTTACTTACTTAGATCATATTTGATCTGTCTAATCCAATTTTTAAATACAAAGAATAAGACTGTGACCACCGCATACGGTGTAACCCACAATAATGGTACAAATTTTGAAAGATTCATGTGAAATTTCTTTTAAAAGCTGATTTACAAAGATTTGGAGTTGTGAGCATTTTCAGTTATTGTTTGTTTGTTTTACAAGAACTGGTTTATTTGGGAAGAATGTAATAACCTAAAAGTTAACGTTTTTAACATACTTGTAACCACCATAAAAGTGAGTGAGAGAAAGAGGGGCGCTCTAAAGCGGAACAGTGTTTTTGTGTATTGTTTCTACCCGACGGAACTACCAGAACACAAGGCTTGTCCAATAGAATTTATAGATTAAACAATGCCTCGTATCTGCCATAACATTAAACAGATTTGTCAAATTCACTGTTACGATACAAGCTGAGTGAGGCTGAAGACTTGTCTTCCACAGTTAAGACAGGCTTGTTGAAATAAACCTGGTTTATCGGGTTGTCTTGCTGTGTAGAATACCTCTCCCTTCTTCCTGGCGGAGGGGTCTATGACGTCACTTGTTTGGAGGAAAAACACACTTAGATTTGAGTCTATCCCTTTATCACGCCTACGCTTTTTATGATTAAATATAATTAAGCCATGTCTACCCCGGCGAGGAGGCGACTAATGAGGGACTTCAAAAGGTATCTTGATAAGAATATTTCCGACTGCTGGTTGTTCTTTTCAGTGCTGCTGGTTAAAACTGCGGGGTAGCAGGTTTCTGCTTGGTCGGTTGTTTGTTTGGCAGTGAAGCTAACCGGCTCGTACTGTGTCATTATTACACGGTACATGTTCTGATTATCGTGTTTATATGGGTTAATTTCTATTTTTTCTGTAGGTAATCATGTTCCCATGTAAGCAGGGAGCTAAAGTAAGCTATCTAGTGATGTATAGGTTGCTAGGTGTGTATTTGAAATAAACTGAACAAACCAACGCTACTCTAATTAATCTTAAACTAGTTTTGTTTGTAATATTCGTAAATGTTATCATTGTTATTAACGTGAACTAAACCAGTCATTCTTAAGGAATTGTTTGACTAAATTATTCGTTTTTGTTAGGTTTCCTCGACGCAGGCATGCCGAGCCCTTCAATAAAGTTAGACATGTATGACATCTATGTTTTAAATAAATGCCGTAATCATACAGTGGTTTCCATCCCTTCTTCTTACCCCTACACATGTTGGACCTCGTGCACTTTGGATCCAGGGTTAGTGGTTACTAGCTTGAGGTGGTTTCCCCCTGTTCTACATTTACCCTGCTGCTGTCAGTGGTTGGAACAGCCTGGCAGGTTCATCCCCAGGTGTGTGTGTGTGTGTGTATATATATATATATATATATATATATATGCTGTCTGTAATGAAGGGGAGATCTGCCAGCCTTGGCCTGGTTTCCTGCGGCTGTGTGGTTGAGCACGGTCCAGAAAACGCTTCTGAAAGCAAGAGCCAGGTCTGGAGACTTCGTATGCACTCCGGGGTAAAACGTCTGAGGATGATATGCACCATCGCACCGCTCACGTCCTATAAACCCTGGCGAGAAAATGATGGAATCCCCACACTTAGAGGACGTTCATACTGATTTATTTCTTGACTTCATATCAAGTAAACGGACCACAAATACATTTTTTGTTTAATAGCTGAGCGTTATGGCCTCATGAAACACCTCATACAAATGTAGAATTTTTAAGAGATTGCATGTATATTGTGTTAAATTTTATTAGGCAAAAATATGTGGAAACTGTTCAGTCCATGGCGCCATGTAACTCAGCAGCGTTTCCAGGCCCTTCGGAGGAAAACAGCCCAAATATTTTTATAACAAAATCAGTGAATAATTGTTTTAGTATATACTACATAGGAACATAAAAAAAGCAAAACAAAAAGAGATTTTTATATTTATAATTGGTTCAAACATGGGGGCAGTGGTGGCCCGGTGGTAGGGTGCTGGATTAGTGATCACAAGGTCGGCGGTACAAGCCCCACTATCAACGGGTCATTGTTGTCCCCTCAGTGCAGCTAAGTGGGTTATCAAATGCCGGCCATGTCTCTCACTGTCTATGGTGAGAGGCATGTAAAAGAACCATTGCTGATGTACGACAAGAGTAGGCCTCATAGCCGTCAACGTGTTTCCGCCCTGTGATGGCCTGGCGAGCTGTCCAGGGTGTACTCTGCCCTCGTTGGCTGAGATGGGCGCCATCTTTTTTTTTTTTTCTTACTGGAAAAAAAATTTGCTTTTCTTTCCAAAACAATGACAGCCAAAAAAGTGACCTCAAATTTTTGAACAGTAGTTTGTGTGTGTGTGTGTGCATATATATGTATAATTAATGTATATGTAATGGGAACATGAGTATTGTTTTTAAAGAGTACACTTTTATTTTAGCTTATTTTTGCATTTTTTAAGCATTGATGTGGCAGATGAGCTCCATGCTTATATCAGATTTTGCAGTGCAAACCGAGCATAGAAACTTGTTCCTATTCTAGAGCTAACAATTAACTGAACAAATGAATAGTATCGTAGTAAACGTGCATTTATACAAGATACACAACATGAGGAAAATACTCTAAAGATGATCACTTAAAGTTGACGTTGAATGTGCAGTTTGTGAAGGAGCCACAAGAGATTAAACCATTTGTACTGTATCTCCTCCAGCCCTCACTTCATAGTTAGTATTTGTTGCCTAAACAGCTCCGTTTTTTGGGGGTTTTTTTTGACAAGCTTAAATGCTTTTCCACCAGTTTCACAATACCTCTAGTCCATATTCAAATTGACAAACAGGCTGTTTTTTATTTAAATAGATTTTGTGAGTTTGCCTCAACCAGTTCACCAGCTTTGCAGAAAGTTTCTATAGAAAACAGCTTGTTGTTTGGTTCCTCTCTTATGAAATAAACAATTGTGACCCTGATGGACTTGTTTTGATGTAGTGGGCTTCTTACTCAAAGGAAAGGCAGGGTAAGGTAAGGCAGGGTTCTTACTCAAAGGTAAAATTTCCTTAGAAATTCGCCTTGCTGTGTAAACCACTCAAAAGTGGACAGCAAATAAAAACGTTTAAGTTTTGGCCAAAGATTTGACAGTCACCCTCACGTTCTCGGGTATGCACGCAACAGCGTAACACAGCGGAATGGAATGAAGTGTGTGTGTGTGTATGTGTATGTGTATGTATGTGTATATATATATATATATATATATATATATATGGTTTTATATATATATATATATGTATGTATGTATGTATGTATGTATGTATGTATGTATGTATGTGTGTGTGTGTGTGTGTGTGTGTGTGTGTGTGTGTGTGTGTGTGTGTATATATGTATGTTGAAATCCCTATACCTAGGTGTCAATCCGAGTTTTTTGTTACAATTTTAAAACTTTGAACCAGGTAAAGGAGTCTCTGATCTCTTAACTCTCCTTCTTGCATGAATGCGTCTCGCTTTTGGCAGCAGCACACTTCAGTCCCATCTGCCTCTGCTTGCCAACACATGGCAGTGACACACTCCATACATGATGAGATCTGAATAGGCGGCACCAATGGCGGATGTGCTACAGGGCCGCTCCAACGGCTGCTAACCTTTTAGAGTAAGAACTAGGTAATAATTGGTAATTATGAAGTGCTGCTAGCTAGACAAAATTGCAAGGCATTATCGTCACATTGCTGATTGGTTTGTGAGGCAATGTGTTGTTTTATCTATTTATCCTCATCAAGTAAATGTCAGGACATCAGTCTGTGAACTGAATTTCAAGGGAAAGTGGGTCATTCAGCAAGACAACGAACCTAAATACCTATAGGATGGTTAAAGAAGAATAAATGGTCCTGACTTTAGTCCAATCGAAATATTGTATGAGCAGTCCATGTGACAAAACACATCAACGTCACAAAGTCCCTAAAATCTTTTGAACTGATCAACAGTTACCACAAATGTTTAGTTACAGTTATTACTACACAAGAGGGTCTGAAAGCAAAAGGTTTACATACATTTGACAATCACAGATATGAGGTATTGGATGATTGGGGTCTTTTTTCTTTCTTTCTTTCTTTCTTTCTTTATTTTTAGAACTTATGTAAAGTCTGATGATGTTTTAAATTATATTTATGCAGAAGAAATGTAAATTCATGAAGGTTCACAATTTTTCAGGATTTGTTTGTGTATTCTAAGAATACTTTTACCATTACAATGTGCCATTTAATCACAAAACCTTTTTTTGTCATAGCCTGTAATTAACTCCTGATTACTAAACGTGCATTAATTCTGCATCTGTCTGTATCTTATCTAGGTTATAGCAGAGCTCCTCATGACAGGCTGCAATAAAAAACTGATTTATTATTAATAACAAATCGCTCATACTCATGCAAAACTCAGGTAGGCAGACAAACTTGCAGGTAAATAAATGTTCGTGGAGCAAAAGCTGAAATCAGAAACTTGACAGAACGTGAACTCGTAAAACAGACAGGTGATACAAATGAACACAGAAATCATGTAGTAAAAAGCAAACACAGGTTCGGACATCTGTCAAGACACATCTGGCTGGAGCTCCCAACTTTAGGCAGTGCCTAGATCTGTTATTCACAGCTCCAGGTGGCTAGGAGAAACTATAATAAACTGTTAGTCATTTATGTAATGTAAATTATGGTTCAATGAACACCAGTGTTTCCTGTCATTCAATACCAATGTACACTTCCAGGGAACGTTCCAGGAAAATGTATGACAGTAGTATATTACATTACTTTGTAACACTCTTGGTCTCATTATGTGGATGCACATGTGTATGAGTGTATTCCAGTGACATAAATCATCTCTGTTGGTTACCGATGTTGGATGCACAGTTACAGATGTCAGGACTAATATCTTTGTGGTATTATAACAGAGCTGGATTTTATGCAGTGACTTTATATTTAATGTTTTTGTAATGCTGATTAGACTTCAAGAAGACCCACCAACTGGTGTGAGTGGCGCTCCATCAGAAAACAATATCATGCTGTGGAATGCAGTTATTTTTGGGTGAGTAGTAAAAATGTCATAATTGATAACTGAACCATGTACTCTAATGAAAAATTGAGCATGTATTTTCAATATTTAACTGTGGCTAATTCTTTACTGGTATGTAAAATTCAGATAAGTGGTAGTTGTAGTAACTTTAGGATTTTTTTGTTTGTTTGTTTTTTTTCAGACCTGTTGGAACACCTTTTGAGGATGGTAAATTACTTTTGACATCACATTAAATACATGTTAATCTCCATTCTCTTGGATTTTTCAAATCCAATGTCATATCCAAAATAAATAATTCAGGATGCAGTGTAATCTTTTAAAATAAATGCTGATATATTGGCATATTGTGTAATATTGTGTAATTGTACAACATGAGAATTCAGGTTTTAAAAAACAAGGGACTGAAGAAACTGTTCTCACCTCCACCAGTTTCTGTTTTGGAAATATATTCTTAATGTAGTGATAGACAATGTGTTCTGTTTATTAATATTATTACCAAATAATTTGCATTTCTCTGCCTCGCATAATTTGGTGGAATTCAAAAAGCCTTGAATAAATTCTGACACACTCCAATAGTTAATTTTACTTAAAGCTGCGGCTGGTAATCTGGAAAACTAGCAGAATTTGAAAGTTGCATCTCTTCAGGGTCTTGGCTAAGCCCTCTCCTGCCCTCTGAGACCCCACCACCACATGAACAAGCTCCGCCATAGCACAATATATTGTCAACAATTGTAAAAATCCAATATGTAAAACAAAAAAAAAAACACATCTTCAGACACCACTGACCGAACCACTGAAGTTACACAATTTAAATTAGATAGGAATGTGTAAACATTAATAATGTACTTGTCTACATTGACTGGTAAGCTAACGTTAGCATTAGGATAACAGCAAATCCCTCCTCAAACAAACAAAACAGCAAACCAAAACACACCTGTCCTAAAGAAGACAGCAACCATGGCAGCACTTTTCAGGCCTTTCAACTCCGTCAGTAGTGTGGACTCTGCTAGCTGTATTACTGCCATCCTTAGGATATAATTTCTTTTCCATTCTTCTGTAAACTTGCAATAAAATTTCTTCGGCAGCAACAATGGTGGTGACATGCTCTGACTGCAGGCAGGTGCGCAGTAGTGTCACGCAAGAGCAGGGAGAAATAGGACCATTTGTGTCAATATTTCTCAGTGGACTACGAGGCAGTTATTTTTGTGTATATAGAAAAAATGTACCAACCCCGGCTTTAATAGCTATTCTTTAGCCGCTGAACTAATTTTCATATTTTAGCCTATGGAAATTTTTTTTTCTCTGTAATCTGACGTTTTTGTTTACTGTTGCAGGAACATTTAAACTTGTGATAGAATTTTCAGAGGAATATCCAAATAAGCCTCCTACAGTTCGATTTATCTCCAAAATGTTCCACCCAAATGGTGAGTGACTGTTCTTTGAGTTTTATTGTCTATATCTCTGTGAAAACCTTATTAATACCTAAGTGTGCATTATTAATATTCTTGGTAAATGGCCAGTTAGTAATTTTTGTTTAAAAAAGCAGATTACTGTTATGATGATTCTTCAAAATATTTTTAAAAAATATGTTATACATGCATTGATCACTTTATAAGGAACCATGCTGTTTTGAGTATTTTTATAACTGGTAATGATTTGATGCTCTTGATTTTCACACACAACAGTCCCTAGAGTTTATTCAGAATGGTGCATCATCAATCAGCAAGTAGATTACACACTGGCATACTAGCAAAGCTATATTGTTGATATCTTTACAGTATATTTTGTACCATTACTAGCAGAAAAATTGAGTTGTTTATTCTCACAGTTTATGCAGATGGCAGTATATGTTTAGACATTCTTCAGAATCGCTGGAGTCCGACATATGATGTATCCTCTATTCTGACATCTATCCAGGTGAGAGATCATTCCTAGTAATAACTTTTGTTTTAGTATTTAAGTTAAGACTTCTAGTTTTAAAATACAGTCGGCATGCTTAGCTTTGGAGTATATGGTTATCTCAGGAAGAGAAACCTCATGTTTCCTGAAACTGTGTGTGTGTGTGTGTGTGTGTGTGTGTGTGTGTTTTGTTATAGCTGATTACAATGCCGAGCTTAAAAAGTCAAGATTTGTAGTAATGATAATAATAATAGTAACTTTTATTTATAAACTCGATAAAAGATGATGGGCCAAAGACCTCTTTTTGTCTGTGTCAGAAAAGTTTGGATTCAAATTAGGCAATTACCAGCCTTTGATTGAATAGTTAATGCAGGGTGCATGTTCTATGTTTCAGCTGGCAACAATTCTTATAACACTAACTGGTACAGTGAGTAGCTTCACGTTTCCTAAACAAACGTGTCAAAAGACGCATCCCATAGCCATGAAAAAAGTACTGTATTTCAGAAGGCGTCAAGCAAAGAAGGGAACTAAGTAAATTATTGGAATTATAGAATTGGGTTACAAACTGTCCAATACAACAATTCAATGACAATGTAATATAGCAGTTGAGTTACTCCAATTGTGTATATTGCACATTCACGTGCAGTTGGTAGTATTAAAAAAATTAAATAAAGTGCAAAAGTATGTAAACCTTGTAAAACTATATGTAAAACTTATATGTAAAACTTTATTGCACATCGATATCACATTAACATCAGTGGGCATACCCCATTAATATCATTAATGCCATGTGCATGTACACTGCCTAGCCAAAATAGTCATATACACTAATATATTGTTTGAATATTTTTGTAATGCTAGGTTTTTGGATGTTCTATACCGCCTCTGTAATGTTGAATGTACCAGTCACATGACCACGATTGTACACAAAATGAAACTATGATGTCGAACTGCAGTGAAAACCTTTGCTTGTGTGGGGACAATTTTGAAGCGATTTCAGCAGGTTTTTGAAGATGAAGCTTTGGAGGCTTTTTTAATATAATTAGTTGTGTAAAATTAGATTTGCTGCATCTGGTTATAATCTGGGCTGTGCCAAAAAAATAAATAAATAAATACATATAAAAAATTTAAAAAATAATCTGGGCTGTGCAATATGATGATATGAAAACATATATTATTTTATATTACGCTCTATCATTTTCTTTTCTGGGGTGGCAAATCAGTCTTTATTTTCTGTCATTTGGAAATCTGTCAGTTTTATATACTTCTGGAACTCAGAATACTTCATACGGGTGTTGGTGATCTAACATAAGCCACTTTCACAAACACCTGTCGGTTATTTTGTCATACAAATTTAGCTGCGCTACAATAGAAGGGACTTTGTGGGTTTGAGTGAGGTGGATTTGAAAGCTGTGTATTTGTATTCACATATAAGATGTGTTGTACGTGTGATCTGAACCTGAATGGTGTTTCATTGTTGGACTTCTGTGCTCGTCATGATTTGTCCATCACTGGCAGGCACAAGCGTGTATTTAGGGTCTCCTGGGAACGTTTGGCAGAGTCTTCTGTCAGAAGGGCCTTTAACTCCCACCTCCGGCAGAGCTACAACCACATCCAAAGGAGGCAGGGGACATGGAATCCGAATGGGCCATGTTTCGTTCCTCCATTACTGAGGCGGCAGCCCATAGATGTGGCCGGAAGGTCATCGGTGCCTGTCATGGCGCTAACTCCGAACCCGGTGGTGGACACCTGTGGTAAGGGGGGACATCCAGCTGAAGAAGGAGGCCTATTGGGTCTCTTTGGACTGTGAGACTCCCAAGACAGCAAACAGGTACCGGCAGGCCAAACATGCTGCAGCCTGGGCTGTCACTAATGCAAAATCTCAGGTGTGGGAGGAGTTTGGTGAGGGCCTGTAAAGCGACTATCGGTTGGCCTCGAAATGGTTCTGGACCACCATCCGACACCTCAGGAGGGCAAAGGAGTTCTCCACAAATACAGTTTACAGTGGAAGTGGAGAGCTGCTCACCTCAACAACGATGTTGTCGGGAGGTGGAAGGAATACTTCAAGGACCTCCTCAGTCCCACCAACACGCCCTGCGTGGAGGAAGAAGACCCTGGGGGTTCGGTGGGGGTCCGCCCATTGCTGGGGCTAAGGTCGCCAAGGTAGTCAAAAAGCTCCTCGGTGGTCGTGCTTCGGGGGTGGATGAGATGCACCCTGAATATCTCAGGGCTCTGGATGTTGTAGGACTGTCTTGGTTGACGCATCTCTGCAGCATCGCGTGGTCATTCGAATTCGTTTCCGGTGAGGGTTGGAGTCCTTTGTCACCAGTTCTACTCATAATTTTTATGAACAGAATTTCTAGGAGCAGCCGAGGCATTGAGGGGTTCTGGTTTGGTGGCCATAGGATCTCGTGTCATTCAGTGGCGAGGCTACGAGGAGAATCCACTGTGCTGGAGCTAACAGACAACATTAACATAACTTAGTTCATTAAATAATTCATTCACAACCTGAATACACATTCAGGAACCAAAAGGAATCAAGACGAGGCTTTTTCCTGCCATCTGAGGAATCGTGGGTGGAAGCATGTGGTTGGTTTTTGTTGCCAAAACAACTGTTTTTCTCTGTCAAGCTCAAAATGCTCTTCACCGGTCACGGGAATTTTTACTCAGTTTAAAACAGTTTGTGGTGAACTTTGCCCTGGTTGTCACGATTCCTCTGGTCCATGTAAGGTGATGTCCATGTTTGTGGTAGTTTAGGTGGACTAATCTGATAACACCATTCCCGCGTAGTATATACTAATAGATGTTACATCACAGGAGTAGCGCAATCTGATTGGTCAGCTATCTACAGTTAATTGACATCAATAATGATAACTTATACGCCTTTATAGAGACTTCAAGCTGTTTGTTAGGTCTAAAACAGCAGTAAGTTGCTCTTTTCTGCTTGAAGTCTGACACACCTGCATGCACGTAATGCTCACCTGCCGTTGTCATGCTTCAAAATAAACTAATAAAATCTTGCTTTAGGCAGGCCTGACACAGGCGAGGTTCCAAACAGTGCTGAAACCCAAAATATGTTGGTGTGGCATTGTGGGTGGGTGTGAAGGCGTTTCAGAGCAGTTTAAAATTATGGTGGTGTGGCTAAACAATTGTGAGCAGTAGGTGAGAACACAGTGTGAATAGGCTGTAATGAGGTTGTATTAAACATGGATCAGAAAGGTTGCGAAAGATGACAACACAGCAGCTACGGGGCAGCTAGATGTGATACATGGTGTTGAGAACCACTGTGAAATTTAAAACATTTTTAAAGTCTCATGGTTTATTGTGGTTATTGCCAGTCAACGGCGAACAGCATCACAACGTCAAGGTGATGTCACTGCGGTTCAAAAAACCCACAACAAAATCAAAAACATACTGATTTCAGTCCAATAACATGCTTTATGATTAGAATAATTAAATAAATAAAATAACAATAAGTAAATAAAATATATAAGTGGCAGCCCTGATCAGGTTTTTAGCTCCCGCCAATCCTAAAGATGGGCAGATGGGGAGCTATAGAAACTGGTTCTGTCCTTCTGTATGACTTGTTAGTGCGAAAACTTTGGAAGGAAATGATATAGGATCATCAAATTTGGTGTATGGGTCACGTTTACCTTGTTTCAAGGTTACAAGGTCACTTGATATATATTGGACTTGTCAAATAGTGTTGCCATGAGTACTGTGG
The DNA here is from genome assembly GCA_039654325.1 of Tandanus tandanus. Taxonomy (NCBI): domain Eukaryota; kingdom Metazoa; phylum Chordata; class Actinopteri; order Siluriformes; family Plotosidae; genus Tandanus; species Tandanus tandanus. The sequence goes on from JBCNYH010000026.1 coordinate 18,861,414, forward strand.
TCTATTTTTTTATAAATGTTTGTCTCAAAACATTCAAGCATAGATAACAAAGGAAATGTTCAGTTTAATACTACTCCATACCATGTCATAATGATTTTTTGTGAGTGCTTCATTGTGCATCACTGGATAAAAATCACAGATACGACTGTACTGTGTAATTTTCTCCCCTTAATGCAGTCCTTGCTGGATGAGCCCAACCCGAACAGTCCAGCCAACAGCCAGGCAGCACAACTCTATCAAGAAAACAAGCGGGAGTATGAGAAGAGGGTTTCTGCTATAGTGGAGCAAAGCTGGGCTGACTCCTAATGCTCATATTTCAGATGTTACAGTTTAATTTTTCAGGTCCTTCAGTGTTTTATTTAATGTATCTCGAACACACACATGGAAGAAATGGGACAGCTGTGAATGAAAATCCAGTCTTTGCGGACTCCTTTGCAGATGTTTTAGTGCAAGCAGAAATGATTTTTGATGTAGGGCTCATGCTAAATTCATAATGTTTTGCAGTTATTCCAGAAGTATTGGCATCCTTGAAGAGCATTGTGCAAAAATAATGAATATAATATTTGATAATTAGAGCTTAATGTTTTCTTAACCTTTTTTATCCTGTGGACTATCAGTACCCACAAGATGAAATCTGGCGAAGATTCCCTGTGGAGAAAAAAACTAACAAGGCTGCTAGTTTTGTGCATGTGAAGTACAGTACAGACCTTCAGTTCATTTTAGTTTTTCACTCCTACAAGAGGACATGATTTCAATCGTTGTCCAGTAATACTTATATATTTAAGTGCTGGATTCTGTGGCTTGCTCTCACGAAGGACTTCTTTTGAGAATCTTATAAACACTGTAGTTGTCCTGCAGATGGCATCTCATCATTGATTTTGAAACTGGACAGCCCACTAATCAACCTAAGTGTGCAGTTCTGAAACTTAGCTTTGGGTCGTCTTTGCTGTCATCACTGTATGTGGTGGCAGCATGCTCACACATCTTCTTCCTGCAAAATAACGAGCTGTTTGAAACCTCAGCTTTTTTTTTTTATTCTGTTCTTTATTCTGCTTAATGGAATTTTAATTTTATATGTATTCCTATACTGTGTTATAAGATTTTTAGTTCTCTCTGGTGTGATTTATGACAAATTGGTTTAGAAAATAATAAACCTAATGTATTGTTATTGTTTGTATGAACTAAATATGAGGATGTTGTTGTTGTTGTAATTGTTATTTTTGTTTGTTTTTGGGTTGTTGGGGTTTTTTTCCAGTTATTTCCCTGAAGGGTGTCCACTGCTCTGGAGTGTGTTCAAATGTTATTGATTTATTTTTAGACTTTTTTAAGTTAACGAAAGTCTTTTTCTAATGGTATAAATCCTTAAATTATTTATAGTATAACCTTAGCTGCAAACTAGTATGGCTATTTTTATTTTTTGTTCTGTAAATTAGATCAACTATGGCAGTAAGACATTAAAGAATCCTACCCATGTCACTTTCTTGTGAATCTTTTGTTAAAATGCTATGACTAATATATATGAATTTACAAGTACACTATATCGAATTCTTGCAGTACATACACAAAGTGTGTGTGTGTGAGAGAGAGAGAGTTAAATATAATGTGTGAATTGTATAGTAAGTAAATGAATAAACTTTGAGGATAACTATCTTATAATCATATATTTTTTTAAACCTAAGGATGTATTCTTCATAGGCATATTAAATGTTGGGGCCATTTAAAATGTTTGTCTTGCTAATAACATAATAAAAATTTATACTTTTGTTATCAGCTATAATTGATATGTTTGACATCCATTTTACTAAGTATGTTCAAGAAAAACATGTAATTGTGATGTTTTAAATTGAAACATTTCCAATTGCTGACAAATCGTTCCCTAGCAGATCACAACACTTAGCATATATCTATATGTTTTTCCCCTTGTTTTAAATGCTTAAAGTATCAAAACACCACAAATAAGTTTCAATCTGAACACCTTTATTTAAATTCATAATAGTGTTAGTTTAAAAAAAGTATAAAAACATCTGCAAATTGGGCTATAGTATCACAAAAAATGTAAGTAAGAATCTTGAAATCTGTTCATGGCATGCATTTATATCAAACCAGTCTGAAGAGCTCATTCATCCATTTATTTTCTGAACCGCTTAATCCTAATTAGGGTCGCGGGGAGGCTGGCGCCCATCTCAGCCGACTCTGGGCG
>JBCNYH010000026.1:18954140-18964704 GCA_039654325.1 Tandanus tandanus
TATATAAAAGATGGATTCTTATACTGTTGGAACACTATTAAATGAAATGTGTCACAAATTGGATTACACCCAGAATAAGAAATTGTAAGCAATTTGCATCATCATTATGGATATCAATTTTAGTATTGGTTTTATAAACCAGTTTAAATATACCTTAGCTATAAACATACGGTACATATGCTTGTTTAATACATATATTTTCTTTTTGCCCTTTAGACGAAGAGTGCTAATGAGAGTTAATTACCTGGTGATGACCAAGAAATGTTGAAACATTGTTCTTTTTCTGACTTACCTGGAGATGCCACAATTTGCTTGCAACACAAGAAGTACTATTGCCAAAGTAGTTGCAAAGATTACTTCCACAGGAAGGAGGACTCTGGAGTAAGGATAATAGCCAACATGCTGACTATTTATTGAAAGACTTACAGTAATTATTTAGACTTTGAAATTAATGAAGGTGGCATAGTGGTTAGTACATTCGCCTCACAGCAAAAAGGTCTTGGGTTTGGATTCTGGGCTCGACGAGGGCGTTTCTGTGTGCATGTATATGCATGTTCTCCCTGTGCTTGCATGGGTTTCCTCCAGGTACTTTGGTTTCCTCTAACAGTCCAAAGATGAGCACATGAGGCTAATTGGCTGTTTGCTCTTCGGTGTGAGTGTGAATGGTTGTATGGGTGTTAGCCCTGCGATGGTCTAGTGAGCTGTTCAGGGTGTACCACGCCTTCTCCCAGTGTCAGCTGAGTTAGGCTCCAGCCTCCCCGCAACCCTGGTAGAATTAATCGGTTCAGAAAATGAGTGAGTGAAAGTAATTACTTTAGAGCAAATGCACTTTGAATGACTTAATTGTGAATAGAAGAGACGGCTGTAAAAATGTTTAAAAATTCATTCTGGGAAACTAAAACAAAGGATCACAAACTCAATATGGAATATTAACATTAATCTTCTCTTTTAAATTGAATACTTTCGTATCTAGTGTACCACATTAGGAATTTGATGTCAAAAACTACTGCTAATAAAACTGATAGTATAGCGGACAACCAAAATGTATTTTTTTATCTTGAGAAAATACTTAAGGAGTAAAGGCCATTTGAAAATGTTGTCACAGAAATCTTATTAAAATGGAAAAGCAACTTTAAATGGCTATGAATCATTTATTCATTCATTTATTTATGTATTTATTTATTTTGTATTTCCACAGCACTAATCCTAGATCTTACATGGTTCTCAAGCTGCAATCATTCAAAAAGTGATTTTCATTTGACCTACTTAAAACGTGAGTAAAAAAAGGGCCTTTACTTTAACCTCTTTTTTTACATTTATTTTATACTGTATTAATTCCGCAAGGGAAACTTTGACTTTTGCTTTTAACCCATCCAAAGTGAGCATGTGCACACACACACACACACTCACACACAAACTCGGAGCAGTGGGCCTCCACACATTTCGGCACCTGGAGAGCAGTTGGGTGTTTGGTCCCTTGTTCAAGGGCACTTCAGCCATGAATGTGGAGGAAGGGAAGGTGCAGCTCACCCCGCCACCACACATTTTTCCTGCTGGTTCAGGAATTAATACAGCGGTCCATTAGAAAATGACCCAAAGACATTGCATTGGCCGGGAATCAAACCCAGGCCTCCCGCGTGGCAGGCGAAAATTCTACCACTCAACCAACAATGCTTAACAAAATCCAATGCTTATGGACTTATGGAGGCAGGTGGAGAGAGCTGCTGAGTTTCTGTGCAAACAACCCATGTGCATGACACCTAACATGACAGACACACAAAAACAATGTCTCTCAGTCCCCAGCCGTGCTGGAACAGTTTTGTGAAGTTGACCCCCCACTTTCTCAAAATAGCACTGCCATTCGTTTGTGCATTTTCTATCCTGTGACATCACTCAGCCCCCATACCACTACCAAATCTCACCAAAGTGGTCTCAATCATTTGTGCTACATTTGTGCTGGTTTGTGGTGTTGAAAGAATTAATTTTGCAATTATGACTTTAAAGTTATTCACGTTTTATTCCTTACATGTGTGAAGTCAACAGGAAAAAAAAATGGAATCCCTCAATTCTGAGGAAATTATTATGGATTCATCAAACAAAAACACCACTAGTACTTTGTTACACCACCTCTGGCTTTTATAACAGCTTGAATTTCTTCACTCGCTAAACCTTTCCATATGGTTTGAAGTGCATTCAAAAAATCAGTCAAAAAAATAAAATTTCTGACACCTTTCAATTTTTCTGAAAAATTGGTATATTCAGTGTTTTTGTTTATCCGCCACACTTTTACCTCAGTATACTTGTCGGAATTATTTTTTTTAGTTCTCATTGCCTACAATAGCATTGTTCAATACATTTTCACCAAAGAATTATAGAGAAGTAATTTTTTACTTCTTTTTATTAGGAGCCCTTTTAGACAAAAGTTGTGGTTTATAATCTTCACGGCATACTACTGTATATTAATTTCAAACACATTTTTAAACACATCACATTAAAAAAAAATTCATGTACAATATAAACAGCCTCAAAGGTTCAACACTTCATGATTAGTCATTAATTGAATAAATTATAAAATAAGAAGATCCACACAATATGATTTCTCAGAAATGCTTAAAAGAAACAGCTTTGCATTTTAAAAATGAAACTATCATTTACAAATAAAACACATTATAAGCATGCTCAGTGACAGTTACTCTGTCTACAGAGACAGTTGTCAGGCAGGCAGGAATTTAAAGACACTCCCATTATACAGCAAGGGCATTCAGAATGGGAGGTAAATTGTGGAGTTAAGGTCTACTGAGTACTGAGGATTACACTTAAAAAAAAAAAATAGAAGTGTTTTATGCACTTTCTCTTTAAATGTTTTGTATTTTCTTTAAAAAATATCCAGAGCTCTTTGGAGGCCCCACATTGGAAACCCTGCCATCCCATTCCTGCCCTCGTGGTACTATCGCATTGATATCACGTAACTGTTCTGAGGCGAGGCTGAGAGTGAGAAGGTTCAGAGGCACCCTTTCTCCTCCAGCTTTAGGAACAGATCCAGACTGCGCAGATGAGACTCTCTTTTTCCATCTTTCCACAAAATTAGCAGATGGTCAGCTGAGCAAGTGACGACGCCCCTCTTGCTAAAGCTCAGAAACATCTGTAGTACAGAAATGCAAGAGCATCATTTATAAGAAGCCATTTCTAGCAGATTAACAGATAGAGGTGTTACGTTGTTGATGTGTTGACGTGTAATTTAGTTTTATGCCTATATACTATATATATATATATATATATATATATATATATATATAGTTCAGGCCAAAAGTTTACATACACCTAAGTTAAAGACATTCAAATTTTCAAAACCACATACAGTACTGTGCAAAAGTCTTGGGCCAGATGCAAAGAAATGCCTTAGAGCAAAGAGGTTTCTTATTTTTACTGTTTCTAAATTAACAAATCAATATAAACAGCAGAATGAAATAAAGTCAATATCTGGTGTGATGGTCCTTTGCTTTAAATAGAAGTCTCAGGTACAATGTGTGAAGTTTTATAAGAACATTGGTTGTTAAATTTAATTAAGCATTTTACAGAAGAAGCCTCAGTTCTTTGGAAGGCTTTGACTGTCACACATGCTTCTTATTTTTAAAGCTAATTCCAGCAGCCTTCATTAAAATTTTGTCTGCTTTCTTTACTGACATACAAAAAAAATTATTTCCTGTAACATGAAATTTTCTGTCAGAAAACTTCTTCTTTAAAAATCGATGTTTAGGCTGGATAAAAAAAAATATCCCGGTTTCTCATCAGCTCCCGCAACCAAAAACTGGCGCTGCATCTATTTTTTTTTCCCCAAAACCTCGGAAAACGCCTAAGACACCGTAAAACCGACATAGATGCTGTGATTGTGATTCTGAGATGTGTTTAGTTCTGTTTGAAATAGTTTCATTTTCTAAAGATTTTTGGAACTGCAAGGCTGCTGTTCTATAGACAGGTGTTCAGAGCTTCAGAGTTTAATACATGTTAACTGTACCTGTAAAAGACTGCTCATCTAGGCTGTATTGTGAAGCAGAACATTTAAATAAACAAGTACTTCTAAAGGTTTCTTGTTATTTATTCTTGTTTATTCATTCAAAAATCTTCTCAACAAATTGCTGGAAGTCACCTCAGGAAGTCACTTTACCTGCATTTACCTTAAAAAGCTTTTGAGCTTTGACAGTCACCTTATTTCTCTATTTAAAAAAAAAAAACAACAACTTAGTTCCTCATTTAGGTTTTCAAAAAGTTCTGATGAGAAACCGGGAATTATTTTTATCCAGCCTTAATACTAAAATTGATAAAAATTATTTTTTGAAATGATAAAAAATTGAAATAAATTATTATAAAAGGAGCTAAATAATAAGCATTAATCCGGTATGCACGCTAATTAGCTTAACAGTGGTATAGTGTTAGCATTAGCTACTTAGCATAAAAATGGCTAGTTATCCAAACATGTTTTAATCCAAACTAATAACACTAATAATAAGAATGTTGATTTCACACATGCACATACTTGTCTTAATGAAAATATTAATTTCTTTGCCTGAAGCCTGAAACAACAGGGGGTTGGGGTGGGTGTGTTGTGATTGGCAATTGGGTGAGATCTTGTAATTTGGATTCACTGTTAAAAAACCAAGTGTTAAAGGTTTCATATGTCATTATTTTTGAACTATTAATATTAGATACATGAGACTGTTGTCTACTATAAAGTTTCAATCCTTAAGTTAAGCTTTTGTGTGTGTGTGTGTGTGTGTGTGTGTGTGTGTGTGTGTGTGTGTGTGTGTGTGTGTGTGTGTGTGTGTGTGTATTATAATGTGTACCGAATTAGAATACCTGCACAGCTCCAGAGTGACCAATCAGATCACCAACCAACTCTAGCGAGCACAGACCAGAAACTTCCAGAAGCTTCTTAGGTGGCACATTACCCTGTTTACTGGATCTTCCAATGGTGCTAAACAAGCCAAAAAACCCTGAGAGAAAGAGAGAGAAAGAGAGAGAGGGAGAGAGAGAGAGAGAGAGAGAGAGAGAGATAGATAATTACTTTCTGTTCATTTGAATTGCACATTCTAAATGGACTGGTTACATGATTTTTTTGTACATGTACACTAAGGAGAGTAGCATCAGCAGCACCCAGCCATGATGTTTCAGATGTAGAAAAGAGTTGGGAAAGCAAAAGTTTTCAGCAAATCCAAGTTGAAACTGGAATGGAATAAACTGCGTCATGAGTGTAATAATCCTTTTCTATATTTTCCTGTTCTTTCCACTGCATTTGCACTGATTCATTCCATGCCACATGGAATTCAGCAGCTGGGTTCCTCCACAAGAAGGTGTGCCCTCCCTTATGAGTGGAGATATTTGGTATCCCCAGCCGGGTCACCCATGCCCTTGGAAAGAAACTTGAACTGAAGTCAGACAAAACACATTCTGGAATACAGGAATCCATTAATGTCCCCATTCACCTTTATTTACTGATGACGTGTTCAGGGTATAAAAAAATCTTCATATACAAAACACTGTGTGATTACACACTGAATAAACATCAATAAAATATGACTGCACGTGAACATCACCTGTAAATTATTGTTTTCATCTAGTCAAAATTCTACCATTTGCATTTTAATTTATCCTAGAAGTCTCCCATCTCCTGCATTTTGATTCATGGATGTCAATATTGTACATTATGTAACTGTAAATTATGCAGTTAGTACCTTCTCATTCCTTAAACATGTTGGAAAATCTATACCGTGATAGTGGAAAAGACGTCAGTGCCTTTAAGAAGGGCCTAATTATGAACCTGCATCATGCAAATAAAACAACTAAGGAGATTACTGAAATTATCAACACTGGGTTAAGAACTGTCCAACACATTATTAAGACCTGGACGGATAGTACTGAACCATCAACTTTACATGAGAAACGGGATTTAGAAACAAAATCTTGACTGGCCAAGATTGGAGAAATTGAATCAAAAAGAAATGAACAGTAGAATGCTAGGCGCTATTTAATAGTGAAATTAAGAGCAATTCTACACACAGTGTGACAAGAACTGAAAGGTTTGGGACTAAATAGCTGTGTGGCCATTAAAAAAAGCACTTCTTAGTGAGAATGAACAAAATATTAGGTGTCAATTTTCTAGAAAGCATACAGATTTAACTCTGGAGCAATGGGAAAAGGTCATGTGATATAATGAGTCCAGATTTTCACTATTCCAGAGTGATGGGTGTGTCAGGGTAAGGAGGGGCGTAGATGAAGCGATGAACCCATCATTCATGGATGCCGCTGTACAAGCCTCTGGAGGCAGTGCTATAATCTGGTATTCCCTGATGGCATGGATATAAAATTTGTTCTTAAAAGAGTGGTACAGGGAGCATGAGGATGAAGTGGCACCACACAGACCCGACCTTTACCCCATTAAGAATCTTTGGGATGAGCTGGAGAAGACACAGTACACAGTGGTTCGAATCTCCCATCCTTAACACAAGATCTCAGTGAAAGGTTATTACAATTCTGGACCAAACATTTTTTGGAAGAGCAGTGTATATCAAGAAGCAGGAAAAACGAGCAAGCGTAGGGATCTGAGTGACACATTGTGATGCATAAACGACTGGGTCTATCATCTCCAAAACAGCAGGTCTTGTGGGGTATTCCTTGTATGCAGTGGTAAATACCTACCAAAGGTGATTCAAGGGAGGACAACCAGTAAACTGGCAAAAGTGTCATGGTGCTCATGGCTCATTATTGAGTGAAGACTATTATGTCTGATCTGACCTCACAGAAGAGCCACTGTAGCACAAACTGAAACTGTTAATGCTGGGTATGATAAAAAGGTATCTGAACACAGTACAGTTCAGCTTGCTGCATGTGGGACTGCCTAACTGCAAATCAGTGAGGTGGTGTTAACGTTATGGCTGATCGGTGTATATGAGTAGGAGACAGATATCACGAATCAGCCAGCATGTCGTTCCCACCTGAGGAGGCAGGTTCTGCCGGTAAGGGGAGCTCCTGTAACTCCCAAATCCTGACACTGCCATCCTCAGAACAAGACATCACCTGTCTTAAAGAGAGCAAGCGAGCACACACACACACACACACACATACACACACACACACACACACACACAGTAATTCTTTTAGGGAACCAGAATAGAATCTTTAATTTTCTCTTCTCACTATAGGGATTTTAATGTGTGTGTGTGTGTGTGTGTGTGTGTGTGTGTGTGTGAGAGAGAGAGAGAGAGAGAGACGACATCATCCTTGGAGAAAATGTCAGGTGGCTCAAATCTGAAGGATTTTCTCAGACCATCACACATACACATATATTAGTAAATAGTTAGGCTGTAAAAAAAAAAAAGGGGGGGAAAAGAACTGTGTTTGTTTGTTTTTCCCAACTGATTACTTTTAAAAATAAAACACTCAAATATAAGTTTGTACCCATTGTGCAGGAGTTTGGTGTATAGAACGTCAGAGTCATGAGCAAACTTCCTATATGCCACCACCGTCTTCATCCTTGTGTTATACACAAACAGACCACTGCCCACTGCTGCAACTAGCCTCTGAGTGTATATATATGAAAGAGAGAGAGAGAGAGAGAGAGAGAGAGAGAGAGAGAGAGAGAGAGAGAGAGAGAGAGAGAGAGATATTAAAAGACATAAATGATACATGTGTTACTCAAAGTTTAAAAATATAATCCAGTCACCAATGGACAAAAGCCCCACCTCTCCATCTGAGTGCAGGTGACGAATGGATGCTTCGCTCTGTTTCTGCTGTCCCATTTTGATCTCAGATTGGCCCTCTCGATCTGGTTCCTCCCACAAAATACGCTCATAAGACTGGATCGTCCAGTCAAGGCTATCCCAGAGGATAACCTCTCCGAAGTGAGAGCCACTGGCAAACAGATCATCTACCAAACAGTTACGGCACAAAAAAAAAAAAAAAAAAAAAAAATATATATATATATATATATATATATATAGATAAACAAACAGGTGCCAAAAAATGTTGTTGGTTATTTCCTTATAACTTTTTCTTAACACAATTTATCATTCTATGTCTTGAATTTTTTCATTTATTACAGTTTACTGCTCATCATAGTAATTTTTATGTAGAAACGTTTAATTTCATTATTGCTGAAGGCTTCTTTGGCAAGGCAATGCTATAACCTTAATGTGCTTCTTCTTAAGCCCCCCTTTGTTGCCTCAGTCGTACGTGTTGGGTCACTGTCATACTGGAAAACCCATCCATGGCTGAGGGAAGGAAATTCTCATCCAATATTTTAAATAGCACAATTCATTTTCTCACCTTTGTATCTCTGTGTAGTGGTACGTATGTATGTATCCATGTATGTTTGCTCACCATTGATTCTGATGAGTGTCCGGATCATGTCTTGGTGGTCAGTTAAATGGCAAATAGCCAAAATTGACATTTCGGGTTCAGACAGGTTCAGCTTAAAGATAACTGAAATAATTTAAAAGAGCAGCTTTTTCAAATTATGAAATGACACATCATTCAAGAATCAGCAATATATACCTTATTTATTTACCATATATATAATATATGACCATATTTACATATATGCAGTGGAAAAAATTAAGAGATGTTGTGCACTGATGCATGTTATTCCCCCTCCAATGATTTGGACACATTATTATAATATTTTTGTCTTGATATATTTCAGCAAGTCTTACCAATTTCTTTGTCTATGGCAGCAGCAACACAGCATTTGGGTAAATCCACCAATGCAGTAATGCCTTTAGAAAAAAGAAACAGACCTTAAAAAACAGGTACTATTAAAGGAGCCAGCTCACACTTAAATCCGATTCTTTCACCACAAAATGGCCATACAGAAATAGGTCAGTCAAATAAATATTTTTTTTAATTTACCAATGATGTTGAAATTTTAATTTCCAAAGTCAGGAAAATAAAAATGTAAATCCTAGTTCCCATGTCTTTACATTGTAAGATATTTAAATTATTTTGACTTATTACATTTTAATACCAATCAAGACCTTATTTTTAGATTAACCAAATGCACTTTAGCATTTTTTTTAAGGATCTGCAGGAACTCTGCTCTCTTCTTGTGTGTGTGTGTGTGTGTGTGTGTGTGTGTGTGTGTGTGTGTGTGTGTGTGTGTGTCTGTGTGTGTGTGCATACCTGAGTCTTTGTAATGTAGAGTCTTACACTGTAGTTGAAAATCTCTATTCCATACACACATCTCATTGCCTCCAGAGAGAAACACATCCAGGTGATCCAACACCAACACACACTGTCGCAGAGAGAATCCCACACAAACTATCTCCATTTGCCTGTGTATTACTATAGAGAAATAAGACTATGCCTATCTCTACCCTAAACCGTTACCTAACACCAAAACTAACACACCACTAAACCCAAACTGAACACAATTGGACATTAGAGATCAAACATTGCATTTTTTGGTCAATCAGTTCAGGAGTAGATTAAAAATTGTACCTTAACAGAAGACTGTAGGTTGGACACAGTGCACAGTCGGTGTCCTGTGTCTGCATCCCACAGCTACATCAGTGATAAGGAGTACACAGTACACTCCAGTGCAGTGTTATACAAAGAAAGTGTGTGTGTGTGTGTGTAAGGATACACACATCATGCGGTCCGATGAAGCTGTTATAAGGGCTGTGACAGTCTTTTCTGTATTGGTGAATGTGTACGCCATCAAAGCAGTGATCTGTTGAGTATGAGCCCGTACTTCTGCCAGCCGCTCTCCTGTCTGTCTCACACACAGGCACACACACACACACAACCATTTTGGCACTTATTTTTTTACTTGTCTTGAATTTTTGAATATGCAAGTTAGATTACTGAATAGAACCATATTATAAACTGATGAAGATGCTAACTGAAAAATTTTGCCCACTTATAAATAAAAAGAATACTTAAATTTTTCCTCCAATCATTGTGAGCAACATCTGTAACCAATGTTGCCACTGGTACAACTGATATGTTGCTACAGTGCCTTGGCATTTTTCATGTTTTGTTGCCTCACAACCCGGAATTAAAATGGATTGTTTTATGGTTTGCATCATTTCATTTACAGAACATGCCGACAACTTTGAAGATGTGATTTTTTTTTTTATTGTGAAGCAAACAACAAATACGACAAAATAACAGAAAACTTCAGCAGAATAACAAAAAACTATTCACCCCCCTAAAGTCAGTACTTTGTAGAGCCACCTTTTGTGGCAATTACAGCTGCAAGTCACTTTGGATAAGTCTCTATGAGCTTGCCACTGGGATTTTTGCCCATTCCTCAAGCCAAAACTGCTCCAGCTCCTTCATGTTGGATGGTTTCCGCTTGTGAACAGCAATCTTCAAATCTGACCACAGATTCTCAATTGTATCGAGGTCTGGGCTTTGACTAGGCCATTCCAAAACATTTAAATGTTTCCCCTTAAACCGCTTGAGTGTTGCTTTAGCAGTATGCTTTGGGTCACTGTCCTGCTGGAAGGTGAACCTCTGTCCCAGTCTCAAATCACAGGCAGACTGAAACAGGTTTTGCTCAAGAATATCC
>JBCNYH010000026.1:18971758-18992057 GCA_039654325.1 Tandanus tandanus
CTGACTGTGGAACTGCGACTATATTTTCAATATTTAATCCAAAAGTTAGTATTAAATCTAGAGTGTGGCCAGCATTACGAGTGGGTCCTATTAAATTCTGATTTACCCCTACTGAATCTAGAATAGACACAAACACTGTTCTTAATGAATATTAAATGAATATTAAAGTCACCAACAATTAAAGCTTTATCTAAAGAAACAACATTTAATGCTACATACTCATTGGGTTTTATCCGTTTCTGTTAAACACATTACACTAAACTCCTGATCAGTAATGATTTCATTAACAATAAGCACTTCAGATGTAAGAGATCTAACATTTAACAGTCCTAGTTAAATCAAAAAGTCAAAGTCAAAGGTGCTGGCTGTAGATTCAGTATGATTTAAATTGATGTTAATAGGATTATTAAAACAAACTCTCTGAGTGTTTTTACATTTTTGTTTAGTTCAGGGAACAGACAGTTTCTATAGCATTGAACTTGACCTTGAGTGACGACTCTGTGTAGCAATCAGACGCTCAGATTAGCCTGTTTGTCTGCTCTCTGGCCTTGGCTCTGGATAGTCACTGACTGACTGGTCCTGTTCTTAGACTATGTGCTATGCTGCAAGAAATGAGAGCGGCACCTTCCCGAGTGAGATGGATACCGTCCCACCTTATCAGGCCAGGTTTACCCTCAAAAGTACTCCAATTATCTAGAAATCTTCTTCTTCTTCTTCTTCTTCCTCTTTCTCTTAGTATTATTATAATTAAAAGCTTTGCTTTTCTGTCTTGATATTTACTTAATTCTCATCTTCTCCTTATTATTATTATTATTATTATTATTATTATTATTATTATTATTATTATTATTACTATCATTAATTGTTATTGTGATTTGCATTGATAAAATACTATCCACTCATATGTTGTTATAGTTTTATTTAATACCAGACTACACTCCTGTTGTTTTTGTTGGAACAGTTGTGTGAATTTAAGTGGATGTTGTCTGTTCGTTAAACTTTTTGAATGTCTGTGATATTCTCATATATCTCACCTGGATTAATAACCCAACGTGGTGTATTTTTTTTCATTTGAATAGAAATGCCTTTCATTCCAGATTAACTGAATGGCGCTGCTCTATGCAATCTATGCACTACATTTCCCAGCATGCACCTCACTTCTTACAATCACCTGACTCCTGACACATGCATCTCAGGCTTATTGCCAGTATATACCAAGTCATATCTGTGGTCTGTGTTCCAGTGTATGATCTTTGCCTGCCTTTTTGTGCCTTGCCTCAGATATTCTGTCAGCCTGATCCCTTGAACACGTTTAAGGTTTATATTATTGTAGTTCATGTTTATTTAATATGCCTGATGAGTGAAAGGGCCTTTTTAATGCCAGTGTACCCATAGCTATATTGGGTGTAGCTTGATGAACTGTTCACTGCATCTCTAACAATAATCATAGCTACAGTGACACTGTAATGTTGTGTACTTCAGTGATAATAAATACACATGTATTCTGCAATTGACAATGACTGATTCATAATCTGCACTAATCCTTGACAAATGATTATCATTAACATTTTCAAAGTCAGACTAAGCCTAATAGATAACTCAATCATAGTCAAGCTTTTTAGTACATGTAACCCTTTTAAACAGACTCAAACTGGACTCAGTACTCTGCACATGCTCCTCAATTTTGGATGTAATATTTGACCTGAAAGTAATGAATGAATGGAGAAACATAAACAGAGTACGGGGTTAAGTCTAGAGCCCTTAATTTAGGATTTTTAATTTTGGAATTGTTGGTTCATGCTGTGTCAGCTGACAGAGTTAGGAAAAACAGAATGGCAATCTGTTAAAAAAGTGAAGGAACAGATGAACGACGCTGGATTTTAACGGACGTGAGAACAAATCCATATGCAGTGGAAGCTCTTGAACAGTCCGACTTCAAAACCTTCGATACCTCTGTGAGTTCTCAAGCTTTTTAAAGTGACACTCCTAACTGTCTTAAAATTAATATTTTAAAAGTTAAGTCATTTAAAATGTATATATTCAAAAGCAATACATTACTTCACATTAACATTTAAAATTGCTTAGTTGTAAGAAATGTAAACTCCCTAAAAAATAGTTCATGACTTTATTGTGTTCATTCATGACAATTACATGATAGAAATGTAACACGTAAAGACTGTAATGTTAGTATTTTTATTCACATTCTCTAAATAGGTATTTAAATAAAGAGCTATAGCTAACACATGTACAGGAAGCCTTGGTTAGTAAAAAAAAATAGCAAAACGATAGCGATAGAGATCACCTCCATGCATCTCATTAAAAAAAGGGAAACAACATACATAAAAACAGTAAACCGTACAGCAGGCACAAAATTTACAGAGCTGTAAATCAATCCAATTCCCGGCACAACATGGTACCAATTTGCTGCCAGTTAATTATTTTGGTCTGTGATATAATAGGTCAAGTAGAAAAAGCCCAATACCTACAAACTCAGAGAGATATATCGCCAGCTATCATATTGGGCATACTTTGGCCAAAAATTTCTATACTTGTACAATATATTGTGACAAGAAACGTAGGCCAGTTAAATGGCCAAGCAAACTATAAACATAGCAGCTTCCACTGTGCATGGAAACGTTTCATGAATTTCATGAACTCTGCACTTGGTTAAACTATTATTATCTTGTGTATATTCTCTTTGTATTGATTTGTGTTCTACCCATTTCAGGTAAGGGTGTAAAGGTGTATATATAATGTTAATTCAAAACAACATCGAACAGTAAAGGCATAGTGGGTAGTGTGAGTGCCTTACAGCTCCAAGATCCCTGGTTCAATCATCAGCCTGGGTTACTGTCTGTGAGGAATTTTGGTAAGTGGTGGTAAGTGAATTGGCTCGCTAAAATCCCCCTGAGGATTTAATCCACAACAGCTCTGCTTAAGAGTTACTGAAGAAAAATAAATGGCTCAGCATTGAAGCTGCTTGAAATTAGATAGATACTGGAGTGTTGATAACATGTAAATAAAAATTCCCCACTCTGAATTATGGGTAACAATATGCTAATGTGTTGTATTCTAGGGGCGGCACGGTGGCACAGTGGTTACCACGTCCGCCTCACAGCAAGAAGGCCTGGGATCGATTCCCGGGCTCCGAGGTTTCTCTGTGGAGTTTGCATGTTCTTCCCCTGCTTGCGTGGGTTTCCTCCTGGTACTCCATTTCCTCCCACAGTTCAAAAACATGCACAGTAGGCTAACTGGCTGTTCCAAATCACCCATAGGTGTGAGTGTGAATGTGAATGGTTGTGTGTGTGTGTGTGTGTGTGTGTGTGTTGGCCTTGAGATGGCCTGGCAAGCTGTCCAGGGTGTACCCTGACCTCATCGAGAGTCGGCCGAGATGGACTCCAGCCTCCTCGCAACCCTAATTAGGATTAA
Source organism: Tandanus tandanus (assembly GCA_039654325.1). Classification (NCBI taxonomy): domain Eukaryota; kingdom Metazoa; phylum Chordata; class Actinopteri; order Siluriformes; family Plotosidae; genus Tandanus; species Tandanus tandanus. Next base: position 18,975,188 of record JBCNYH010000026.1, read on the forward strand.
ACGGCTTAGAAGATGAATGAATGAATGGATGAATGTTCTATTCCAGTGACTCAAGGGTTAAAATTTCAAACTTCACTGAGTTCCTTCTTTCCAGGGTATTTCAATACTAACAACAGTGTCTGAAAGTTAAATTGGCTGAAAGAACAACTTTTTTGACCAAAACAAATCCCATGTTTTTTAATGTTGTAATGTAATAATACATTAATGTAATGTAACATGCTTCATCATTTGACAGGATGGGGGCTGCTTAAAAAAAAAAGATTTAATAATAAACCAGGATACACAAATTAATAATAAAAATATACCTCAATCTGATGTCTTTGCCATTCATGCTAGATGTTATTCCATGCATCTATCTAGCAAGAGGTGAGAGTATGAGTGTACTTTTTGAACGTACAATAAGCTTTTTTTAAACCAATTTTAAGATGTCAAAATTTCATTTCATTTTCTAAACCACTTTATTCTTGGAGCCCATCCCAGCCAACTCCAGGTGATGGTGGGGCACACCCTGAACATCTCACAAGACCATTACTGGGAGAACACACACCCAACCACTCACACGCACGTTCACACCAAAGGGCAACAGAGAATATTCAATCAGCCTAATGTGAAAGTGTTTGTACTGTTTGTTTGGACTGTGGGAGTAACTTGGAAAAACCATGCGAGCATGAGGAAAACATGCAAACTCCACACAGAAACACCCTCGCCAGACACGTGGCTGGAACCCAGGACGTTCTTGCTGTAAGGCGGAAGTGATAACCACTACACCACCAACTTCCAATATGATTACAAGAAATTATACCAAAAATTCAGATGCACAACAGCGACACAGAGAACATTAAAACCATCAATTCATTAAAACCCTTCTGAAATTTTTACAAAATGTTATCTTACGTACGTCCTAGAGTAATAAACTAAATAATAAAGGTAAAACAATAACCTTGAAAATAATATTTAATTTATCTAATAAAATATGGTGCATATAAAGATTTATTTCAAATTAAACAGGTTTCCTTTATTTTCAAGTTACAAGGAAGGATGTCACAAGTAACAGTAGTAATCACACATATTCTAAAGATCTCCTTGTGATCGTAGAGGAATCTTATTTTTACTAATGAACATACATTACTTTTAAAACCATGATCAAATTTATTCAATTTCCCTTTTTTAAGGAATACAACCTTGTCTCCCAAATACCAAATACTGCTCTTATTCAAGTTTCCAGTTTATTTGGACTACCTCCTGATAAATTTAAGTAGTATTAATTATACACTTGATCCACAGTAATAACAGTGAAGCCATACCCCTATCTTCAGTCACAGGTTAATGAGAATTGAGGGACAAACAGGTACAAAACAAAAGAATAAACTTTTATTTGATTTATAAATATCTGCTGTAATCACGGGATCTGGTGTCATGGTTTATTATTATCTCTAAATGAACTGATACATGCCTGTGCATTGCTTATTCTATTATATATCAGCTTACAGTTTTCCTCCCCCTCACATGCATTTTTTCTGAGGGTATACAGCTTTTGTGTGCATAAAATAAATAAATGCTAGTGTCGTGCAAGTCTAAAGGTCTGTGACTACGTGCAGGCTCTTTTGGCGTGCAGCATCTCTATGAGCAGTTTGTTACATGGTACCTCTCCATTGAGGTGTTTATAGCTCAGGTAATCCTCAGCTTGAGCACTTAAAACTCGTAGGTCCTGCAGATGCAGCATCAGCTGACTGAATCTGTCCACATGTTGCGGATACACACACAAAGTGTATTCCAGTAATGCCCCATTCACCTGATGATACACATTTTCCACATATTCCTGGTTTTCCAATAGCTTCACATCTGTCAATAAATAAACAGGAAGCAGAGATGAAAGAGCAGACAGTTTGGGTAAATAGCAGAGAAAGATAGAGGGAGAAACTGTGAGGGATATGGTGAAAATTATTGACAGAATGTGTGCACACACTCACGCACACACGTACTCTGTGTCTATGAATCCACACTTTGGCAGTTTATGCATAATGAGGCCTTACATTGTTTTGATAAAATAAGCATGGCCACCCTGGTAAGAGAGTGGGGATAGTGGTGTAGTATTTAGGGTGCTGGGCATATGACTGAGAGGTCATGAGTTCAAATCCCCATCAGACCCCCACTGTGCTAAGACCCCTGGGTGAAGTTGTAACCACAAGTGCACCTCTGTCCACCAAGCAGTATAAATGGGTACCAGTAAAAATACTGGGAAGGTAACTTGCAATGGACTAGCGTCCCATCCTGGAAGAGTTGAACTCCTAGTCACCTCGCGCTACAGAAACCAGAATAAGCTCCAGCCTGATTAGCCAGTAGGCTCGGGTGTAAAAGCCCAACAGACTTTACATACCTTTTGATGTTTTTACCCTGAGCTGATGGCGTACATGTAGTACTTTTCATACTATGTATATTATGAAACTACTGCTTTAAACAAACCAGTAGCACATACTGTCACAATGTTTTATATAACATTCACAAAGAAGGTTGCCATAAAAATACTTTTGTAGACCTCCCCTTTCACCTTGCCTCTGAGGGTGGTATTAAAAATGACTGGACTCCCAGGTAGCTTTTGATGCTTCTGCCATCAGCTCAGGATGGAGAAAGTCTGCATGTAAAATAAAACCTGAAGTCTCTACTTAAAACAAATAAAACAAATCCATGTATTGACCAATTCTGTCACACTATCAAAAATTTTGCCTATGCAGTCACTATCCTGTACCTCAGTGAATATATTTAATACTTGTTTTAAACCCACAAAGCTGATTTCTGTTTGTCAAATTTATGAAATAAGGCATAAGAAACACCACAAATCCAAACATGCAATGAAAAGCCATGAGCCATGTCAGTAGTATATCTTCTGATGGAATGTCTGCCTGCAGTCCAAACTGGTCCCCAATAGAGAATGTGGAGTGAAATTTGAAGCTAGACATGACAAACACCTTAATGTTGCAACGCTTCTACACTTGATGTCTTCAATCTCTAAATGTCTGAGGTGTTGTGAGAAGGAACAGCAACATTACAAAGTAGCAAATGCTTTACCATCTCAACATTTTATGATAAAACCTTTGTGAGATTAAAAAAAATGAAATGTGTTTATTCATCTCATTTACTTCATTGTCTGAACCGCTTTATCCAACCATCCAGATCATAGGGAAGTTGAAGCCCATCCCAGCTGAATCCAGGCAAAGATGGGGTACACTCCGAACAGCTTGGCAGACCATTGTAAGGTCAACACACTCACAACCATTCACAATTACATTCACACCTAGAGGCAATTGAGAATATCAAATTAACCTAATGTGCATGTCTTTGGACCGTGGGAAGAAACCAGAATACCCATAGGAAACCCATGCAAGCACTGGGAGAACAGTAAAACAATACACGGAAATAAGCTCGTTGTGTACGGGGCTCGAACCCAGGATGTTCTTGCTGTGAGGTGAAAGTGCTAACCACTATGCCACCGTGACGCTCAAAAGTGTTTATTTTTATTTAAAAAAATTATAATGAATGCGGCAAAACATCAAATGTTGTGCAGTTGTATTGTTTTGACTGCGTTACAGGTCAAGGATTATTTGCAAATCATTGGTTTGTTTTGTTTTAAATTCATTTTCATCATACCATTCAAACTTCTTCTGATTAGGGGTTGTACATATGGCATTAAAAAGGGTGATACAGAGAGTATTATTTTAAAATAAAGAGATTAGTTCACCGTCTTGGTTGCGTAGTGGTTAGCACATCTGCCTCACAACAAGAAGGTCCTGGGTTTGAGTCTCGGGCTCGGGGAGGGCGTTTCTGTGTGGAGCTTGCATGTTCTCCCCATGCTTGCATGGGTTTCCTCTGGGTGTGTTGGTTTCCTCCCTCAATCCAAAGACAAGCTCATTAGCTGTTCCAAATTGCCCCTAGGTGTGAGTGTGAGTGTTAATGGTTGTGTGTGTTGGCTCTGTGATGGTCAGGAAAGCTGTTTGTGGTGTGCCCCGCCTTTGCCCATAGTTGGCTGAGAGTTGGATTAAGCAGGTTGGCAAATGACTGATGAGTAAGAGAGATTATCTGTTGAGAAACAATACCACAACGAAAATATCCACACATTTATGCCCTCATGGATACACACGAGGACTAAGAAATAATTTTACTGTGTTCCCAGTGTCCACAGAGGAAATTAATACAGTTGTGGATCCAGTCGTGGGGATGGATTGACTAAGGCAAGTAAACTGTGATACTGCTGATATTTTATTCATAAACATAGAATATTTTAATATTCGGCTTTTGTATAATATAAAAATGATTTAGACCTCCTTGTATCCTTTAGGGAACAAAACCCTCTCGACCTCAATAACTCTCCATAATCATACTTCCCCTTCTTCAATATTGCTTAATAATTTACACAGTGCGACTGAAGTATAAATTCAAATCTCAATTATAATCATAATCCTGGGCAGTGGTGGCCCGGTGGAATGGTGCTGGATTACTGATCCAAAGGTAGGGGGTTCAAGCCAAGTCTGTGGTGAGAGGCATGTAAAAGAACCATTGCTGACTTTTGAAAAGAGTAGGCTGCATTGCCGTCAGCGTGTTTCTGTCCTGCGATGGCCTGGCGAGTTGTCCAGGGTGTACTCTGCCCTCGCCCAGAGTCGGCTGAGATGGGCGCCAGCCTCCCTGCAACCCTAATTAGGATTAAGCGCTTCATAAAATGAATGGATGAGTGAATCATAATCCTAACATAATGCCAGAAAACTAACTGTAGTACAGCTTTCTCCACCAAAGCTTTGCAATGTTCACAGACTAGCTGGCACTTTCACGTAGGTTTAACTCTATTACCCGGACACCTGTGCTAGAGATAAAAGTATTTGCCCATGCTTAGATATAACATGTAATACTACAGTAGGAATAGAAGTGTATTTAAACAAGTCATGGTATCATAACCATGAAAAACAAAAAACAGCATTTTAGATATACAACATTATCTGTTTATATTTCCTATTTACAAAAATTGTAGAATTGTGGTCTCACCAGGATTGAACAGGACGAGGTACTTAAAACAGGTGATCTCTCTGCAGTCTAAGTTTAGCTCCTGAAGACGTTCAGTCAGTTGCTGTGCCCCTCGAATCAACTCACCCAGGGTTACTCCTGCCTGGGTCAGCAAAAATGTCAGATCCACCTAACAAACATACATATGTAGGTTACTCCTACTATATGTTGCCTTTCTCAATCCATAGAATATATCGCTGCATATTTTAAACTGTATAAGTAATTCATGTGTAGACTTTCAGATTACATTCAATAGGTTTAACAAAAAATATTGCATTAAGTGTTTACAGTTGCTCAAAATAATTGTAGAAATTAACATAATTCATTCATTCATTCATTTTCTAAGCCGCTTAATCCTAATTAGGGACACTGGGCGAGGGCGGGTTACACCCTGGACAGCTCGCCAGGCCATCAGGGGTCAACACTCACACAACCATTCACACTCACACCTAGGGGCAAATTGGAACAGTCATTTAGCCTACTGTGCATGTTTTTGACTGTGGGAGGAAACCGGAGTACTGCGAAGGAAATCCACGCAAGCAATAGAGAACATATTGACATAATTATAAATTACAAATATATTTAACAACTATGCACCAAAGGTGAGGTGGATGTCGCCTAATATACTTTTTGACTCAGCGACATCCACCGAACCCGAGGTTCAAAATCGTTTTAGTATATACTACACGGTAACATCAGCACAAAAAAGCACATCAAAATGAGATTTTTGTAGATAATTTTTTTCATATTTTAACCATGACAGGCTCAGTCAGGTGAGCACTTGCATTCATTCTAGAGTTATTCCACAAAAAGGCAAAATAAATAAATAAATAAATAAATAAAAAGAAAGAAAAAAATGTGTTTGATTATAAGAAGGTATTTTTTATTTTCAAAAATTAGACATTTTATCCCACTAAACATGACTTTATCAGGTTGGCTTTGAGGAACAGGCCTCAGGAACAAAGTGGAGGTGGGACCAGCTGACCAGTTTGGGTTAAACACATTTTTTATGGTTTATTTTAAATAACAGTAAAAATGACGCCACTTGCTCCATGCGACTATGACAAGCTGTAAGGGTCCGTCCTATGATTCAAGCAGTGTCTACTTGGGGAGAAAAAACAATTTTGCTGTGAAAAGAATATAACCTGGAATATAGAACAGAACAATATCAACCTCCTCATATCATCCAACCATCATCCTCCTCATGTGCCAAACCAGTACCCTGAACCTTGCCTTACCTGGACTGCTTTTAATACAGAAGAGATCATTTTACCGTTTATTCAGGCACTTTGGTATAACAGAGAACATTGTGAGGAGCCAATATCACATCACTTGAATGGGTGGATTCATGGAAAAATTGTGGGTCCAAATTAGGCTGATATCCAGATAGCACGCCCAAGCCAAAGGTCAAGTGGGGAGTGTAAACCAGGAGATTGGCTGATTTATGAGATCATGCTGAGCCAACCCCCAAAATGACAGAGCACATTCCCTTCCATGGGCCTAATATGCCAAAAACTTTCCCTGGCACTCCTTTACCAAGCTTACCACACTCCATTGTGTCCTTGGCTGTCAGTCTCCTCTGGGCCTATCGAATGGCAACCCAAAATATTCACCCACAGTAGACAACTGGCCTGGGCAAAATAATCAGCTCCTTGAACATTCAGTCCGATTAACAAAGGAATTTACCAGTTAATGCTGGGGGGTAGAACCAATACCGTGAACCAGGCAATCGGGTGTGCTTGTAAACCACGCACACCCAGTTCACCCAAGCTGTCACGTCACTAAATCAGCTATTTCAAGATTCTGTAGGGAATCAATGAGGTAACCTAAAACTTGATGTCCCATGTCTCTGCCACTCAGTTTCATTGTCACACCAGGTTCCCCTGCTGAAGTCATCTCCCCCTCCTTTCTCCAGCAACCATAAACATTGATTTACAGTCAAGGAACTCTCATTGAAAAAGAGGGAGAAACCCAGTCCTTCATTGAGTGGGAGGAACATGCACAGGAGAAAAGATGTTGGGCTCCAGCCCATCATGTTTTTGACACACTGCTATGTCATACTTTTTTTAATGTAATAGTGTTAAAATTAGTTTTTAAAAAATGTCTGCTCTTTCAGAAAATGTACTGTATATATTATATTTATCTCTGTGTGTGTGTGTGTGTGTGTGTGTGTGTGTGTGTGTGTGTGTGTGTGTGTGTGTGTGAACTATACCTTCTGTCCAGTAATGAGTAATATAGTGTCTTGTTCATCATGATGCACTTGTCTAGAAATATAATCAAGCACCAGCAACTCACTCCAACAGTTATGTAGTAACTTCATCTGATCCCCCACCTGAGAGAGGGAAAATGAGGGGTACATTTTTAAAGATTCTAGTCAGTACCAAAGAAAATCAGTCACCAGCATACCTGTACATGCGGTAGACATTATGTACATTAGTATAGAAAAATGAGGCTTGGAAGCTAATGTATGTTGCTGTAAAACCAGCAATGTGCCTTACTTTGTATAGTATCTCTCTCTCTCTCTCTCTCTCTCTCTCTCTCTCTCTCTGTTCTATAAGTCTATTCTATGAAATTCTATGAAGGTCTATGGAATCTATTCCACTACCTCACCAACAGATATTATAAGGGAAAAGTCATGCAGTTTATTCTCGCACCACCCTGATGGTTAGCACACAAAGCGTTCCGAACAAGAGCACTTGAAAAGTGTAAAAATGTGCCAAGCCAAAAAAATATATATATATCATAAAGTACACAGCACCCCCTGCTTGGCATGCTGTAATACCACACTTCCAAAAAAAAATCTCACAATGTTAAAGAATCCTTAAAAAAATCCTGGAGCCAGAATTTGATCCAGACTATCTCCAAAATCGAATGTAGTCTTCCTTATTGAAATATCCACCTCTGGACTGTGGGAGGAAACTGGAGTACTCGGAGGAAACCCATGCAAGTATGGGAAACCGGAGTACCCAGAGGAAACCCATGCAAGTATGGGTATGCAAACTCCACACACAAATGCCCTGGCCCAGCCCGAAACTTGAACCCAAGACCTTCTTGCTGTAAGGTGGACGTGCTAACCACTACACCACTGTGCCGCCTTCTAGTGACACTTATACAGGATTAAGCAGTTCAGAAAATGAACCGCTAGAATACATTGGGTTAAATGGTACTTTTTGAATAGTGAGGATAAATGCTATATTATGACCCTAAACCAAATGATATGTTAGTCTTCTTTTATTTTATTTTATTTTTTACATAAATTCCTTTCATGCTACCTCTTCATACTGCGGACATTCTCAGTTAACCTAAAAAACTACTTACACAACTGCCTAAAGTGAATACAAGGAATTTGCTCCACAAAAACACTGACATGACTTAAGTTAACTCTTAAGTGGCTATAAGAATGTAAGGACATTCTAAGAGTGTAAACCCTTGATACTAAATACAATTGCTTATATCCAGATGTTGTTTACCTGTAGGGAAATTCAATATGTGTGTTTAGTTCACCTGGCCAGGTGTGACAATATAAGGTGGAAACAGTCCATCAGCACAGTGACAGCAATGAAAGCAGTTTTCGTGCACTCTGCTGCTGAACCCAAATCCATTCCCACAAGCATTATTACTGAGCTCATCTGTATCTGGACTAAATGCAGATAGATTTGAATGCAGCTGGGCATATATTTTCTGCTAGTGATGACTCAGGGATGACAGCACAGTCTATAGCAGGCAGCAGGTGTGTGTGTGTGTGTGTGTGTGTGTGTGTGTGTGTGTGTGTGTGTGTGTGTGTGTGTGTGTGTGTGTGTGTGTTATGCATGGTAAGAGATACTCAAATGGTGTGATCCGATTGGCTCACTATCTAGGGGATTGATGACATACCGAGTGGAAAATTGTTGAAATTAAATGGCTGATAAACATTCACAGTTTTTCACGGTCCCAAAAACTGTGAAGAAAGCTATACAATATGGCTCATATATTTAATGGTAAAAAAAGCACTCTATTTAAATATTGAATGATTTTAAAAAGATGCTGTCATGAAGTGTGCTTGAGCTTTGTGATGGAGTAGGTAGCATGATCATTTTCAAAATTTGGAAAAATAAGCCATGAAAGATCTAATTTTAGGGGGTTTTTTTTCTTCTTGTTTTTATAGTATACTACTAAAACTATGAATGAGTTCAAAAAGACACCATTAGGCTACCCAAAGTGCTTCTGCTCTGCTCATGATGCACACAGTGCACCTGAACTATTTCTGTTATGCTAAAAATATTTAACAATAAACTATAAAAAAATTCTTTTTTAGATTTAGTTTACGTTTTTGTTCTTATGTACTATATATTAAAACTTTAAATGTGTTTAAATAGATGCTGTAACCTAATGTGCTTATGCTCCGAATTAAACCAGTGAATTCCAAAGGAAAATGTTAGGACAATGATGCTAAAGACATAAGTTGTTTCAACAAAGAATGGTTAAAAAAGTTAAATTTAATGTTTTGGAATGGCCAGGACAAAGTCCTGACTGTAATCCAACAGAAAGGCTGTGTGAGCAATTCATGTGAGGAAACCCACCAACATCCCAAAGTTAAAGCTGTTCTATATGGAGGAATGGATTAAATCCCTCTAAGTCAATGTGCAGGACTGATCAACAGATAATACAAACATTTATTTACAATTATTACAACAAAAAAAGGTTTACATACCTTTGCTGGAAATAGATTACTTTCCTCTGTAAATATATGCCCAAGTGTAATTTTGTTGTCTCATTTGTTTAACTGGGTTCTCTTTTTCTACTTTTAGGACTTGTGTAAAAATATGATATGGTTTTACATTATATTTATGCAGAAATATAGAAAATTATTATTTTTTTAAATTCACCACATTATCTGAAGCAGTTGTGTTGTATTAAGGGTAGAAGTCTAAGAACAAGATTGATGATCACAAAACCATGTGTGCACCTGGGATGGCCCACACACATATGTGCAAAGTGACTCAGACAGACATACATGCAAGATGAAATTGTAGAGTGAAGCCTCCAAACATTATTTAATCTCAGTGTCATATCGTCATATCATTTGCTAATCTTATCATTATTGCATCACTGAAATTGTGTAATCATCGCTCAAATTCGAATGGGCTTAAGAGTTGGTGCTTGGAATTCACCAGTGGTGGGGAAAAAGTATTCCGTTCCTTTATTTAGTACAAGTAGCGAAAACACTGTAAAAAATACTCTGCTACAAATGAAAGTCCTGCATTCAAGTCCTGCTTAATTAAAAGTATGTATTATCAGCTAAATTTTCTTACATTATTAAAAATATTTATTCTGCAGAAAAATGGTAATATATTATGTTTTTTAAATTAATTTGACTGCTGTGGTTGTTTATGTTTGAGCTCATTTTCATTACTTTGTTTTCATTTTCATTACTAAAATCATCATATGTTTCTCACTGTTCTGTAAAAATCATGTACTGTCATAACAAAGTATAATCTCGATTTTTGTTTATTTCTAACCGTTATTTTTTTCTAATGTCCCAACAAATTTAGTTTAACACAAAAGACAACCCAAGTTTAATCCCTGGGAAAGATTAGGGAATAACGACACATAGAGAACGCCAGAGAAAAATATTGTGGGATCATATAATGTCAAGGAAACAATTATAGAATCCTCCAAAATATATATATATATATTCAATATTCTCAAAACAATCAAAACAATTTTTATCCATCAACTTGCTTCCAGCTTTCTCAAACAGCAACTGACAGATCACCATTGCAGGATGAAGCCTTGGCCTGGACAAATTTTTTACATTTTCACCATACAATGGCTTTCAGAAGTATTCGCTCCCTTGGACTTTTTCCTGTTTTGTTGCCTTACAACCTGTAATTTACATAAATAGATTTATTTTTTCTACCAAAAAAAAACAAAACATGTGGTGCATGCATATTTATATACAAAAGAGGTCTTGTGTTCGATTCCTGGGCTCTGGCATTTCTGTGTGGAGTTTGCATGTTCTCCCCGTGCTTGCGTGGGCTTTCCTTCGGGTACCCTGGTTTCCACCAACTGTCCAAAAGACATGCACATTAGACTACTTGGCCATTCTAAATTGCCCCTGGGTGTGGATGCGAGTGTGAATGGCTATGTGTGTGTTGCCCCGTGATGGTATGGTGAGGTGTTCAGGGTGTACCCTGCCTTTGCCTGGTGTCGGCTGAGATAGGCTCCAGCCTCACCCCGACCCTAATAACAGGATTAAGCGGTTCGGCAAATTAATGAGTGAGTGAGTGTATATTTTCCATTTTGAGATTGAGATCCAGACTGTTTGCTGGTCATGTCACTAAGTTGATATGCCTTTCCTGAAGAAAAGCTTTAACATTCATTTTTGTGGTAAGAAGACCACACCTATTTAATATCAGTGAAATGAGAAAAGTGGCCAATACACCTCTGCACTGTTGGGGTCATCTCCCCTGGTCCTTGACCTGACATGTAACTCCATATCATAAATGATTGTTTTCTTCAGGCAGTATTCTTTATATGTAAAACGGCAACAAATAAAATTTCCAGCATCTTCTCCATGGCCAAAGCAGTGTGATTCTTCACTGAACATCTAATGATTATTCACGCGTCATGACTGTTTCTCTTTCGCCCACTATAACCTTGTTTTTTGTGGTGTTGGTGCTGGATTTTCTTTGGCTTTCCTATATGTAAATCCAATATTATTCAGCTACATTCTTACAGTTCTGTTATAAACCCTGATTCCTGTTTCTGCTCATTTGCTTGTTTGTGCATTTTCTATTTTTAAGGACACTGCTTTGAGTTTTCTCTACCATTCTGACATCTTCCCTGGTCTATTGATATCTTTTTTCCCCCATGGGTTGTAAACAAAATACTATTAACATTTTAAATAACCTTTTGATGCCAAAGGATTCCTCCACCAGACTGTGCTGCTGATGCTTCCCTCCCTGACATGTTAAACACCGTTAATGCATGCTTCAATGCCCAAAACACTGCCTCCTCCAAGTGATCAGGTGACCTGCATGACAACAAATGATGTGAGGAGAAACTTTTCCAGGTTCAATCCACACAAAGTTGCAGGACCAGACAACATAACACGGTTAGGGCTCTGGGTTACTGATCCGAAGGTCAGGGGTTCAAGCTGCCACTGTTGGGCCCTCAAGCAAGGCCCTTAACCCTCAACTGCTCAGATGTACGGAAATGATAAATGTAAGTAAGCTCTGGATGAGGGTGTCTGCCAAATGCCACATACCTGGTTGAGTGGTTAAAGAATGCACAAGTCATGGGTGATGTCTTCATTGACATCTGTAATACATCTAAGTCAAGCAGCTGTACCCATTTGTTTTAAGACCAAGCTACTACGAAAGATGATAAAGACAGCTGAGGACATCTGAGTGTCCCTTCTGTGCATCCAGGAGGCATACAACACTAGTTGTCATTGCAGGGTATCCAGCATTGCAGCTGACCCCTCCCTCCTCTTTGTGTCGTTGCCATCCAGTAGACTGTACTGCAGCGTAAGAGCCGGATCATCTAGATTGGGTTCTTTCCTCAATGCTCTTGCACCCCCACATCCTGCTGCTGAAGTGTTTACATCAACGCACACTGCATGTTATATCTATTTCACCTCATTTCTTTACTGCTCAGAGTAAAACAATCAATACACTTTTAATACGTATTTATTATTTGCTTAATTTGCATGTCCACTACACAGCAAGAAGGGGTGATGTGTGAATGGTAGTGTGTGTGTTGCCCTGCAATGGTCTGGTGAGCTGTTCAGGGTGTATCCTGTGTTCGCCCAGTGTCAGCTCTCTGAGGCCGCTTAAGTTTTTCAGCAAATGAGTGAGTGTGAGAAAAATATAACGCTGCTGTTCCCAAGCTGTTACTGGTAAAATCTACTGAACTGTTGAATTGTGTCTTACTGTTATTGTAGGACACAAAATTACTGCTCTACACTTTTAAGGACCTACTTACAAAATCTGTTACACCCTTACACCACCTACTGCATGTTAAGGTCAAGCGGTACCGGACTGTTAGTGCTGCCCAAATATTGGCTGTACTCCATGGATGGAAGAGCATTCAGTGTTGTAGCTTGGAATAGATAGAATTAAATGTCTTTTTCTAGTGGGCGTCAGATGAACTTTTCAGATGAACATCATATTAATGACAGGGATTTTTCAGGATTTCAGGGTTTTTTTTTTCTCAACATGATCCCATGCACAGATCACATTCAAAATTTAATGGGTTCTTTCCAGGCCCAGGCATCACCCTTCCACCAAGTTTGATGAAAGTCAGATTAGTAGTTTTTGCGTAATCCTGCTAACAGAAAAAAATCCTTTAATAAATCCTTGTTAAAAAGCCTTTAATAAATTCCTGGATCGATTGTGATACGGATCTGCTCCAAAATGTTACAGTTTCTTGCCAGGCCCATACCCCATCCCTCCACCATGTTTGGTGAAAATTGATTTTGTAGTTTTTGTGTAACCCTGCTAAGAGACAAACAAACAAACAAACAAACAGATGCTAGTAAATACATAACCTTCCCTGCCAATTGGCGGAGGTAATAACCTCAGGCAAATGTCCTACATTTCTGCATTAAAAAAAAAAACATTACATTTTCTCCATGTGTTCTGTGTGTGACTAATTGTATTTTCATCTATTCATTGTTTTGAGTTTACTTTTTAAAAACTCCAGTGCCTTTGTGTTTGAGGAAAGCAAAATGTAAATCAAATCTTTTATAAACTCTTCTTGCTATGTGTTTCTCCCTTACCTTGAGTTCCTTGAAGAAATTGCAGCTCCGTGCCCACTCGACAATGAAGAACAGTGTTTGGTCTGCGATATGGCACATTAGGCCAAAGGTTAAGAGAGGTTCAGTGCTGCTGGAGCTCTGGTTCTGTTGTAGAAGTGACAGGTGAGAGCTGATCTTACTCCGCACCAACAGCTCATCCTGTTCACAGCGCACAAACTCCAAAACCAGTGGTGGCCAGTCCAGGCCTGTGTGTGCTGTGGGTGAGCTCATGGTCTGAGTCTGATCAGTATAAGCGTATCCTCCAGTGGAACCAGGTGAGCTGCTGCTGGCAGAGTGGTCAGGAAACTCAGCTTTGATGGTGCGACAGGGCAAAGCTGTGTAAGGGTACTGAGAAGGCAGTGAGCTGTGGGAAGCCATGCTCATGCAGCTAGGGGTGGAGTACAAGCCCTGGTTATATTCTGCAGATGTGGTCGAAGGGGGCATGTTTAGGAGGATGGCTTTAGGAATGGAAATATCTGGCAGATTTTGAAATGTGCTATTAAGGGTATAGTCTGTCTGGGCAGATGACAGGACAGGTGGCATGGACTCCATCTTTAGCCCACTCTCCTGGTTTATAGATTTTTTCTGCTGCTTTAAGGCCCGGTCTCGCTTGTACATTGGCCCAAACTTATTTCGGCCTCCCCGCATTCGGTCTGCACGAACTGCTAAAGAGAAACAGAAACAAAAGCTTCTGAAAAACTCCAGAAACTTTTCAAACTTTTTTCAAAAAAGATGAGGGGGTGTATTTATAAAATAAACTGATCTCTTTTATTGCAGGTAACTAGTAACAACTGTGATAAGGAAACAATAGCTGCTTTTACACGAGCAATAGGAATTTGTTGACATTGTTTAACAAGATTGTTTTATTTTGTGTTGACGGTGATAACACAAAATACTGGAGAAGAACCGCCCATCTGCCATGAAAGCTTGTGAAAAGACCTAATAACCCTGATACATGTTACTGTACACACGTACACTCTCATATTATAACCAGGTTTGTTCAGATGGCACCCAAAACAAGTTATTATGGAGCCACTTGCGCCATTACGTGGAGCAAGTTGCGCCCATCAGTGTCAAGTTATTCCATAACAAATCTGTTTCTACTCTGGCAGTTCTACACTTGCTCTGGGTGCAAGTTGTTCTGGCGCAAGCGCCCATGTAAAAGCAGCTCAAGTGTTTAGTTTAGTGATTACCTTCGAGTCGCATGCCCACAGTGAGGCACTTCTGGAAGCGGCAGAAAGGACAACGCTTTCTTTGCGTCTTATCAATTTTACACTCCTGGCTCTCTGCACAGGTGTAGCGCTTATTGTTCTGTACTGTCCTCTTAAAGAAGCCCTTTAAATACAAATCTAAATGTCAATTCTGAACTCTATATCAACAAAACACAAAAATACACAAAAATCTCGCTTCTAACTTAGCCAGTTAGGTTCAAAATTGTTTCAAATTGAGACATCTGTGAGATAGTTATTTCAAATACAATATACATAACATTCCACAACCTCGAATCATATATGAATGAATAGCTTGCAGCTAGTGAGCTGGCTATCAGTCATATATGGTGAAAGGGAGTGCAATAACTGTTTTATTCTATCCACGCTCACTGGATGGTAAGTAATAAAACATTTTGATTATTTTATTCAAATTAGTAAGAAAAAAACTAATTTTAAATATACATTCTTACCTACTTACTAAGAGCACAGGGTACAGTTGGCTATCAGCATATAAGATGAAAGCAAGTGGAATAGCTATTTTATTCTATCCACATCCACTGGATTGAAGAAATGTAAACATTTTTATTATTTTAATCAAATTCTCAAAAATTTTTAAATATGTGTTCCTCCCATCAAATACTTAAAGAAAGAGCTCTTTAGCATGCTAACTCGTTAGCTGCACTTCCTGGGTTGGCACACTGGTTACGATGCCCTCTCCCTGGTCACCGGCATCAGGTGACGCCATGGAGAGAAGGCCGTTCCTCACAGCAGGTCGATAAAGTCATGTTTAGTGGGTAAAAAAGGTCTAATTCTTGAAAATTAAAAAAAAATGTTCTTAGGAATATATAAAAATACGTCAGTTACAAATTTTCTTGCTTTTATGGAATAGTTCTAGAATGAATGGAAAAGCTGGTTGTCTAGGGTTAGGGTCACGACCGCTTCAACCAGTTTTTTTTTTTCTTGTAGTTACATAATACATTTACATTTATGTCATTTGGCAGGCACCCTTATCCAGAGTGACTTACATTTATCATTTTTTATACAACTGAGCAACTGAAGGTTAAGGGCCTTGCTCAAGGGCCCAACAGTGGCAGATTGGAACTACTGCGGCTTGAACCCCTGACCTTTGGATCACTAAGCCAAAGCCTTAGCCACTGAGCCGCCACTGTCTCATATCAAGGTAATACTCATGCTATATAGGGGAATATCCTAGTAGTAAATTAACAAAACAGAACATACCATAGTGCATATCCAGTGGGTGCTGATAAAATAAATGACACTTATTCACCAAAGGTGAAGTGGGTATCACTGAGTAGCATTCCGTGATATCCACGACCCTGAGGAAAACCATTGCTTTAGTATATACTACACAGGAACATTAAAAAAGCAAACTAAATCAAGATTTTTACAGTTTACTTTTACACATTTATAGTATGAAGAGGCAGATGAGCTCTAAGTGCTTCACTAGCAGCTCATAAGCATGTTAGTCAAAGGGGTGTTTTAAACTCATTCAGAGTTTTAGTATATACTATGTAAAAACATAAAGAAAACTAAAACGGGGGCTCCCGAGTGGCGCATCGACAAGGTGCGCGACTATCAACCCGGAGATCGCAAGTTAGAATCCGGATTGATGCCACAGCCGTCCGTGACTGGGAGTCCATGGGAGCTGGCGTAAGCAAGCACATGCCCCCTCCGTGACATGCAATGCTACCACCCGTCTTTTTTCGAACTGCTGCGCATGCGTATTTGGCGGCGGCCTAACACACTCGGAGGGAAAGCGCTATCCGCCCCCTCGTACGAATGAGCTCACAGACGCCCATGATTGGCT
>JBCNYH010000026.1:19001490-19011862 GCA_039654325.1 Tandanus tandanus
CTGAGATGGGCACCAGCCTCCCCGCGACCCTAATTAGGAATAAGCGGTTCAGAAAATGAATGAATGAATGAATATATGTGCTGCTGTTATTAATACGATCAGTAGTTACTTAATATATTACTATTATATTATTATATTATTTTATCATTATTATTATTATATTATTATTATAATTATTATATTGTTATTATTATTATTATAATTATATTATTATTATTTTATTATTATATTACTATTATTATTATATTATTATAATTATTATATTATTATTATTATTATATTATTATTATATTATAATTATTATTGTTATTACTACCACTACTTCTTTTGTTTATTTATTCATTAATTATTTCTCTGTCTCTCTTTCTCTCTCTCTCTCTCTCTCTCTATATATATATATATATATATATATATATATGTTGTTGTTATTAATATGATCAGTAGTTACTTAATATATTATTATTATTTTATTATTATCATTATATATTATAATTATTATATTTATTATTATTATTATTCGGTGGACTTTAAGGTTTTATATCTACATAAACAATTATAAATAAAGTGTTGAATCGTTGATAAAATCCATTAATGAAGCGATTTCAGACCTGCATGTCTCTAACTCTATTATCTTTGGGTTATGGAGGTTGTATATTTTATCACTGTGTTCTGTTGAAGTGATCAGAGAGCCTTCAGGAACTGAAGCACGAGCTCGTCCTCTGACGCGCAGGTTAAGGTCAGTCTTCCGCTAGCGTTAGCTTTAGCTTTGGCTAAATGGATCACGGTAGGTTGAATTAAATCACACAGGCGATAACACTTACCCCCCGATTTAAATTCTCAAATAACAGATCTCCACCCTGATCAAACACCCGTTCGAAGAAAACGGCTCCCACCATGATGGTGACGGCGAAAGTCGATGTTCTCCGGAACAGCAGGTTGTAGACGTTCCTCGCCAGCGCCATGATGCTCAGTGGGGTTTGCGAAACAGGAAGAGGCGGGAACTTCATCCAGTCTCGTCCAATCATCAAAGAGTAGACTGAACAATTCAAATCTATTCCATTCGGTTTATCGGCGTTAACCATAAATGTTACGGTTTAGTGTGTGATGGTTATTCGTATGCAATTTAAATCTATAAAGTTTTTTTTAATATATATAAAATGTTTGAGAAAGTGCTGTTTATAACACACAGCTTCTGTTTTAGTTGTATACAAGTTTCAGATATGTTCCCCAATTAAAATATTAAAGAATAGGACGTCTACATTAAATTTTTATTAATATCAATAAACATTAATTTTTATTAATATCAATAAACATTAATTAAATATTAGTATTAAATATCCTTGGCCTTATTCCACTTAACCTCTTGTTTCCTACACCCCCGTCCTGATAAAGAGGATGGTACGGTCCACCCGTAACCCGGTAGATGTTCCTGTCTGACCTCTTCTACTTCCTTTCTTGTGGCAGCCGTCGAGTAAAATGGTGAGAGTTTTTGGAAGAATTTTCAATCTAATGCAATCTCGTAGGTTTAAAGTCCTAAATTGATAATCAAGTTGTTTGCCTTCACTGGTCCTTTTTGTCTTAAATGACGGGATGTTATATTTTACGCGCCGAGTCTCAAATAATTATGTTTTATTATATTTGCTGTTAGCTTGTAGCTTAGCCGCAGTGTGTGGTGTACTCTGGTCGGTGAGCTGGTCTCGGGCTCTTAACTGTTGACCAGTAAGGAGAAATAGACACGTTTGTCTGTAATTGATACAATTAACCTACAACTTGGAAAATACACAGTTGTTTGGGGTTTTGATTCAAGCAGCCCGGAAGTTGAGTTCAGAGTGATGGCCTTCAGAACATTCAGTTATTTCTGTAACCGTTGGAATTTTATGCACTTTGGATTCCCAAATACCATTTTAGTCTTATGTGAAATTATATTTTAAGTCAGTTTTTTAGCCACCTCCCTGAAGACTTGCACTAAGACCACACTGTCCACCTGAACACCTGATTATTGCCTTAATCCCAGAATGAGGTGTTTATGATTGCAGCTGAAGTCTTCAGGGAGGAAGATCACTTAAACTTGACACCACCTGCCACTGTAAGGTGTCTGAGTATTGAAATGTCTACCTCTGAATTGGTTCCTTATCCAAGTTCACAATACGGTTTATACAGTCACAAAAGTAATGTTTGTTGTATTCCGGTTAGATAGGACCAGAGTTTGTTTTCTGGCATAAACTGGTGATTTTCTGTGTTCTAGGCAAAGATCAAGGCCAGAGATCTGCGTGGTAAGAAGAAGGAGGAGCTGCTCAAGCAGCTGGATGATCTGAAAGTAGAACTTTCCCAGCTTCGAGTGGCGAAGGTCACTGGTGGTGCTGCCTCCAAACTTTCAAAGATGTAAGCCGTGTGAGACTAATAGTCTGATGTCCTAATGTGTTCAAGTTTTATTGACACACAGGTAACGACGGAACATCACTACCGGCAATGAAATTTTAGGACTCGGAGCACAAGGATTAAATTGCCGGTTGTTGTCTGTGTGTTCCGGCTTTAGTGTGTCTTTACACCGTAAGAATTCTCAAATTAAAAACAGTTGTTGTAAATAAATACACTACAGATTTTATGTATGATTCTAATTAATTTTTAAATTTGAACTGCTTCTGACTAACGTTTTTGTAACTTTTCTTTAATGGCGTGTCATCCAGTGCCTTGAACTCCATGAAGTTCCTCTGAATGGCTTTGGTTTATTAACTGCCAATGAAAGCTAACAGAGGCAGCTGAATTGTGGCTCGTTCTGCTCTCACGATACCTTTTTAGTTTTAGCCACTTTGCTTTTACGGAGTTGTTGAAATTAGGGCTGGGTATATGAACAGTTTGAGTAGGTTCGATTTGGGTTCACGGGGTCCTGATTCTGATAAGTTAGGGGTGTTTTAATTACATAACCAATTTTGATTGGATATGAGAGGTTTTCAGAAAACAAATTGCTGTCAAGAAATCGCCTGAGTGCTTTACCAAAAAGATCAAGGTTTTCAAGAATAATTGACCCCATAGCAGTAACATTAGTGTAGCTTTCATTGAGCATGACCTACAAGTCTGACATGTTTTTACCTATAAAGTTTCAGTATATTATAAACAACTTTGTGCTTGAACGCTATGAAGGGAATTAGAACTAAAACCGTTTATAACACACTAAAGCATTTTGTTTAACCCATAAAATCTTGGTTTATTGTTAAACTAGCCAGTTGATATGTACAAGTTTATTATGAACCATAGATTTGAATCTTGGCACTCTATAAATACCTGAAATCACTCTTCTGCAGTCAGGGACATGTAATAGATTCATACAGATTCATGCTACTTTAACTTAAATTCAAATATAGCAAGGAATGTTCTGCAGAGTTGGTTATTTAAGTGACCCCTTTATGATTATATATTTTGTTTTTGCTCTTGTTTTGTTGTTTAGTCGCGTTGTGCGCAAATCCATCGCCAGAGTTCTTACTGTCATCAACCAGACACAGAAAGAAAACCTGAGGAAGTTCTACAAGGTGAGTGGAACACAAATGAACTGTGTTAAGGATTGATTTGTAGCACTTTGCATTTAGAATTTCATTTGCAACACCAGTGCATATATGGATGACAATCTGTTTGTCCCAGAAATAGGATCCCCCTCATATCAGTTTAAAGCTTTATAAACAGAGAAGGTTAGCGTGGTGAGTGTTCTTGCCATTCTGCATACACTGCCTGGGTTTCATATCTTCTACCAGCAGGACACAAAGCAATGGGAAACCATTGCTCATTCCCGTGTTTTGTTCTAAAAAAAAAATTTTTTTTTAAATAAATAAAAAATTATTTATATACACACACACACACAAAAAGCTTGAAGTTGGTGTGGCAAAGAAGGGAAAGCAGTAAAATGTGCCTGGGCCAGGGTTGGGAATGTCTGCAATAGCCAATCTTATTCACAAATTCAACAGTGCTGTGGTACAAAAGGGAACATTAAATGATCCTGGATTAGAATAGCTGTACTCTGCATGTGGGAAGAGGAACTTCTTTTTTTTTTTTCTTTTTTTTTCACCCCAAGTGTTCTTGGAATGTGTTTGGCAAGACGATCACCCAGCATTGCTCCTGGATCAGTGGAGTTAGTGTGAATACTCTCTTGCTACAATAATCATGGCTGCTCGCTGCAGCGTCTCAGACACATCTGCTGTGGGTGGCCTACAGCTTGTACATCTTACCTCTTTTTTTCCCCCTCCTAATTTGGTCGTTGTCTTCCCTATCACACAACCAACACCAACCAGGGAAGGGTGTAAGCATGCACATGAATCGGTTAACAAAGCACACATCACTAGCTCTTGTTGCCTAGGTAACCTTCTTGCATATTTCCTGCTTCCATATGTTTGAGTGAAACCATGAGGTATGTAGCTAGTTCCTTGCAGGAAGAGCTGCAACACGACTGTTGATAGGATTCAGTAGCTGAAGACGTTAGCAAAAACATGCTCGAATTAGCTTGCTAACCTACAGTGTATTTTGTGCATAGCTCTAACTAAACATGTTAAAGGGAATTGCCAGCCGTTTCAGAAATATGGACCCAAGCTTCACGTCTCTGGTTATTGTATCTGTAAAATTTGTGTGCTCTCAGTCACAGGACTTTTAGACACAGCAGTAATGAGCTGCTCTTCCATTTTGGTGTAGACAGAATAATTAGTCAGTTCATTTTACTCTATGGGAGCTTGGTGTTCGGTGGAAAGTCAGTCAGTGGTATTGAAGGTCTGGCTAATTGTTTAAATATTGTCACCTGGGAGTTCAGCTCAGTTAAACTCCATACCTGCCCATTCTATTTTACTTGAAGTTTGCGTCATCGCTCAGTTCATTGACTTTACATGGTCGCCTGTCACTCATCGCTTCTTGTGTGCACACCCCTTAAGAGCTGCTCAGCTGTGAAGACTTTATAAAATTGATATTAATTAGCTGTAGATATTGAGACACCACTGTAACGGAGCAGTCATTTTCCTCTGCTCATCTTATTGGTTGCACTTTGAAAAGTTTAGTGTAACATGGAGCAGTGTTGAGTTTTTGTGAACTTTTCAAGCATGAGATTTTCACGTGATAGACGTGGCATTATGACGTGCACTAGACTAACAATAGTGGACATTTTTGAGCCTTTATATGGGCTTTCCAAACCACTTCTCAAATTGTGCAGATGTGCATTGTTTTTTGCTCAAACTGCATTTGGTCCACTTTTGCAAAGTGACCTACACATGTGCAATGAAGCGTGACAAAATGACAATTTTCTCAATTGCCCGAGTACCATCATCAATAAAGCCACAGGGTGTACTCCCAACCCCCCCTACAAGTACAGATATACAGAAGCTTCTCTCTCAAAGGTTTTAATGACTGTCAGTATAATTCAGAGTATGTCTAATTGTTTTTCCCCCATTATGTTTAGGGGAAGAAGTACAAGCCTCTGGACCTGAGGCCTAAAAAGACTCGTGCTATCCGCCGACAACTCACCAAGCATGAACAGGGCCTCATGACCAAGAAGATGCAGAGGAAGTCACGTCTCTACTCCATGCGCAAATTTGCTGTCAAGGCCTGAGGCTGTTTTTCATTTTGAATAAAATGCCCCATACCCGGACAAAGACCTGGATGTGTCTTGGTTTTTGGAACAGTAAAAAAATTTTGGTCTCCTTTGCACAAGATTTTGGGTCTTTATTAAAGTCCATATGACTGAATGGGTACATGACATGAGACTTTATTTTATAATTGATACTACACACTAATTATGGTAATTTGAGTTTCAGTTTTGAATTTGGGTCCTAAAGTGATGGGAAGTAGCAGTTGGAAGAACAGTTAATTTACCCAGAACAGATATAACCACCACATGAATGATTTGCGGTTGAGCGTCTGGCCACATACACACCAAGCTGCAGTACACTGTGTTCTGACTCCATTTTATCCAGCATTAACAGTTTGTGTTACAGTGGCTCTTTTGTGGGATCAAACCAGATGTACTTGCCTTTGCTCCACGTGAATCGTTGAGTACCCATGACACTTTTGCCACTGGTTGTCCTAAGAGCGTCTTTTGTAGGTGGTAACCACTGCCCACCAGGAACACCACACGAAGCCTGCCATTTTGGAGATTAGAACCAGTGGTATATTGGTTAACTCATAGGCTTATTGGAGCATTTAGAGTAGGAATCTCAAATTTTAACCTTTTGTAGTGATTGAAATATTTTTCTGGGTGCGCTCTATTCAAACTTTTAGCTCTCGCAGCTTTTAATCTGGTCTCCCTTGGATATCCTTCCATTATTAATTACGGGGGGGGAAATATTCAAGTAAACATTTTCCCATTTATGATATCAGTCAGTTGTGTTTATAAGTTTACTAAATATTTTAAAATCCTTACTGTGTAGCCAAAAATTGGCACTTGACTGTTTATGCTTCTACCTACTGTTGTACAGGTGAAACTCAAAATTAGAATATTGTGCAAAAGTTTATTTCAGTAATTCAACTTAAAAGGTGAAACTAATATTATATGGACTCATTACAATGCAAAGTAAAATATTTCAAGCCTTTGTTATAATTTTGATGATTATGGCTAAATTATATCAAATAAATGCTTGAAATATTTCACTTTGCATGTAGAGTCTATATAATAGTTTTACCTTTTAAGCTGAATTAAATCAACTTTTGTACGATATTAAAATTTTTCCTGTTTCACCTGTAATGGCAGAGGCATTATATTTTTACCCTGTGCTTGCTTGCAGTAATCAGTCTGAACTTCCTTGCGAGAACTCAATTTAACCCTTGAACTATTACAGTTTTTTTGGACAAAGATCAGGGTCAGAGTTCAAGCACACTAAAAGGTTTACAGTGGAAGCATACTAAGCGACGCATGGAGTACTTTTACATTTCATTTACTATTAGTGTATAATATGCAGGAATGGAGAGATGTCATCAGTCTGCTATCTCAGAAGTAAAACCATGATTCCGAGAAGCACTTGTTGCTTTTAGACTGGCTTCATAACCTGCCTGGTCATGATTTATGTGTACATGGCTGTAGCATGAACTGGGAGTTCATATTTTATTGCACTAGTATCCTGATGTAACCATTATCATTTGGGTGAAAAATAATCCATACCTGAATTTAATGATGGAAGACAAGATGTTAGCAGGTGCTTTAAACATTTTCTGCAGTTATACACAAAGTAAGTTAAGTTCGATTTGCAGATGTACTTTTTTCCCACTCATGCATTTCACTTTATAGTTCCTTTTATGACCTGGAGGTTCACATCTGTCCTTAACCTTCAACATAAAACCCCTGGCAAAACTTTATGGACTCACCTCAGCTAAAGGATCTGACTTTGTATCAGATAAACAAATCACAGATATGACAAACCTTTTTTCCTGTATTAATTTTTGTAAATGAGCAGCACAGTGGTGTATTGGTTAGCACGTCCGCCTCGCAGCAAGAAGGTCCTGTGTTCGAGTCCCGGGCTCGACCACTTACGCTTTTTCAAGTTTGCAAGTTCTCCTCATGCTTGCATGGGTTTCCTCTGGGTACTCCAGTTTCCTCCCAAAGTCCAGAGACGTGCACATTAGGCTAATTGGCTGTTCCAAATTGCCCCTAGGTATGGATGTGAGTGTGAACGAGGGTGTGTGTGTGTTGCCCTGCAGTGGTCTGGCGAGCTGTTCAGGGTGTGCCCCGCCTTTGCCTAATGTCGGCTAACATAAGCACAGCCTCCCCGAGACCCAAATAGGATTATGCAGTTGGGCAAATAATGAATTTGGGGGAAATAAATGCCATTAATTCTAATGATTTTATTTAATTTGATTGATTTAATCAAGTCAGAATTTTCATTTCTTAAATAACCCACTTAGAGTGTAAGATTTAGCGGTATCTAGTGAGGAGTGATGAGGTGCAACCAACTGAAATTTCATTCCTGTCCCCTCCCCTTCAGAGCCTGTATGGTTCTGGGCTACTGTAGAAACGTGGTGCAAGATGGCAGCCACCACGAGAAGGGACCTGCTCCCCACGTAGCTACCACCAGCTTATTCTAAGGTTCCGAAAACTGAACCACTTTTTTTTATTGATTACAGAGGAATGAAAACTTATTTATGGATGATATGCCTAATTTCTGCTAATAGATCCTCTAAAATATTACACACTACCTTTAAATCTGGTAATTTCATATTTGGTCGACAACATTTCTGGAGAGCTTACTAAGCTTCCAGATGAGATCAGTATTTATAGCCTGCTGTCAAAGTCAGTGTGAAGACGTCAAGCTATGGTCCTGTAAGCTCTCAGAAACCGTGTTGATAGTATTGAGTCAACACTGCTGCTTGTTATTGTTCTTTTCAAACATTCTGAGAAACCAGACTGCCGAGATCCAACAGTGTGTAAAACATCTGCAACTCTCCATGGATTATTTTGGAAATACGGCTGACCACATGGGAAAATTCCTCTATGACACTGGGGACATTTCTACCATCTGTGAAAAGTTTTCTCAGAAAGCTGTCCTCAGATGCACCACACAAATAGTGAAGAGGATCCATGGTGTAGCTGGTCGGGTGTGATTTTTATTTACTGGTGACTTGGTTTAAAATTGTTGCCTACTTAATTAAGTTATTTGTTTTTCATTTGTTTAAAACTAGTTTAAGGACACCATTCAAAGACTTTAAGGATTTCCATGGTTCCACAATAAATACATTCAGCGTAATTAAACAATAATTGAAACTAGCAGTTCAAAGCATAAAGTATAATGATACTAATGTTAAATACAGGGATTTATATGAAAGCCTTCTATCCTCAAACCCAAGTCCGAGACGTCTCAGGAGGGGGATTGGTCAGTCTGGCAATGTGCTGAGTAGTGAAGAGGCAACTGTCTCAGAGGATTCCGAATCAGAACTTGACCAAACATCATCTGATAGTGAGGAAAATGAAGGCTAAGTGCTCACTGTGGTGTATTAAATTGATATCTGTATGCAATTCGAACGAGAGTTTTTGCATAATAATTTTCACATCTGAACTACTTGTTTGAAAATTGTAATGTTGGTTATCTGGTTCATGCACGGAAATCATTCCCGTGTTCCTGAGGTCGTTATAGATTTACTATGAAAATCCCAGATTGGGACAAATTTTATTTTACATAAATTTTGCACAATGTTTGTCTCATAGAAAGATGCCATTTCCCAAGTTTTGTTGATTTCTGTTTACATAAAATTAAATTTTAGAAAAACAAAAACTCAAAGTTAACATTTTGTGGGTTCGAACTTTTTTTCTCAAAATGAACATTTTGTGGGTTGTCTGGTTCTTGCATGGTACCACAGAACTGATAATGGAAGATAAAACACATAGGCTCTCACTCGTGAATGGACACATTTAAAGCATTTTTTTGTAACCTGAATTTTTTATTTTTTTTTTAGCCCATAGTGTTTTAATGACTCATCCACTAAACTTCGCTTATTCTAAAAGATTTCGCCCAACATGGGATCTGAGATCTTCTATAGAGGAAACAGTTGTAGTACTTTAACAAGGACATGTGCACAAGATTACAGAAATAGGCATTAAAATAAAAATAAGTCATTTTATTATGTAACTTTGACAACATCTAACATACATAATGAAGAGCTGATGAGACTTGAACTGCATTTGTTTTGATTGTTATTCGAAAGATTTACTTCATATTAGTGTCAAAAGCCAACATGCAGTATATTAAAAAAAAACAAATCTAACTGTCTAGAAAATACTGAATTAGTCTATCAAACAGGAACAACTAATACAACTCCTTTCCCATATCTTTATCTAAGCAGTAACAAAGAGAATAAACTTTATACAGAAATGGAATCAGTTGTTATCTTACGGAGTGTAATCTTTAGTTTGCCTTGTCCGCCCTCTTGTTTACTGTTTTCTTCCTCTCCATCATCATCTTCCTCCTCACCCAGGTCTAGCTGTTCAGAGCTACCGGTGAGCAGGTCACCACTAGGGCTGAATACACACCCGTACGCTGAGTCTCTGTGCCCCTACATCACACACATACACCCCCAGAGTCCAATGGGGACGACTCTTTGTGAACTACATATTTTAATATTAAATTACTTTTATGAATTGTGCTGTTGCTAAATATTAAATATTGTTGAGTTTTCACAATCCTATTTCACACACACACACACACACACACACACACACACACACACACACAAACATGATGAATCTTTATGAATACGGGAGACCTAAACAGTGAACACTCACCTGTAAACACTTTACACACCGGCCATCTACCATGTCCCAGAGGATGATAAACATTCATAATAATCATGATTGTGTGTGTGTGTGTGTGTGTGTGTGTGTGTGTGTGTGTGTGTGTGTGTGTGTGTGTGTGTGTGTGTG
>JBCNYH010000026.1:19011962-19024540 GCA_039654325.1 Tandanus tandanus
TGTTTGCAGAGGCACTACTGACCCTGAGTGATGCTTTTAATTTTTCAATATGATGTTATATTTGCTACAATATTATAGATTTAGTTATAAACAGGGCCATTTGATTATTTTTATGTAATAAATAAAGTCTTGAAAGTGAAATTAAATCTTTGAGACAAAACTTTTGTCCAAGAAAAAACGGGAATGTTTATATTTAAGAAGCTGTAAAGATTAAAGGAAATTTCTCTCCAGTA
This sequence comes from Tandanus tandanus, assembly GCA_039654325.1. Lineage (NCBI taxonomy): Eukaryota > Metazoa > Chordata > Actinopteri > Siluriformes > Plotosidae > Tandanus > Tandanus tandanus. Next base: position 19,012,196 of record JBCNYH010000026.1, read on the forward strand.
CTGTTGCTTGCACATAATAATACCATTAGAGGGTTACTTTCAGTCATAGTTGATTAAAATTGGTTAATAAGTTTTGGACATGATTGTCCACTTATGTGACAAGACTTTGTCATAATTTGAAGTATGAATATCTGAGTAACTACATCCCCCAGTGCAGCTAACTGGGTTATCAAAGGCCGGCCATGTCTCTCACTGTCTGTGGTGAGAGGAATGTAAAAGAACCATTGCTGATTTTCATCAAGAGTAGGCTGCATTGCCGTCAGCGTGTTCCTGCCCTGCGATGGCCTGGCGAGCTGTCCAGGGTGTACTCTGCTCTCGCCCAGAGTCGGCTGAGATGGCCGCCACCCAAATTAGGATTAAGAGGTTGAGAAAATGAATGAATGAATGATGAGTAACTACATGTCCTAGGCAAAAGAAATTAAATAGGCTTCGTGCTGAAAAATAAAAGATTTATTTATCAAAATTCCAACAACATATTCAACCGGATATAGGTTTTACAACTGATTTCGCAAAGCTTCACAAATGTTCAATATGTGCACCGTCTGTGACACGTCTAGTCGGTAGTCCAGCTCCTGCCAAACGCACTGTAGCATGTCTTACGTAACATTCTCCAGCGTCTCAGTGATTCCCTGCTTGAGTTCCTCTAGGCTTGTAGGAAGATAGAAAAAAATCACAAGGTGCCAAGTCACAAAATGCCTGTTCATTGCTAGGGAATGTCATTCTTCACCCTGAAAAAAAGAAAAAGTAAAACATTAAGCTAAGTTTTTACACATCTCGTTAAAATTTGAGATTATTTCAGCGAGAGTTGGCTATGTTATTAGACTACGAAATGATGTCCAATTTTTTTGGGACACCCTGTTCCAATATATATATATAAAGTTTATTGTGTGAGGCATTGCAGTTTGCTTCATTTTCCAGTCACAACAAGAACGAATAAGAATTTGTCATGAGCACAACATGTGGAAAAGTGGTCGGAGATTGAACTTAATGTTTCCTTTATGAGTCTCCTGACACATCAATACTGACCTTTAAACCTTCATGTGCTGCATATTATGAAGATGCACAAAGAGAGCAATGTATGTGCATGCTTCCTGCTCTGGGTGTAAGGATGGGGTAGGGGGTGTTATTGGGATAAAAGAGATATTTGTTATGTAACTTTAACAGACTGCACCTCTGAGCTACCTCAGCAGCTTATAGTAAAATACATGATTGTTTCAAAATGTCATCACTGACCACTGACCTGAAAATTGGCTCCTTTGGCAGTCCGGGGAAAATCAAGAGCAATAATCCAGAAAAAAGAAACACAAGAGGTTATTGTGCTGTGTGTTCGAGAGGAGTGTAGGCCATTATGAGAGGCATCTTCTCCTCGGTGCGTAACGTGAGAGCAGACGCAGATAGATTCCATTATACTTTTGTTTGTTCAGGTCGATCCAGTGCAATTTAGTAGTTGTACAGTTGCTTGGTCTGAGTACTCAGGTTTTGAGGGTTTTTTATCTCTTGCAAGAAAAGTTACTGAAAAGGAAGCAGATTGAGCGACAGAGTGTAGCAGCCAAAACCTGCTGCCTACAGACACAAGTTAACCTGTGATGATGTAAACACTGAAAACTATGGACATTCATCAAACAGGCAGCTTTATGTCTTAAGAGACAGTGAAGTTCTTTCAGTCTGCACACGAGTAGGTCTGGTGTGAGCCAAGCATGTACCAAGATTGTAGCATGTTTTCAGCCATTGTGAAAACTTTTGCTGGCTAAAGCCTCATTCACACAGGAAGCTACAAGCACCAAGCAGCCATGCAAAGTCAATGACCTCGCACTATCCGTGTGACAAGAGGTAAAATTTTCTTGCGCGACAAAAAGTGGACGGGCGCAGAGTTCAGCTGAGCTGAATTCTCACACGACTCGACTCAAATGATTACCAATCAGAGCTTAAAGATACTGTTGATTGACAGAAGGCATCAAACACAGGGTTTGCTAACTTGTCCGTGTGGAAACCAGAATCACTCATTTAATTTACCCGCTCACATCAACATGGAAGAGCAGCTCATTATTGCCGTGTGTCAGTATCCTGTACTTTATGACTGCACACAAAAATTTTAAAAGAATAATAACCTGATATGTGGTGCCTGGGTCCACGTTTCTGAAACAGTCGGCATTTCCTGTTGGTATATTCATTCATCCATTCATTTTCTGAACCACTTAATCCTAATTAGGGTCACGGGGAGGCTGGCGCCCATCTCAGCCGATTCTGGGCGAGGGTAGAGTACACCCTGGACAGCTCGCCAGGCCATCGCAGGGCAACATCAATACATTTATATATATATATATATAAACACGCTGACGGCAACTCAATGGCCTACTCTTTAAGAACGAGAGCAATGGTTCTTTTACATGCCTCTCACCACAAACAGTGAGAGACATGGCTGGCCTTTGACTGGGGGTACAGCAGACACGGTGATAGTGGTGCTTGAACACACCCCCCCTTTGGATCAGTAAGACAGCACCCTACCACCAGGCCACCACTGCCCCCCTGTGAGTTTATATTGATATAAGTTAATTTAGAGCTACATTAAATGTACATTATGTGCGTTAGCTAGTTAATTCAAGCACATGATTTGCTAACGTCTTTTCCTACTGAATCATGATAACAGCTACATTTGAACAATAACCAATATATATAATAAAAATATGAGTTAAAATAAACTCAAACAATGTAAGATAATGATAATAAAAGCTCTTACGGACCTGCTGTAGGGAAGCGCAGTGCTGCTCACAGTTTTACTCGGTAAGATTATGAAGTGGGAAACATGCGAGGGAGCCTATTCAACGAGAGCTAAGAGAGGAAGTGATTCGCCTCTCTCGCCAGGCGATGTCGCGTATAGCTTCCTCTGTGAATGAGGCTTTAATGAGTATTAGAGCACAGTATGCACAGATTTAACGCAAAATGAAAAATGTAATAAAAGGTCAGTAAGTGTAAAACTAAATGAATAAATAATAATAATAATAATAATAATAATAATAATAATAAATTGGGAACTGGAGAAGAGTTGTCCTTATACAGCATGTATTTGTCTGTCCAGTGGTGTATAAAAGATAATTGTAATTCACAGTCCTGACAAAGAACATGCTCAGGAAACTTAAGGACTGTCATATAACACTCAAATGCTCTCTGAGTGACCTTAAGAGACATAAACATTTTACTGTAAACACACCGATCCTGATTTATGCAGCACTCACACACCAGCATCGGCTGCTCTAAGACTGCAAGAGAAACTCTGCTTCCTCTCAAATCCATCACATTACATTAATACCACAAAGAGAGTGTGAGAACATGATCAACTTCATATTAGTTCATTCAGAGTCAGTAATAATTTCTCGCAGGTTGTCTAACATGATTTTTTTCTTCATGCATTCCCATGGCAGAGTGACCCAATAAAGCCCACTGATTCACACAGGAAGCGATGAGCGACCACACGTGATGAGAGGCGATATTTTCTCAAGCGACATGAAATAGGTGGGTGCGGAGTTCAACTGAGCTGAACTTTTTCACGTGACGTGATTTGAGTGATCTCCAATCAGAGCTTAAAGATTGGCAGATGCCGCCAAACACTGAGTTCACCAAAACCTTTCCGTGGGGAAACAACAAGCATGAGTTTAAATGTTCCACTCACATCGACATGGAAGAGGAGCTTTTTACTGCCGTGTGTAAATATCCTGGGCTTTATGACTGCACAGACAAATTTTACAAGGATAACAGTCGGATACGCCATGCTCAGGTCCACATTTATTAAACGGTTGGAATTTCCTGTGAGTTTATATTTATATACCTTTATCTATTGTTAATAGGCTTTTATTAGGTAAAGGAGCAGATCTGGGGGTTCTCAGGCATACAGAGTTCTGGTAAACTGTGATGTTTGAATGCTGTCGCTCCCTCACTCTCACATGCTCACTCAGGTCTGTCGACCAACGTTACAGGGGGCCTTCATGTCCGTCTTCCTTCTGGTTTCTCTCTTTTTAGTTATGATGTCATAGTCAGTCATGCCGGAGTCCCTGCTTGCATTCCGCACTAATAAACTCTTCTTTTACCATTACACTGTTATGAGCATACCTAACAACCTCTCTCTCTCTCTCTCTCTCTCTCTCTCTCTCTCTCTCTCTCTCTGTGTGTGTGTGTGTGTGTGTGTGTGTGTGTGTGTGTGTAAACGTATAATAAATATAGATAATAGCTTTAAGAACCTGTTACCTATATGACACAACTGATTAAGACATGTTTATCACTAAATAAATTGTTTATCAGCAATAGTTTCCTCCCTTATTATGTTGGAATAAACATGATATGGTAACCTGTTCTTTATAATTTTGCATATTCCACAAGATCAGTGGCTAAGTCCCTTTTTATCTGGGTGCATTTACATTTAAACCTCCTCTCCTCTGCTCTCTTATGAAAGCATTTTTATCCAAATTGAAGCAAACCTTTCAAAATGTGAATGCACTGGATAGGCGACGAGCTCCAGACATGTGCGGTACAGTCGTGTGACGCGCTTGCAAAGAAACAGCTGCCCTTGGAAAAAGTGCATCATTTCACCGGCCCTGCGTCTCATAAAAACACACACGTAATCACTGACTGTTAGTGACTTCACGGAATCAGAAACACCATTCTGCTGTTCATGCAAACCTTTCTGACCCCGTTCTTTGGCCACAAGCTTCCTATTGGACGATCTCCAGAGGTAAACGCGGCCATCATCCGAGCACGTAAGCACAAGCTGACAGTCAGGAGAGAATGCGCAACCATTTTCCTGCACAATAATAATAATAATAATAATAATAATAATAATAATAATAATAGGGCGGCATGGTGGCATAGTGGTTTGCTAGTCCACCCCACGGCAATGAGGTCATGGGTTCAAGTCCCGGGCTTGGCAAGGGCATTTGTGTTTTCTTCCGAGTACTCTGGTGTCCTACCACAGTCCAAAGACATGCACATTAAATTACTTGGCTGTTCCAAATGGTGTGAATGTGAATGTGTGTGTGTTGGCCCTGTGATGGACAGGCAAGCTGTTCAGTATGTACTTTGCCCAAAAGTGCTTAGTCTTACTCAGGTCACAGGGAGGCTGGAGCCTATCTCAGCCAAATCTGGGAAAGGGCAGGGTACACCCTGAACAGCTACCAGTCAATCACAGGGCCAACACACTCAACCATTCATGTTCACACTCCCACCTAGGGGCAATTTAGAACAGCCAGTGAACCTAATGTGCACGTCTTTGGACTGTGGGTAGAAACTGGATTTTTTTTTCGAAATTATTTGTTTATGATTAAGATCTAGATGCAATCTGATGGTGAATTAAAAAAACTCCTTTTAATTACATTTCAATAAATTACATTTCAATAACACTAAATATAGCTAATTAAATAAATGCACATTTAAAGTGTTCTAGGCTGCCAAATGGAATCGAAATATAATAGAATATGACCTTCACCTACCTCTTCTTTGTGGCCTGAAAAATATGTGACTTGTGTAACGATGACATCCTCGGACAGATCCTTCCACATAGCACCTCTTCACAAATGGTCAACTTCTTACTGCATCATTTAAATTTTAAAAGTAGCTTTCACTGTAGACTGAGGTGTTTACAGGTTCATCGTATCCACAGTGACAGTCTGGTGAGCAAGAAGGGACTGGATTGATCATTAACGCGCCCGTCAGACTCAGAAGATCTTGTTAAGAATTAATTTTAAACAAATCCTTATAGAGTGTCCAAGTAAACAAATCTGTTATTGAATGACTTTTGTCATTATGATTGGTGAACACACAATTTACAAGCACAATCAAACTGGAAGTTTTGTTTTTTTCACATACAAAACTATAACAATCTTGCTTTTATCAGTATGAACAATAATAATAATAATACAGAACAATTATGTAATATAAATAAAAAAAGATACCTGACACCCCCCTCATTTTAAAATATTTTTATTAACCAACAACCCCTTGTGCATAGTCTCAAACAGTTCAACACTAGCAAAGTTTGATTTTATATATGAATGAATTGGAATGACTCATTACACTCAGCAGTATGCACTCTGATCGTACATAACATTACGACCATGAGTAAATAATTAAAGGGGAATTAAACCCAAACTTAATAAAAGCTTGCATGTATAGTTTATGTCTATACCCAGCAAGACATGCTATTCTTATTTAAACATTCTCTGTGGAAAAATTAACAACGAGTAATAAATCTTCACACAGTGAGGCAGCTTTGTACTGCAAAAAGTGGGACGGGAGTGACGTTAAAGAAACAGTTTTGAGGAAGTGCGTGCATTAAATGTATATTATATGTATGTGTATATATGTTACAGTCAGATTGTGCAACCAATCACAATCTGACTGTAACATATACACATATAATATACATTTAATGTATATATGTCTGATGTATGTAAATGAAATGTAGTATTATGTTCGGATATGTCTAGCCTCAATTTATTCAGAAGTTCACTAATATCTGATTTGTTAGTTTAATACATGCAATCTTTTATTATTGCTGTTACCCTGCCTTCTTGAAACTGAAGCGTCTACGTCCTATTCTCGCAATATGCACTCTTGCGAGAGTGAAACAGACTACAAATGTTGTTGGTTTTTATATACTACATGGAAATGTAAGCAAAAACAAAGTTTTACAGTTTACAAAACTGGCTAGTTTATTTGGATTATTTAAAAAAAAATTTATACATGGGTTTTAAGTGCATGCGTACATCTAGCCGCTGGGATTTCTGCCTATTCTTCAAAACAAAACGGCTCCAGATCCTTCAAGAATTACCCATATTTAGCACCATCCTTCATTTCCTCAATTCTGACCAGTGTCCCACTCCCTGCTGATGAAAAACATACCCACAGCAGGATACTGCCACCACCATGCTTTTCTGTGAGGATGGTGCTCTTGGGGTGATAAGAGGTGTTGGGTTTGCACCAGTGTATTCCTTGATAGCCAAAAAGTTCAATTTTAAACTCAGCAGAACAGAGAACCTTCTGAACCTTTTAGCAAACTCTAAACCTGCTTTCTTATTATTTGTTTTAGCAGTGGATTGATCCTGGCCACTCCATTTCCACTTCCATGAAGCCCTTCTGATTAATGTCCTCCTTGTCATGTCTGAAAAAAAAAACAAAAAAAAACAAGGGTAATATGATTTATAATAAATTTTATTGTGATACAAGCTTTTGCAAACAGAGTTTGTCTGCTTTATCAGGTTAAGTGAACTGGTATATTCAACCAAGAATATTTATATATGGTCTTACAATAGCTGAGAGCTTAATAGTGCAATAAACAGGTTGGGGGAAAGTTACAAAAGTTACTCACAATAGACTAATGAAGTGTTGCTGAGGTCAAGGTATCAGATACAGTAGATGCAGTAAAGCTGTGAACCCTGCTATACACCAATAGGCAAAGTACTTTTTTAGGGCCCAATATTACATGTAGATGGTGTTGAAACAATGTAGCATGTGGAAGGAACTAGGTTTGTGTTGTGAAAATAAGATATCATCATCATCATCAACATCATCATATTCTTCCACTTGTAGCGTCACAGCTACAGGGTCCTCAGTTCCATCTCGGATTAAGCTACTGTCTGTATGGAGTTTCTGCACATGTTCTAGCCAGTGTTGGTGTGGGTTTCCTCCATGTTCTCTGGTTTTCTCCTACCTTCCAAAAACCTGACAGGTGGATTGACTATTTAAAATTTTAAAATTATTGTGTGTGCATGATGTCTCGCAGTGGACTGGTATGCCATTCAGGGTGTATTTCTGCCTCATGTACCATGTTCCAGGGATAGGTTCCGTTTCTACTGCTACCCTGACCAGGGTACAGTGTTTATTGAAGATGAATGAATGAATGAGATCAAAACACATCTGTGCAGCTGTTAACAGCAAGCTAAGAGTGATGTTTTTAAGTCAGTTACACAATGTTCTCATCAGCAGTCTGACCTCTGAGTCATAACAGGCCTCTTAGCAGGATGCAAGATGCACAGCAGCTCTATAAACACACTGGTTTGTGTTTTGTGAAATGGGCTTGCGTTGTTTGTGGTAGAATGCTGTTTACCAGAAATAATGTGTCACAAACAGTTGCTGCTGTGTCTTTTTCATTGATATCTGTTTATAGTTGCACCTCATTCCTTATATTCCAATTCTAGTAAATTCTATTCTATTCTATTCTATTCTATACTATTCCTATTCTATTCTATTCTATTCTATTCTATTCTACCTGGAAAAAGATTACATAAACTGAGACCAATCATCTTTTTTATCTGTTAGAGAAATCCATATAAAAAACTGAAATGTACAGTACTTTTTATAGACCTACATCAAAATATGAGTCACTTACGCCATTTTTTTATTCCACTGTAGCCACCCACACTCTGTATCTAGTTTGTTAGTTTTGTTGTTTTTCTGACATTAATAAAACACAATGATAGCTAATTTTGTGTAACGTTTTATTAGATTTAAGTACATGCTGAGGAATTTTGCTGAAAAGTTTCTGGATACAGAGAGAGAGGGAGAGAAAGAGAGAGAGAAGGAGAGAGAGAGAGAGAGAGAGAGAGAGAGAGAGAGAGAGAGAGAGAGAGAGAGAGAGAGAGAGAGAGAGAGAGAGAGAACACTTTGGGGTTTTGGGAGGTCGACGTTACAGCATGTTCAGACGAATTGAGGGTCCGGTTTTTTTTTCTTCTACTTTTTTGTGTGGATTAAATAGAGTCGATTCTGAGAGAGTTGTTTAGTCTGCGCTTGGGAAAAGCTGAACAGTAATCATGGCAACTACATCTACCATCTTCTTGTTGACTTTACTTGCAGGAATGGTACAAGGTAAAAACTTTTAAAGCAACTATTTATTTATTTATTTATTTATTTATTTATTTATATATTTATTTATTTATTTATTTAACCTAATTATAAATTGTGTGGACTAAATAGATGATGATATCATAATCATTCACATTTTATTACACTCAGAGGAGGGAACGTAAGGAGTTTTTTTACTTTGTTAGGTTTCAGGTATCTGTAGTTTCACTTTTTTTTTTCACTTTTACAAAACTTTCACTTTTACTCCCTTATTTTAACACAGATACTCATATATTCCACCCCTTATAGTTTTAGATCAGACTTATAACTGTAGTCTTGAGGGGAATTATGCATTCTTTTTATTTTTCATCACTGCGCAATATCATGTTCAGTTTCACCCTGAGTAAATGGGACAATAACACAGAAAAGATGATTCCTTTGTGTATTCCTCCGTGCACCTCACACAGTAAGGTTGAAAAACTTGTAAAGATTTAACAAAATGAACGAGACAAGAGAGGAGAAGGAGATTCCACCGGGGAGAAAGTGTTTCTCTTGAAATGTCTTTAAAAGAGCTTTCTTTTGCTTTTATATTTCAAATACATTTCAGAATACATTTATTTTGCTAATTTACATGAATAAACAAGTCAAATGGGTACTTCTACTATTATCAGCCTTTTTTACCCAAATATCTGAAATTATACTTGAGAATGTAGAAAGAATGTGTGTACTTTTGCCACCTCTGATTAAACAACCTTAATAAATCTATAGTTATACAACACTTCTAAGGTTGTAAATAGGTGACGTTGATTAATTGCAGAGTTGCTAGGTAGCGTAGTAGTAAGCACGTCCACCTCACAGCAAGGAGGTCCTGGGCTCAAGTTCTAAGCTTATTGAGGGCATTTCTATGTGGAGTTTGCATGTTCTCCCTATGCTTGTGTGGGTTTTCTCCGGGTCCCCCGGTTTCCTCCTACTGTCCACAGACATGCACATTAGGCTAATTGGATGTTAAAATTCCCAATAGGTGTAAGTCTGAGTGTGAAAGGTTGTGTGTGTTGGCCCTGTGATGGACGGATGAGCTGTTTAGTGTGTACCCTGCCACCACCAGAGTCGCCTGTAGTGAGATTAAGCAGTCCAGCAAATTAATAAATGAATGAATTTAAGGTCTCAGCAGGTTTTATGTGGAGACGATGTCTGCGAGGGTTGTGTGAAGATGTAATTACCTTCACAAACTGAGAGATGTAATTTGTACGGCTTCACACTTTCTGCTGCGTGTATAAAAGTGCTCAAGAACTGCTAGTAGTGCTATTAAAATTCGATGGCTACCAGATGAGCATTGTTCGCTGCCAAGTGGGGACAACTAGAGCAAAGCAGGACTCAATGGTGGATAGAACTGCATATAATTTTTTATGTTAACAAAAACAGACCATTGGACCAATGAGACCACAGCTGAGAATGTTAGGGTTTAGCATTTTATTGAAATCTACGTGATGCTTGTTAGATATCTTGGAAAATTTCTTGCATGTAACAAAGTTGTTCACCATGATGTTATCTGCATGATATTGCATTCCAATTGTATAACACAGTTTGTGGAAGCAAAGCAAACATCTTCTCCGCATGACATATGCTGAGTACTGGTAGTGTTAAGGCCATTCAAACCAAGATTCTTCTTTAGATAATTCTTTATCTAACACTACACCAAAACCCTAACTCTCCTTTCCTTTTTTTTTTAGGACAGAAACAAGAGAAAAATGTCAGTAACATTACAACCTTTATCAGCCCAAGAACTTTCCGAGGTCATGCCATCCCCATTCAACTTCCTCTTCCTCCAAACACCACAGAAATGCAAACACGCTCTTTGGGAGCTGTTGATCCCGTCCTTGAACTGTTGACCAACAGCAGCGCCTTATACCTCAGGAGTTCATTGAGCACACGCACCATCCCTTCAATCTATGTGGTAGCAATTGTCATCGGAGTCCCTGCCAACGTTGGCATTTTGGTATCAATTGGCACCAAAATACGTGTGGTATCTGCAGCCATCTTGTGCTGCAGCCTGGCAGCTTCGGACCTTCTGCTCTTGCTCAGCCTGCTGCTCAAGGCTCATTATCACTTTTCAGGCAACAACTGGATTTTTGGCGAAGCTACATGCCGTTTCATCACCGCCTGCTTTTATGGCAACATGTATTGCTCAGCACACACACTAGCATGTGTGAGCATCAAGCGGTACCTAGCTGTGGTGCACCCCTTCCTCTATAAAAGCCTTCCCAAGCGCTCCTGCACAGCCTGGACTTGTTTAGGAGTGTGGTTTGTGTTTTCATTGGCAATGCTGCCCAATCTTGTAGTTAATCAGAGCTACCACATCCCTCAGCTGGGAATAACCACATGTCATGATGTCCTTCCTGAGGATGTTAGTGCTTACAACTTCCTGGTGTATTATAACATAGGGTTAACATTATTATGCTTTCTACTTCCCCTGCTTGTGACGGCATCATGTTTTGTTTGTATTGTATGGCATTTGAACCGTTCACACCATGACTGGGGGTCCTACATCAAGGCCAGTACATTGGTCTTTCTCATCTTCATCATTTGTTTTAGTCCAAGTAGCTGCATACACTTCTTACACTACATACACATATATACGAGTGGAGACGACAATTTCTACACCTACTTTAACGTGGCGGTATGCCTCTGCTGCCTGCACTGCTGTTTAGACCCATTTCTCTTTCTGCTAATGTCCAAGACCACAGGCTCTAGGCTTTACTTTATGATACGCAAGGGAAAGATGCTCAGCATTTCGACTTAAATTTTGGGTATTGGTCTATACTAATGCTCCTTTAATGAAATTACAAATGCAGTCCAAGTTGCCTTTTAAGTGCAAAAGGTAGAGAAGAATGAAACCAGGAAGATCTGTTTCATATCAGTATTACAGTGGTATCCTTGAACTTTTATGATCCTTTAAATATCACAACAGCATAAAACATCTGTGTGCTAATCCAAATAAAATAGATGCAATGTGTATTTATGCCAGTAAATAAATATGGATACAATACAATTTATTATTATTATTATTATTATTATTATTATTATTATTATTATTGTTGTTGTTGTTGTTGTTGTTGTTGTTATTACTATTATTATTATTATTGTTGTTGTTGTTGTTGTTATTATCATCATCATCATCATCATCATCATCATCATTATTATTATTATTATTATTATTATTATTATTATTACTATTGTTGTTGTTGTTGTTGTTGTTTTTGAAACAGTAGGAAAGTGGAATTAGCATTCAGATCAGGTGTGTGAAGACTCAGCTATTTGGTCTCAAACAGTTATCCATTATACATGGACAAAACAGGGAGAGTCAGCTGAATAGCCAAGACTATAAAGGGCACATTGTACAACTGTGATATATGTGTGTGTGTGTGTGTGTGTGTGTGTGTGTGTGTGTGTGTGTGTGTGTGTGTGTGTGTGTGTGTGTTGTGTTTGCGCGACAACAAACACACCCCCGTATATATACAC
>JBCNYH010000026.1:19043894-19057396 GCA_039654325.1 Tandanus tandanus
TTTATATATATATATATATAGACGTGTGCTGGAGAAGTGACCACTAAAAGTAAAACAATCAAATCAAAGGCAATCTTGGTCTCGCCACTCTTATTTTCCCTGTATGTTACGACTAGACCTGGGTCGTAATCGGACTTTAAAAAAAAAAAAAAAACAGAATTATTATTAGTTAAGAAAACCTAAATATTTTCAGAGGAAAAGAATTTAATGTGACTGAGCAGGTACAAAAAACTAAATTTATACCTACTTTAGGCCCACATATTTCAATAAATTTTATCTTTGCTTTATTCCTTCATACTAAAAAGTATTGTTTATTTCTCTTATCAGATTTTGATAATTTTTTTGGCTAATAGTAACTTTTAAAAATGAGACCCATCACAGCAAAGTGGGTATTAAGTCGGAAATGACTAATTTTGAGTTAATGGTAGAATTTTGTAACTGTTACCCTAATCTTTAAAATAATATCAAATTGTCTAACATAAGCTGCTAGTTTTGGAGTAACTAACCAAAACCTGCCAGGAATTTTCAGCTTTTTAAACATGCACCTCTGGAGAAAATCGTGCTTAAAGTTCAACAAAGGATTTAACAAATTCAGACTTTTAACCCACTCTGCTGTGATGGGTCACATTTAAGGTTTGGGTACTTCTTTAATCTTCTATGAATTACATGTGGCCAAACACTTACCCATGGCTGATTTTAGTATAAAATGGCCGTATAAATATTTTTGGTTAAGCTTATATAAATTCGGTTTTAAATATACAAATTTACAGGTGCTAAAGAAACTTGTAGCAAAAATCATGACCCTGGTTTTGTTTGACTCTGAGTTACAATATTCTGTTAACTGTAAAATATATCTGAACTAAAATTAAGCTTTTTACCTCAATGCTTGTATCACCAACATATGCAGTATATTTGGTTACGGGATTCTTTTCTTGAAGAATGCTACTTGGTTAGCCAGAAAAATGTGACAAACCTTTCGGCACATCACAGAGTGTTGTAATATGACCCTGAAAATAGCAGGAAGCCAAATTTGTATCATATCGGTGAATATGTCAAACATAAAAGTACATAACTTGGGAACTAATAAGATCTAAAGTAGAAATTTTGCATGTAAATGTATTCTTTAAAAATTTTAAGCGTGACAGTGATGCAGTCCTACTCTTAAGTGACCGTGAGTGCCTACTATTTTGATTTTAGCGTTGCGTTGTGGGAATAATGTCTATTATTCATTCATAATATTTTCTGGTTTCTAATTGGTAGAAAGCCATAAAATAGTTTTTTGTATTCTTCTAAGAGCTGGTATATCCATCATTTGGCATCGAATAAGTTGAAACTATTTTGAATGTGTAGTAAAAACATTGGCCTTGGCAGATAAAAACCCCTCAATCTGAATAATTCTCCGTATCTTTGTCTCATTCAGTAATTGCTTATTAACCCCTTGGGGACCAATCAGATCACCCTGTTCCCACGTAGTATATACTAAATATTTTCATACCATGGCACTGTAGAAGGCACAATTCCAGTTGGTCACTAGGGGTTGATTCTTTTTCTTCAGAAATCTTGACGTGAGTTCCACCTGCAGGGTTTATAAAAATGCATCCTTTCTTGTTGTTATTTCTATAGTAGCAAGTTATTAGGGATTATTTTTGAAAGTTCCAAACAACTATTCGCAACAAATAATCAAATTTGAGGTGATATCACACACATTCCAGTCATGTGCTATTCCATACCTCAACTTGAGACTTGAAATGGCTTACTAATTACCCAGACTATATGGCCAAAAGTATGTGGACACCTAACTTAAATGTTGTCCTTTCTCACAATGTTCCCACAATGTTAGAAGCTCAACGTTATCCTAAATGCATTTGTATGCTGCAGCATTATAATTTCACGTGACTAAGAAGCCCAAACCCAGTCAAGCATAGCAATTCTGCTGATGCACAAAGCAAAGCCTCTAAAGACGGGATTTGACACGTTTGGTGTGGAAGAACTCACATATACTGAACCTCACTGACTTCAACTAATGTTCTGAATTGGAATGCCAACTGTGTACACCATGGCTTGTCACTCATCAGTGCTCGACCTCAGTAATACAGTTATGGCTGATTGAGCACAAATTCCTATAACCACGCTCCAGTATCTTGTGGAAAGACAACAGAAAAGTGGAACAGCAAAAGAAGGACTAACTCCTTGATGGTTTTAGAAAACACATGGGTCTGATGGACAGCTGTCCATATAGTACAGGGTGACAAAATAAATCCTCCCACATTTCAAAGGTAAATGAAAAAAACAAAACACTGCAAATAATAATCTGATTATCTTTAAACATGAAACTTCTTTCAGTATTTTTTATATCATGTTTTCAAAAGACATCCTTCACATGGAGGCCGTTATTGTCTATACGCACTTGGAGGCGATTTCTGAAGGCTGTCGTGGCTCGACGGGTCATGTCAGGGGGAACAGCGGATAACTCCTGCTAAATAGCAACCTTAAGTTTGGGGTCAATGAGTATCTACTTGTGATTTTAGGTTGCCCCACAAAAAAGTCCCCCCCAAAAAAAACACAAGTGAGAGGTCAGGGGAACAGTTTGTCCAGCCAACAATGCTTCGCAATAGGATCACCCGAACCAGAAATATTACCTCAGCAATTCCAATGATCTTCAAGCCGTGTGTGTGTGCCGTAGCTCCATCTTGATGAAGCCACACAGCGGGTTCTAGTTGGGGTTGGACTACCAACAGACCTCAGCACCGCTTCTCCTGCCCCACTAAGTTGCATGTGTGCAAATAATGAATAAAAACTGTATTGAAGGGAATTTCATGTGTGCAAACCATAATTTGATTATTTTTTATCTTTTGTGTCACCCTGTATATGTTAAGGATGTAGCTCCTGTGCAGAACTGAAGAAAATTTGGACACTATAAAAACTAGTGTTACATAATGTTACATATACTCAGATTGCCTGAGGCAGCGTGCTATAGACACTGTTCGACTACATGACGCTACAAGCAGATCTGTGTGTAACTTGCTGTCAGGGTGAGGCACTTCTCCTCAGTGCAGGATGAATTGCAATAGGCTCTCTGACGTCAGGAGTCAGCTGATCAGATGTCATGAACATGAACTAACAGCTATAAGGGATTTTTGTGTTTGTGCAAACCAAAAATATTTCCTTAGAGTGAAGTAATTGAATTGTCCATGTCACGTCAGACACAGGCCTGACTGAGGGGTTTTAGAAATACGTCAGCAATAAAAAGTTAGTCATGGAATTTCATAAGAAAATAAACCTTTGGTACTATTGAAGATCATTATTGTAATTAAGAAGATTGATACATGGTTCAGAGGGATTTTTGTGGGATTTCCCATATAATGTGCATGTTAGCTGTGCTTCACTTGGGCCAGACTTTGTGGCCCTCTATCTGTCAGTGTCCCACACACTCTATCACCTACTGATCCCCCCCCCCCAGAGATCCCACTCCCATGAATAAAAACAGACTCCAACTGAATTTAAAAATATTTAGTTTTATGTAACATGACAAAAATAATAATAAATAAGTTAGTATCTATACCTTGCTATACATTTTTTGTACATTATACAAATTTACATTTTTTTTTTTTATATTGACATTTTTACATTTTGAGTTTTTTTTTTTCCTCCCTTCAACTTTTTTCCCCTCATGCACACACACACACACATTTTGCTCTATACAGACACATACTTTGGCTAATTTAACCTAATCTGGTGTCACAGAACCACACTCGTATACAAACCAAAGCACACATGAAACACAACCTGAACACAGTCTGAAGAGTGATGAAACCTACCGCTGAGCAGCGTTATACAAAACTGTGCACAGTACTGGGCTAAATGACCCAGAATTCAACAGTCTGTTGTTAAACCATCTCACAAAAAAAAATGAATCTCTTGTTTCCCGGAATGTGGCAAACTGAACATGCACCTACAATTATTAAAACACTGTATAGAATTTTTTTCCCCCTTAAAAGGTCACGGTTTGAAAACTTTAGCTGCCTATGTTGTGCAATTTGTTTTTCTTTTTTAGCTTAAAACTGTTACAAGAAAGAAAGAAGGATCAGTAATGACTACAGTAGGTGAAATAGAATAATTAAGATATTTAGAGTAGACTTAAAAGAAGAAAAAAAACAACACCGTACTATGTTGTCAAGTAAGATTGTGTGGAACCCAGGCACTGTGGTTCTTTTACAGGGAGAGGTCTGGGTGGTTTCTGACATCACTACAGAAGCTGGAGTTTCGTATTATAAGGCAGATGAAGCTGCTGCTGCCATGTTTTGAGGTTCCTTTGTGTAGAATGGCCTCGGATCAGCTGAGCACTTTCAGGCAGCTTACTTTTTTTGAAAGTGGGCAGGGAAATAAGGCCCCTCTGCATCACTGCCCAGTGAACTGCTAAGAGACTCCTCCCCGGAGCTCAGCTCTTCACTCCAGTCATCACTAGACAGAGGAGAGAAACACACACACACACACACGTCAGACTCGGTGCAGACAACACACACCCTGCCTTAGTCACAGCAGTTACTTTTGAAGTCATACCTGCTTCCCTGTTCAGGCCGTAATGACCTGTCCTTACCACACCTAGGATCTGATTCTATGTCCATTTATGAAAACTGTGTTCTCATCCCCAACCCCCCTAACTAAGGAATATTTATTTAAATACTGAAGGAAATGTCTGTTCCCTTTGTTTTCTCAGTACAGTCAGACATCAGTTCTTGTAAAGTTGATAGAAGTGACATCACACTTATACACAACACTTCTGTAGCAGGTGAAATGTTTAGATAGGCAAACCCTAGCTCCAGTGACCAGGTGACTGTGTGTAATTAGAAGAGAATGCTGTCCAGTGTAAGAATGTTATACTAGGGTGGAGTAGTTACAGTGTATAGCAACCACCGCCTAAACCGAAACTGGAAGCACTGACAGGTGTGTTTGAGATTTCCCTAAAAATCCTCTGACTATAATAATAAAAAAAAAAATAAAAAGACTTCCTTATTTTTTCCCCCCTATTTTACTACAGTGACTTGCTACAGTTACACACTGTTTTTTAGCTGATTGGTTTTCAATGACTCTATTGTATGTGGATTGTTCTTTAAACATGTAACATGAGACGGTTGTGGAAAAGTACAGGATAAAAGGACTGGCTGATGTGTTAAAAATGAACAGGAACAATCTATCTGTATTGGTAATTCTACACCTGTTCCACAAACTGACTTTTTTTTTTTTATTATTCTATTTATAATGCCTGGGTTTGTAAATATCTTGAATGTATTATTTTTGAATATGAAATGTTAAATCTAAACGAGGTTGTGAACAGTTAAACTCTTTGTGTGCAGGTTACTGTGTACCTCTCACTCCAGCCATCTTCGGGAATGGTGGGTAGTTCTGGTGCGCTGCAGTAGCTGCTGTGCAGGTTCTGGGCTGTGCGTCGAGACACGATCCACACCAGCTTCTTGTGATTGGGTTTGGAGCAGGCAGGCGAGGAGTACTGCACCAAGCATTGGGCCACCAGGCCGCTCCAGAGCTGTAGCTCCATCTCCGAAATCTGCATGTACACATACAGTGGCAGTTACGTAACAAAACTCTGTGTAGTGTGCTGATAGCTGAGATCAAGCTGGTACTGAGCATGCCTGCAATTCTTTATCTCTCAAAAAAGCAGGACAGATTTGCTTAGAGACAAATAGAGCTTGCATCACCATAGGGCAAAAGCGAACATGCACCTTTACTTTGTGTTTACCAAAGGCATTTTGTTTGTTGATGTTATGATATGGTGTTATGCCACTGGTTAAATGCTTATTTTGTTGTGTTAAAATAAATTGACCAATTGATATAATTTTACCCTCAAGTGTCTCTGAATGAACTGGGTGATCTCAAATAGATCAGCTGACTGCAAGGCCTCGATCTCTTGCTTGACGAGGGATAAAGCTAGCACCGATGGCTGCAAGGAAACAAGACAAAGGGACAAAAAAGAAAAATGTCCATGAATTATACTTAAAAGCCACAACCATTGTTGATTTTTAGTGAAAATACTTACTTTTGCTTTAGAGAATACAATCCGGCAAAGGCAGGCTTTAAGCTGGGCTTCCAATTTGTCCAGGCTGAGGACTTCTTTCCTGAAAATTGAAAAGATGTGCTTTAGGTCCAGCTGCCTGACGGTTAATCTTAATTTTAATCCTTAGGAGTTGTCACACAGTATCCACCATTTGCTATCCGTGCCCTTTGATATACAGCAGTGTCTGCTGATAACAGTTTATGTGTGACGAGAGAGGTGCAAAGTGTACATGACCTACATAGTGCACAGTGAACATCTGATGCACCATGGACCTAATTGGTGCTCATCTACCTGCTCCTTTTTCATTTTCAGCCGTTCTGCTGTTTTTCCCCAGTGTGTGAAACCAAACTGCTCAGCCTGACGTGTCTCACCTGCTTGAGGTATGCGACAGTACAATCGCATGGTACAGGTGCAGGAAAGTTAAGGCGGTGACGGCTTGGAACTGGAAGTTGAGTTTCTCCGAGATGATTTTTTCCATGCGCCCGAGGTCAGACACCGTGAACTTGCACTGGCTGATGCGGATCAACTCGTGCATCGACGAGACCTCACACTTATCCTCCACCACTTGGGCAGCAATGTGGAGGCAGCCAATGCTGATACAGGCCAGATGTTTGGGCTGAACCTTTAAGGCAGACAGATTACATTTGGAGTGGTTATTTGGCATCGTAGTGTTGTGGAGTACTAGGGTAGTTCTTAATTTACCCCAAGTACTTACAGTTGGTTACAAGAGTAATAATAAAATGTGTACAGGTGTGCATGTGTACCTTCATCATGGCTAGAAATCTGTCCAGCAGATTAACAGCCAGGACAAACGTCTGTGTGTTGTATCCAAAGAAACTGGTCAAGCTCCATAGATCCTCCACTTGAGCATTGCGACATTTTGCATTGATTCCGCACCCCTGGTGTTAAAAAAATAAATTATATATATTAAAAAATTAACACTTTTTTTTTTTTTTTTTTACACTATATATGTTTTGTGTGTGTTTTAATGAATACATTTATTTATGAAATACAATGATTTAATATTAAATCGCAATTGTTTGTCTTCCCTATTAGTCCTTCTCAAGTGTTTACACATAAAGCCGGGTTTTTTGTTTTGTTTTTAGTTTGTTTTGTTCCAGCTTGTGAGAGAAACAGGACTTTTTATGGATAATTCCCCAGAAATGAGAGAAGTTTCGATGATTAGAGGACTGATTGATGTTTCTGTATTTCTCATTCAACCATTTAATCAGACAACATTATAATTAAGTATGAATCAGATGAATACAGTAGGTTGTGAGTACACTTGGATTCGAATGGGTTTCATTTTTATGAATGTGGATGGCTCGGTTCGGATGGCTCGGTTTACCTCGGAGTTCGACTCGATCAGTCTCAGTCCCGACTCCTTGGGCAGATACCGAGTCTCCTGCTCCAGGTTCAGCTTCACCTCCTTCAGCAGTCTGAAGGCCTCCATGTCCAGAGTCGGTTTAGTTTAGGGTTTTCTCACTGAAACCACTGAAAAGAGCAGCACAGTGTCGGTGAATGTTTTCTCGCCCTGGTTCAGACGGAGGGTGAAGGTTAGCCAGGCCCAGCGGCTCAGATTTCCACCGTTAACGCCTTCTTCAGCTAAA
This sequence comes from Tandanus tandanus, assembly GCA_039654325.1. Lineage (NCBI taxonomy): Eukaryota > Metazoa > Chordata > Actinopteri > Siluriformes > Plotosidae > Tandanus > Tandanus tandanus. The sequence goes on from JBCNYH010000026.1 coordinate 19,051,575, forward strand.
GAGCTCAAAAATAACACGGGCACTAAACCCTCTAATATAATATCACACAACTCATAACCTGTAACCCCCGTCCTCGCTTCAGGAATCAGTGTATATACACAGGTTTTCTCTGGGTCGGAGAACAAGCTCCGGATCTGTTAGGGGTTTTTTCTTTCCTCTTTCTGAAAAACAGCAGCGGGGGGAGGGGTTATTATTATGATTTAACCTCCATTTCCCAGGTTTAAAGTTTTTAATATTTACCCTTCCTGGAGCCCACATAACTGGCCAAATATATAAAGATATATTTAATAAAATCCTTCAACAGTGACTGGGTGAAAGAATAATTAAATTAATCTCAGAAAGAGCCCATCAATAACGGTCTCCCACATCACAAAATAAAACCTTTCCATCTGGATTTCATTTCAAATCACCAAACAGAAATAAATATATCCTCCTTATAATATAATCGTTAGAGGAAATTAAATGAATACTGAGGGTGAAGCTGGCTTTTGTTTAAACCAAGTATCAGGAAGGATTTAAAACCCAGCCCTGTCCCAGACTGATCATTATTTACACTCCTAGCATTTACATTACATCATTACTACATACATGTAAACTGGGTCAGAAACACACTCTAAACAAAACACATACATAAAAACAAAAGTACCTGAAATGTTAGATGGCCATTTTCTTCAACCACAGCTTCTCTCTGTTTTCTCTTCTCCGACTCTCTTTTTTTCCTTTTTGTTGATGTAGACCGTTTCCACGCCCTCTACATGACGTCAGACACAGCACGTACAAAGCGTACACTAAATGTTCTCCTTTTCGTAATAATAATCTATAATAATACACATAAACATATACCTAAGCTGAATTCAATAATTTATATAATTCATCTGTCCATGTATAATATTATGGGTTGTGTATAATACATGACACTAGTGAGCTATTAGAAACATTTAACAGCAGTAATGACATTGATTTGGACCAATCACCTTGCGGGGATTTCCTGCGTTCAAATAGTCCGCCCAAAATATTCGATGCTGATTGGCTGCTTCCTCACGTGCTCGTTGCGACTTGCTTGTTCCATTTCTATTGGTTGTTTATGACTTTTGCGTGATGGTGGGCACGCGCATATTTTACAGTCAAGCTGTTGTTTTTGTTGTTGGTGAAAATTAATGAGTCAGTTATCAAAAAACACAGTAATAACAAAAATAATAATAAAAGCATCAACACCACGATGTTTGTATTTTTTTTGTTAATTTTAATGTTTATTATTTGAAGAATTGACATTAGGTTTTCTATCATATGTGTTATTATGCATGTCCTGATGTATAAACAGTGCAATATATTAACCACATGCTATACATTTCAGAAGGAAGAATGTTATATTTCGGTATTGATGGTTATGACGGTTTTCTCTGCGATCAGCCGGAGGAGAGACACATTACATAACGGCTATTTACATGGTGCGTCCGCCAGAGAAAGTAGTTCCAGCGTCTCACTAAATTCCACAATAATTTATTTAAAAAAAACAACAACAAAAAAAGCTGTTTAGTGAATTTATTATAAAAACACACAGAGTGCTGTGTCTTATTACGTAATGTCATCCCTTCATTCTTTTTTATTTTATTTTATTTATTTATTTATTTATTTTGCATGGGTTATGCGCAGTAAGAAGTGGGCGGGGCGTCTCCTTCCTTTCTCAGTCCCCTCCTCGGAAGTATAGACGTGTTTGTCTATATTCCGTTCGTTTTCTTTTTTTAATATATGCATTAAACCCCCTTAATTTTTTTTCTACACAAAATGGAGGTGAAGAAGGAATTGTAGAGATGCCTCGGTTCGACGTGTTGTTTTGTTTAATCTCAGTTTAATGGAGCGGATGATCTCCGAGTCGGACTGCGTTTCCCACCGCCGTGCAGGGGAGGTAACGACTGCTGACCCTTTGTGTCGCCAAGACTACAACCTAGAGATTTATATATCAACACATTTCATCCTTTAGAGAAAAAACGCTCTTGTTTAACTAAATGTTTCGCCAAGTCTAACTTGTGTTCGGTGTAAAAGATGTTTGTTTACAGCTAGGAGATGATATTATATCGTTAGCAAAGCAAGTTAGCCTGAATAACCCGAGCAGCGCAGAATAACTGCAGTGTTTTGATAAATTCGGATTGTTTGACATCCGGGTTCTAACCCGTCCTGCACTCAGGTTTGCTAGTTAGCTGATTAGCCAGGTGCTATCTCCTGTTCAACTGGTTACCATGGTTACCTCTGCTCGGTCTAATACTGTATATTACATGTCTGTACACCAGATTTGACCTTTGACCTTGTCCTGTTGCCCAAATAAATCCATAAGTAATATTAAGACTTCAGTTCTGGGATTGATGTTATTTTTGTCCTACATGAAGCACCTGTGCGGTGTTTGCTGATTTAAAAAACTCGTTTTGTTCAGGAGAAACTTTAAACAGCACTGTGGTGCTTCATGGAAATTTTGTCAACGATTTATTTCTGGATCATTGAAGTTTAAACCAAGGTGAACGTCATAGTAGTTTCAAAGTCAGACTCAAGCCAGTGGTGTCTGTTGACCTGGGATTGTACATTGTACAGGACACACACACACACACACACACACACACACACACACACACAGTAAGATTAGACCTTTTTTTTTTTAGCTGTTTGAACAATACACCCTTTCATAAAGCATTTTAACAGAAACGGATGTCACGGTGGTGTAATGGTTAGCACGTGTGTCTGGAAGTAAGAAGGTCCTGGGTTCGAGTCCCAGACCCGATCAGGACGTTTCTCTGTGGGGTTTGCGTGTTCTTCTTCCTGGGCTTGTCTGTGTTGTCTTCAGTTTCCTTTCATTGTCCAAAGACATGCACATCAGGCTAACTGGCCGTTCCACTTTGCCCGGTTGTGAATTGTTTTGTGTGTGTTGACTCTGCAGTAGACTGGCGAGCTGAATGTTGGCTGAGATAGGCTCTAGCCTCCCTGCGACCCTAGTAGGATTAGGTGGTTCAGAGCATGGATGGATTTTGACGGAATCTTTATGTAGGTCATGAGATAAATCTTCCTGATACAACATGATAAAGAACCCAGACTCGAAAGGAAAACTTCTGAGTGACAGCAGAGAGAAAGATTATTTCACATTTTAAATTTACTTGTCACGTACAAAATCATACACAGTACAATATGTAGTGAAGTGCTTGTTACGTCTGTCCTAAAATTTGAATAATAATACATTTTTAAAAACTATCAATGTCAAGAAGAGAAAAAAAGAAATCAATAACAATCACTATTTGAAGGACACCAATAGTTAAAAGTTGAATATAAGTATAAAAATATAAAATATGAATGTAGTGACGATGAATTATAAAGCATTATTCTTCCACAACTGTACGCTATTAACTGTGGATGTTTATTATCAGCGTGCTGGGAATAGGAGTCCTGGGATGAGTACCGAAAACCTCATGTCCTGTTTATAGTCATTTATTGCCTTGTTGACACTAGCTCTTTGTTTCTTTCAGGTTGCTGTATCCAGTGGGGAGGTAGGCTTTTCCTGGGTTCGAGATGAAGTTTGCCGAACCCACGGAAGGCCAGAAGCTGTCTTTTCTTCTGGAAAAGGCTGCTTCTAGGGAAGCTGAGCTGTGGAGAAGCTATGTGCCGAAGAAACCTTCCAACCAGGTAAACTTGTGCATCTGAACATGTATTAGGTGCCAACTCAAGAGGGGTTTTTGTCATAAAAGTGGTGTTTGTCCAGGTCCATGGTGCAACACATAACTTTACACAAGACTGCATAATGTGAAAATACACAACACAACAGGGTGTGACGAGCATGGAACAATAAATACACGAGACACTAAAAATAAAGAACATGGTCTGTAAACTGTTTGGTAGCGCAGCAGCAGGAGGGAATTGAACTATCAGGTATTGGGATCTGATACAGGCTCAAACATGATAGATCAGCGTAAACACGTACTATTTTAATAATACTCCATACTTTGAACATGGCACGTATATTTATGTTCTCGTAACGTCTTCACAAGAACTCATCCAGCTCCCGTAAGCTTATGATGTGTAGGCATGCTAAATCATGAAAAGAAATTCATCAAGATGAGACGTGTCGTGTTACATCAACAAATCCGATCAAAAAACAATTCCGTCTCATCCAATATCGGTTCAGCCTAGTATCTTTCCTAATACGGATACTAAGTACAGTATTAAATTAGTGGGTCTGCGTGTAATGGCTTATGAGGTTAGAGGTGTATACTGAGACTGAGATCTCACTGGACCAGGTAAAAAGTGCCAGGATCAGGGGTGATGGATATGATATTCACAGAGCAGTGGAAAGCCATGTTCATTAACATTGATGAACACGGGATACAGCAGGTTGTTTACTCTGCACTGCGTGACATTCTTCCTATGTTCGGTAATTCATCATCGGTTAATAGTTTATCCCAGGCAAGGTCGATGTGGTTTAATCTGCAAACACGTTTAGCATTTTGGAACTCGAACCAACTTAAAGTTGGGGTTGGTAATCTGGAATGCTAGCAATAATGGCTAAACCCTCCCCTGTCCTCAGATGTAAATCTAAAGCCACACATCCCAATTCACACACACGAGCTGTACTCTGACTGCAGGGTGGTGTATGGTAGGGTCACGCATAAACAGCGAGACACGAGAGCATTTGATTGGATATTTCCCAGTGGACTGCGAGGCAGTGATTGGTCAGCGTTTTTACAGGATTACAGTGGTCACAGATGACGGATGTTTTTGCGAACCTTTTATTTTTTTAATTATTATTTTTTTTAATCTCATAAGATAAATACCATTTTAACTAGAACAGTTTGTGTATACAGATAAAAAGTTACCAACCCCAGCTTTAATGTCATAGAATATTGGAGATGGATTTAAACAAAAACTAATTGATGAACTGGATTTTTAAAGTGTGAGAGGAATTAAACCCTTTTCAGAAACAGTTAACAGTGTTGTGACTTTGTGCAGAATTTGAAGGGATATTTTTTAAAGTTTGTTGATTGCTATAACTCCATTGCTGTTCCAGTTTTGAAAAAAAAAAAAAGCACATTGTTTACAGCTCACTTCCCTGCTGCTGTACATTTGCATTGAGAAACTTAGAGAACTTAATAAAGGTGCTTAAAAACAATAAGAGTAAACACACTGAGCACACTTTGATTAGGGTTACTAATGAATGAAATTTCTACCTGCCAGGATACAGATATCTCCCCTGCCCAGCGTGACGAGGCCGTGCGGTGGCTCAATGACGTGCACCGTTGCTTGAAGCTTTATCCAGAAACCCTCTGTTTGGCCGTCTCCATGCTTGACCGCTTTCTGTCCACCATTAAGGTAGATCGTCTGTTTGTACCTCAAGCTGTTTTATTCATTTGTTACCTCCTGTTTTAGGTCAGGTTTGTTTATGTGTGTGTTTGTTAGCCGGATTACACAAAAGGTTGAAATGAAATGTCTACCAGAGGCGGGGCGTTGAACAAGCAAGACTCCATTTGATTTTGGAAATGATCTGGGTCAAATTCTGGGATATGATTAAGTTTAAATAGAACATAAACAATAGAAAATAAAATAAGGGATGGGAAAATGGTGATCTCTGGGATTTTAGCCCAGCGTCCCGGACCGAATGAGGGGTGCCAGGCTTGGCGGAGTTTTGTGCTCTCTGTCTTGCATCTGTTGTCTTCCGGTGTCGCCGTCCATCTGTCGGGTTTTCTTCTATTTGCTACTTCAGTGCAATTCAGCCGAACTTGGTCAGTAAGTTTGATATAACCCATAGATCTGCACCATATATTTAGTTGTTTTCTTTGATTTATATATAT
>JBCNYH010000026.1:19063798-19088278 GCA_039654325.1 Tandanus tandanus
GTGTGTGTGTGTGTGTGTGTGTGTGTGTGTGTGTGTGTGTGTGTGTGTGTGTGTGTGTGTGTGTGTGTGTGTGTAGCGTATCCCTGCACTTAGAGAGCTGATCAGCAGCAGTGCTTGTGGATGTACCCCTTCAGAGGTGTTGAGGATGGAGAGGATCATTCTGGATAAACTCAACTGGGACCTGCATGCAGCCACGCCCCTTGATTTCCTGCACATAGTGAGTGTCTCATAAATACATAAATAAGTAAAAAAAAAAAAAAAAATCACACAGAGAGCACAGTTTTATTTAAAAAGCCTATATGTACCTTATCGCCACAAAACGAGTCTTAATGCACCAAACTGACTTTTTGAGTAATTTGAATTTTTTTTAATTTTGTGAATAAATTCTTTAAACTTGAGACACATTTCTACCTCTGCCAGGAGGTAATGTTTTTATTTGTGTTGGTTTGTCTGTTTGTGTGCAAGATAATTCAGAAAGTTATGCATGGATTTGAATGAAAAAACTTCTACGGTTGGGTGTGGTACATGTTGGAAAACAAAAATCCAGAAAAATACATCTTTGTTTTTGTTTTGTTTTGTTTTTTTAAATTGGGCAAGACTTATCAGTAGGAGACATTTCATTATCACTATGCCAAGTGATGAAAGTCTGAAAAAAGTCAATGATCACCAGCTAAATAAGCAATGAGAGGTGAAATTTTCTCAAGTGATGTGAAGTAGGCGAGCGGAGAGTAAAACTGAGATGAACTTTCACGCCATGCAATTACCAATCACAGATTAAAGACTCATAAAGATTCAGCTGATTGACAGAATGACACAAAACACTTTTTTTGAGTTTCCCAAAATATTTTCTGTGGGTAAACAACGAACACGAGTTTAACGATTCCACCCGCATCATTCACATGGAAAAGCAGCTCAGTGTTGCCGTGTGCTTTACGGTAATGCGATGCTTGGGTCCATGTTTCTGAATTAATCAGCATTTCCTGTGAATATATATTTATTTATGTTTAACACTTTCCGGTTCATGATACAAAAAAGTCTCAGTTCTATACTTGTGCGATAAAAATAATGATAATATAAGCAATTGGAAAAATGGAATTGAGAAACACGTTGCATTAAGTTTGGTGCGTTAAGACTTAGTTTGTGGTGCGGGGTAACATAGATGTGGGTGGGTTGGGGGGCCTATTGGAGTGGGTGGCGTCCGTCGGTACGTCCGTCTGTCACACTTTGGTTTCCAGACGATAACTTAAGAATGCTTGCTCGGATTTTGATAAAATTTTGATTTGCGGGTTTTTCTTACAGGTACCTCGCCTGGGATTGGTGCACGCCAAAATCCATGCATAATTAATGAGCCAGCTGGACTTCATTTGTTTAACACAACAGTTTTGATTTTGGTTTAAGGAAGATATAGATCAACTTTAAAATACACATTCCTGGGCAGCGGGAGCCTTGGACCCCTGCGGTCTATTTTTATATTTGGGTTCAGAGTGCATCCTGGTGGTGGATGATGGTACTGCATGTTAATTTACATGCACGTTATGCCGTTCTCATTATTCCTGCATTTCTCTCTGTCTCTGTCTAGTTCCATGCAATGGTGTTCAGCTGCAAGGCTGTAAGATCAGGCATGTTATTGGGTCTGAATCGATCACAGCACCTCGCACTGCTCACTCAGGAGCTGCTGCACTGCCTTTCCCATAATGCACTGATGCAGGAGCGTGGCTCCATGCTGGCCCTTGCTCTCGTCACACTGCAGCTGGAAAAGCTGTGTCCTGATTGGCTCGCTCTTGCTGCCAACCTCTTGCGCAAAGTTCAGGTAAAGATGCATACATGCACATGCACTAAACATATTACAATGTAATGAGTGTGTATTAACATGTACTAGATAATCCATTCAGTAGAAGCTCTGTGAAGTGAAAATGATTTGGCACTTTTGTTCTATCTATCTATCTGTCTGTCTATCCTTCTGTCTGTCTGTCTCTCTATCTATCTCTCTGTCTGTCTATCTATCTATCTATTAATCTAATATATCTATCTATCTGTCTATTTTATCTATCTATCTATATTATCTATCTATCTCATATATCTATCTTATCTATCTATCTGTCTATTTTATCTATCTAATCTATCTATCTTTATCTGTCTATATTATCTATCTATATATTATCTATCTATCTCATATATCTATCTAATCTATCTGTCTGTCTGTCTATCTATTTATTTATCTATCTGTCTATCTATTCATCCATCCATCCATCCATCCATGTGTATATGATTATCTTAAATTTGAATATGTATGGCTTTTGATAAAAGCCTGAGTTGTTTTAAACCACGTCTGCTGCCACTTTATTAGGAACCTTAATATATATCTCTCTCATATAATTTATTTCTCAACTTCTGAAACTCTGAATTCTTCGTACGGCTCTTGGTGATCTCATTGTGCCAGTTCTGGTGCTCTGGGTCTTTTGCTGCTTAAATGTGTGATGATGTCAACATGGCCCACCATCTAAAAGGAACGTTTCAAAGTCTTGTGTAATCATGATGAACTGAGGCTGTTTTGAAGAAATGACATTGATTGTGCCATAATGTGTGGATTCAGTCAGTACCCACCACCAAATATAAAAAAAAATCCTGTCCCCGCCCATCAACACAGTCGTATGGTGGCAGTCTGCATCAGCAAGAACAGCTCTCGTCTTGACATCTGCCAGTGTCTCCTCTGTGATTTAGAAACAGTTTGCTTATGAAAAGACTGAATGCTCAGACCACTGTAAAGTTCGCCTAAAATCTGATGCAACTAAAGGCACAACAAGCATCACAGACATGCGAGCAGCCGAGTAACCGGACTAGCTCTGAAGCTAATGTGCATGCTAACTGCAGAGCCTCCGATCACCTGCCAAAAAAACATATAATAGCTCCGTACAATAAGAGGGAGTCCCGGGTGGAAAGAAATTACAGATCTATCTATTAAGTTTTTTTTTATCACTAAATATTTGGTTCCCACATATATATTGGGGGTAAAATGAGTTAATTCAGATGCTAAATAAAATCTGAGCTTATAAGCCAAAACTATTTTACCGAAGTGTCCCCGCCGTATCTATACAGCACTACAGGTGAAACATGCCATGCCTCAAGCATTTCCCTGCTAGATAAACAAACAAACAAACAAATTAAAAACACAAAATCACCAAATGTTTTGTTATTCCTTTAAAAATTACAAATGAATTCTGTTTCCAAAAGTCTTTATTCAGATTTTTTTTTTCCTCTGAAAGGCTTTTTTTTTTTTTTTTTTTTTAATTAATTTACTTACTTACTAAGCAGCACTCACAGATCCAGTTCTGAACCTATTCCAACATCTGTTTGCATTTGCATCAACAAGGTGCGCCGTGTCATCCTGGAGATCGCGAGTTTGAATTCAGGTTCAGGCGCATGGCAATCTGTGGCCGGGAGAAAATGGGAGGTGATTGGCTGAGCTCTCACGGGAGGGAGGGATGGCATACACTCGCTTCCCTGTCACTCAAAGTGATCGCCAGCCAATCTTAGGTGTCTGTGAGCTCATGCATTATCTCCAAAAGTGTTATGCTGAATACGCTGAGATGCAGACGGCAAGCATCACAAGTCTCGGAAGAGGCACATGCTTGTTTTCGCCCCTCCCTGGTCGGTGGTGGTTGCATGTGATAAAGAGGCGTACTTGACGGTTGGAAACTGGTGGCAAATAAATTATGCCGTATGAAAGCATATACATCACAGTGTAAGCACTCTGCTTTCCAGTTTACAGTGAATCAAATATGCACATCATGTCGGTATATTTTCACCCTCTTACTGATCAGGATGTTTATCTTCCCTCAGATTGACAGCTCCAAGCTGATCGGCTGCCGAGAGTTAGTGGCACGTTGTCTCTCCACACACACGGCATCCCTGCCTCCCAACACTGTGTATGTCTGCCACCAACTGCAAACCCCTTACGACCCGAACGTGATCTTTCATCCTGCCCCGCCCACCCTGCGCAGGAAGCCCTCGGCCAAGCGCAAGGTGGAGCAGATGGATGTGGACGAATACTTTGATGGCATCAAGCGTCTCTACAACGAGGAGGAGCTAGGAGGAGGGGGCGGGGCTACTCCAGGGTACCAGTCCGTAGAGGGTGGGTCCACACCATGCCCTGCCCTTCAGCCTGTCGGTGTCTCCTAGGAAGGCGTTTGGGGTTGGAATGGGGCCAGAGCGCAGTTACGACAGCTTCCCTCAGTCCTTAAGAGCAGAACAGAGCTAAAACACACACGAGACACGCTGCAGATCTTTCATAGCTGTCTGTCGAGTCTAATCCCAAGATCATACTTCAAATGTGAAAAAAGGAAAGTATTCACAGAAATATAGGAGGTACTACTCCCCAGTCCACTCATACTCAAGTGTCTTGTCTCTGTACATCACTGTCCTGCGTCTCTCTTCTCTCTGTGAAAACTTAAAGTTAACTCTGTATTTATTTGTGTGTTTTTCCTGCACACGGTGTTTGAATGCTGTGTTCATCTCATGTGCTGTTCTTCTTCTTCTTCTTCCTTTTTTTTCTTTTCTGGTCTGCATGTTAAACTTGATCAATTTTATTAAAAGCTATTATTTGATAATGCAGTGCTTTAAATAATTAGAATTAAAATGATTAAAAAATAAATTAACAGATTCTCTCTCGCTCTCTCTCTCTCTCTCTCTCTCTCTCTCTCTCTCCCCCCTCTCTCTCTCACACACTCAGTTGTGTAGCTATTCTTTTCACCATGTCTTGGCCATTGAGTTTTGTGTGTGTGTGTGTGTGTGTGTGTGGTTGAACAGTGATAATATCCCTATCACTTTTGTTACAAGAGCATTAATGAAGAGTTCATGTGAACACACCATCCTGTCACACATGGCACAAGAATGTTTTATTGTTTGAAAAGATAACGTATCTGTAGAATCACTTTAACAAAAAAAAGGTTGAAAAAAAAATACAAAACACCTTGAAATGGCACAAAAAAAAAGCTTTCGACTATTACCATTCCTTTTGTCTGATAATCGTTCTTCTCTGGCTCTGTTCTTCTTTGGAGGGAGGAGGGATGCCCTCACTGCCAAAACATCACCACAAAGATTCAAATAAATGGAAACCGTCTACTACACTTCACCGGCTGGAGTTTTTCTTTGTGTGTGTGATTTCTGATTAAAGACTTCTGTCCACCTACTGTGTGCGCTTTCACACTGACAGTTGTAAGGGTTAGTGTTGAAATTGTGGGATTCTTAGAGACTTGTTTTCACCTCTAAGTTTTGTCTGGTTTAATTTTCTGGGGCAGCCAGTCATAGATAAATTGTCAGTTGTTGGAAATCTACACAATTTATGTCATATTCCTTTTTTCCCCCACATGATTTAGAGATATTTTTAAATCCCTTTCCAGACTAATAGCTATCTACAATTTTAAGTCTTAAAGCGCTCCTGGCCTGATGACACCACACCTTACATGTCATGTTTAAACAAGACAGCCTCCGTCTGCAGGAAGTTCTAATCAGTGGCACCTAATCTAGTACCTGATCCTAATTTTATGGATTTGAAGGTGTGATAAATGTATGTGTTTACTTTTTATGTATGACCGGTCTGTTATTTATTTAGTTAAATTATGAAAGTGGCTGTGTGAAAATGATTCCTCGTGCTCCCTGAATCACTCTTTCACTATTTGAGCCCCCATTTTATATCGGTGCCATCAGGGAAGAAAAAGTCCATTGATGTGATAACCTGCTCATTCAGTACATTCAGCTCATCAGCCGACTTAATTTTATTGCCACATTTATGTTGCTGAGCCTCGACCTGACCAACTGGAGCAGTAATGTCATGGCGGTTACCCCGTTGTAATCAAGGCTAAATGCACTCAAAAAAATATTAGACTGCAGGACTTGCACACTAAAACAAAACAACAAATTAAAATCATAAAGGCATGAGCTCTGTGCAGGTGCATGAGCAGGTGTATAAAAGCTGTGTAACTGTCTCTTTAACTCTTTTTTAAAAAGAGTTTTAGCACTATTCAGAAACACAAAGCAAACCAAAACCTTTACAGAGGCAGGTCAGGTGAGCTCCACATGCTCCAAGCACAAGTAAACACTGTGTAGCGAAATGGTGTTTGTTTAACCTACTCATTCAGAGTTCACTAAAGGCCCGTTTTTAGTCATTCAAAATTTTAGTATATACTACACATCAAAAAATAAAAACTAAAACAAGATTTTTATGATTTATTTTTCTATGATTAAGCAGAAAAATCATGACACAGCCTGCTCCCAGTGGCCTTGGCAAACCGGGAGTGTCTGTTGTTCTTATTCAAGTATTATCCACTCTGGATAATGTTTTTAAAACTTCAAATAGCCAACGAATCAGAACACAGTAAACAATCACATCCTGTGCAGTACATATCAATCTAATGTATAAAACATGCAGAAGTATTTGATGTTTTTAGTGTGCTTTGTTCAAAACATACAAATTGACATTAGTGGACAAAAGTATTTTGTGGTTGAGAAATCCTGTGGTTCTGCAACCGCTTGAGATGATGAAACATTCTACCATGGTGGTTCTAGGTTCTAGTGGTGTTTTTAAATCTGATTTTAACACAGTGTACATGGATTTTGGAATTAATGCTAGTGAATTTAGAAAAAAATGCAAATTTTATAAAACCCTGTCACCCTGTGAATGTTACTCAGGCTGACGTTTTTAATATGTGGTAATTTTGTTTCATACAATATTGGATTTTTCATGCATTTATTCATTCATTCATTCCAAATTGCTTAATCCTACTAGGGTCGCGGCAAGCCTGGAGCCTATCTCAGCCTACTCTGCCGTGTATAGCTCACCAGTATATCGCTTAGCCAACACACATACAACCATTCACACATACACTCACACCGATTTGGAACAGCTTAATGTGCATGTCTTTGGACTGTGGGAGGAAACCGTAGCACTCGGAGGAAACCTATGTATGCAAACATGGGGAGAACATGCAAACTCCACATGAAAACACCATCACAGAGCCCGATCCTGACTCGAACCCAGGACCTTCTTGCTGTGAAGCAGACATGCTAACCTCTACACGGCCGTACCGCCCCATACCTCGACATATTTCATTTATGGTTGCCATGAATAACTATTCAATAAATAAGACAGAATGAAACTCAAGCCTAAAGCAGTGGAAATATGTTTAAATATAAAAAAAATGGCGAAATATGCCAGTAAAATAGTTCAGTCAGATCTGCTTCTTTATAATTTTCTTTAACATGTAGATAGTGAACACTTACAGGACTCCATCATGTGTTTGATGTATTTTAGTTTCATTAATAGAACAAGAGCGTGCGGCACGGTGGCGCAGTGGTGAGCAGGTCCGCCTCACAGCAAGAAGGTCCTGGGTTCGATTTCTGCGCTCAGGCATTTCAGTGTTTAGTTCGCATGTTCTCCCTGTGCTTGCTCAGGTTTCCTCCCACAGTCCAAAAACATGCACAGTAGGCTAATCGCATGTTCCAAATCACCCCTGAGTGTGAGTACAAATGATTTTGTGCGCGTTGGCCTTGCAGTTGTCTGGTGAGCTGTTCAGGGTGTTCTCTGCCCTCGCCTGGGAGCGGCTGAGATGGGTGCAGCCTCCCCACGACCCTAAGTCAAGTCAACTTTTATTGTTAATTCTACAGCATGTACAGGACAAACAGAGAATTAAAATTACGCTTCTCTCTAACCTAGGTGCAAGAATAAAAAGAGAGAAGATTGAGGTAGCTTATGATCTGGTTCAAGTGATTAAAGTGGCATGTGCTTGTTCCTGATGTGGAGTTCAAGTGCTGATGGTGAGGGAGAGGGTGTCAAAAAGTTCAAGTGTTAATGAGGAGATGGGGGTGCTAGAGTCCAGACTGTGTGTGTGTATGTGTGTGGAAGAGAGGTAGAGCAGGGAGAGAGTTCAGCATCCTGACAGCCTGGTGGACGAAGCTGTTCCCCAGTCTGCAGGTCCTGGCCCGCAGGCTCCGCAGTCTCCTCCCTGATGGCAGCAGGCTGAAGAAACTGTGTGATGGGTGGGTGGGGTCCCTCACGATGCAGAGGGTGGGTGGGGTCCCTCACGATGCAGAGGGCTTTCCGGGTGAGGCGAGAAGTGTAGATGTCTTGTAGGGAGGGGAGAGAGGCACCGATTAGGATTACACGGATTACAAAATGAATGAATAGAATAAAAGCTCAATGGTGGAAATTCTAAAACTCCCAGTATCCCTGAACACTGAATACCAAGTGCACATGGATAAGAGGTCTTATAAAATACTTCTGAAATATAATACCTTTTATTGTTTTTTTTTAACCCTTTGGGGTTCTTGGTAAACATTTGGTAGAACTAATAATTTGGGTTTTTTGAATTTATTTTTACTAATCTCAAATGTTTGGTAGAGGTGTGTACATAAAAAAAAAAAAATGGGGTTGTTTGAACAAAAACAAACATTATTGTTATTGTTGCCAAAACTGATAATAATAATAATAATAATAATAATAATAATAATAATAATAATAATAATAATAATAGTAGTAATAATAATAAATGCCATTGCTTTATTAAATAAAGCAAATATCAGAGATGACTGTATTGCGGAAAAGACCCTTAAAGCTGTAGTTGTTTACCCAAAGCTGGTGGTTTCAGGTGTTTGATACTGGACTGTAAACCTGTGATTCATTGTTTGCTTTATTCCCAAATATCAAACCGACCCAACTCGCGCAGGTGTGCAGGTGGAGCCGAGAGCGCGCGCGCGCGCGCACTGCGTGTGGGCGGGGCTTGTGCTCGACAGGCTGAAACTCCTGACAGGTTTGAAACGCCGTGAACTTTTGACGCTCGTCGCGTTTTCCCAGCATGGCCACCGATTTCACCCAGGAGTCGGTGCTGCGCTTCCTGTTGCGTAGCGGGGGGTCGGTGCGGAACGCGGACCTGCTGGCGCATTATAAAGCGTATTTACGGGAGCACGAGGAGCGCGTGCTGAACCGCGAGCTGTTTAAGAGGTACGTGAACGCCGTCGCGACAGTGAAGCACGAGCTCGGGGTGTCTTACATCGTGTTAAAGAGGAAGTACCGCGCGCATCTCGGAGACGTCTCCGCCCGCGCGCCCAGTCGGACCGACGACAAACCGGAAGCTGCTGCTGCTGCTGCTGCACGCGCTGAGGTGGGAGCGGGTGGTGCCAGACCGAGTCATGGAGAGAGTCCCAGTGGACCGACTCAACTCTCCCGGCTTCAGAACTCAGAGCGGGTTTTACCAGCAGCAGGGATTTTGAACAACCGCGGAAATGGTCTCAGTTCGGACCAAGATTTTCAAACCTCGTCGCATCAACCATGGGAACACAGGGTGTCCCCGGTCCCAAGCAAAGACAGGGGTGTAGACACGTGTTCCCTGGACACGTCTTCGTTTGCTGTGGACTCAAAACGCTCAAGTGGGAGCGAACAGAGTCCCGACCCCCCACCACCGTCAGAGCTAAAGGCAATAGAGGAGAAGACGCATCCTGAACACAATGGTGTTCCTGGTGCCAAACCCGGACAATTACGAGAAGCAGATATCAGCAGCCGGAAGTCCTTTCATCCTCCTCCAGATTATCCACACTGTGACGTGAGGGTGACGCTGCCGTCCACGGACAGCGCACATAAACACACCCTGTCTGGCTCTTTTCAGTCATTTGATGAGAATCCTTCTTGTGCGTGGCCTTTTCCCATCCCGCTCAGGCAGTCCCAGATTTCAGCTTCCAGTCCGTGTTTAATTGAAGTCTCTTGTGATGCTTCCCGTTTTGATGCTTATCAATGGGATAGCCTCAGCCAGAGCAATGACAGTTTGCTCAGGCCGGACTGCTATGGTCAGGCTACAGGTTTTTACATCCATGAGCCAGAGGACTCTGAAGCTACAGCAGCAGCTCCAGTCAGGCCTGCTTCCCAGAGCAACAGTCTTTCATTAGAAACACCCCACCCACGTGGGGCTTCCAGCTACCTGGAGCCCAGATGTCTCCAAGGCCTGTCCTCCAGCCAAAACAACCTCCTCCTGCCTTCTTCTGTTCACTCTGACTGGCCTCGAGCATTTCCCCAGGACAGCTGGTCCAGTGATGATGCACTGAATCATGGTGGTGATGTTTTAACAGAACGCAGGGCGCAGGCTCCAGCTGGAATCCATCGGTCCCCTGAGGTCAGGCTACTATCACAGCAAGAATCCCAGGCCACACCCTGGCACCACTCAACTGGGCATCTTGATGACAAACCCCAAGCATCTCTTCCAAATTCAGCACCAAATGAGCGTGGTTGTAACAGACCTGTTGCCCGGCGACTGTCTCATCGCCTGCGAAGCCGGATGTGTCGGAGCCTGGGAGCGGATCTGGATCAAGCATTCCGGGAGGACAGCGAAACAGCCCGGCTCAAGCGATTGCACCGGATTACCTCTTTCCTTAACGTCTCTTCCAGCCAAACCCACAGCCCCCTGGACAGTGTGTCCCCTGCCAGCTCTGTTCGCAGCCTGGGTCCTGAGTCATCGACCTGTGGAAACAGACACATCCAGGTTCCTTTGGAGCCCCAGGAGCATGAGTGGTTTTTGAAAGCAGCTTCCGGATCCTGGACTGAGATCTATGCCCTTTTCAGAGAGGATACAAGCCTGCTGGACAAACGGGACTTTGTAACAGGCTACACCGTACTACATTGGATTGCCAAGCATGGAGACCACCGGGTGTTGAACACTCTGTGGTATGGTGTGCAGAAAGCAGGGCTGACCCTGGATGTGGATGCTAGGAGCACTTGTGGCTACACGCCACTACACCTGGCTGCTCTTCACGGCCACAAAAATCTCCTGCGCCTCTTGGTGCACAAGTTCAAGGCTAATGTGTCACTCCGGGACAACAGTGGTAAGAGGCCGTGGCATTATCTGGAAAAAGACATTGACCAAGATCTGCTGGAGCTGCTTGGTGCTCCCCAGGGGATGGCTGGGGGTAGTAAAGGGGTACCATGGTTTGTAAATAGACCCCCAGTGGCACCTGTCAACAGATCAGCAGCTACAGTAAAGAGACACTCTTCACTTGCTGTGTTATTCAAACACAAGGCCCATCTTAGAGTTTCTGCCAATGCAGAGTCCGTCTAATAGAAACATGGTATCAGGCTTCAGTCTTGAGAAATGTAACACAGAACAATCTAGTATTTTCCTGTTCGGATACAGCTGATCAAATGAACACCTGCTTGAATCAGACCCTGCGTTATTTCGGTCTCAGGCTTTAAGGTTGATTTACTAACCGTATTAAAGATTGTGTATAAAAGTTTGCTTAGCACAATTGCTGCTGACATGTTTTGGTTTTAGATTTCATGGTGCGAGGACATGCACGTTACCACTTTGTTCCTCCTTTAGCTGCAAGCGGAAAATAGCAGGAATACCAAAGGGAAAGGGTTAACGGTTCACTTTTCTGTAAATGTAGTGTTCAGTATTGAAAATCGCACTTTGTAAGGAGGCTTCATGTTTATTCTTTACCATATATTAAACATTTTGGGTGCTTTAAAAGTCACATGGGTTTTCCTTCTGCTATTAGGAACAGTAAGCAATTATTTAATTATGAAACAGAGAATTATTCACAGAGAGGGTTTTATCTGCTGCACTCTATAGTTTTTTTTTATTCATTCAAAATACTCAATCATTCAACTTATCTGATGTCAATGATGGATAAGCTGGCTCGTAGTAGAATATCAAGAATTATTTGATGGCTTTCCACCAATCAGAAACGAGAAAATAGTTTGAATGGGTAATAATATAGTTTATGAACAAAATTCCCCAGAACAGTACTGAATTGCTGTCTATACCGACTTCCATTGTGTTAGGTAGGTAGGTAGGTAGGTAGGTAGGTTGGTAGGTTGGTAGGTTGGTTGGTAGGTTGTATGTATGTATGTATGTATGCATGTATGTATGTATGTGTGTGTGTGTGTGTGTGTGTGTGTGTGTGTGTGTATGTAATGTATGTATGTAAAGAAATATCACTTTGCAGCCAGAGGCTGAATTGCATGACATTTTACAAAGTAGATATGGATAGAAATCTGTTATAAATATGGCTATGCAATATAATATTTCTTAGGCAGTATTGTGCTGTGCTCTTGGGTAGCAACAGATGGTGTGCTTGTGAGTTGGATTCCAAACAAAGGCCTCATAAAGCTTATTAGGCAGTTAATTTGAATTCAGTACTCCTATCCTTGAGTGAGCAAAGATTACAGGATATAAGACTATCACGATATGAAAGGTTTTGAGGTATACTAGATAGTGCGGCTCCTGTATGCGCTCTGTCTTTGCTCAGGTAAGCAGGGAGGGCATGGGGGCATAATGGCCAACAATATTCTAGTACAGGCCTGATGCAGGTAGAATACATAAAATAAAAATAAATAAAATATCATAAACAGTGTTGTGTGCTCGCTTTAGCAAAATCAGGAAATAAATGTGCTTATTGGCCTTTTTTTACATCAGTGATCTGACCATTCCATTGAAGGATGTTAGAAAGATTCACTCGTTATATTTTGTGGAAACAGATTCAAGTTCCTCAGAGTTGATGATGACAGGACTGAACTGGTGCATCGCGCATTTGAAATCAGTTACCAGCTCCTGATACTTTTCAGTGTTGAACTGCTCATTGTTCCTGGACCACTGCTCAACAGCTCTCACAAAACTTTTAATTCTGCTGCAACCACCCCTTGAAACAACTTCAGCAAGCGTGGTATCATCCACATATTACCACGCATGCACCTCTGGTGGCTGAAGGTTGTCTATCATTAGCAGAAAAAAACATGGTCCGAGTCTCGTGCCTTGGGGAACACCAGAGGGTTCCAAACTCCACTTTGTTTGCTTTACTGTTCCACGTTTAACCTAAATTCTCTCAGCCACCTTTGCTTTATTAATCATCATACATTTATTCCTGTATTTCTACTCTAATAATAATGTTATTCCAAAGAATCTGAATCTCTAGGAACAGGGTTTTTTTTTTCAGCTTGATGGTAGAAGTGGAATTTGCCCCCTGAACTCTGCTTGTTAATCCTGACTTTAAAAAAAGAAAAAAAAAAGAAAAGCAAACTTCCAGCTTTTGCCAGCGCTGCAGTCTTCTGTGCTTTCAGTTTCCTCAGTAAACTTTTCCGGGATGTGCAAATGTACCTGGTATGAAGTAGCTTCAGGATCCTTCCACAGTTGTTCATGAAGTGCAGGACTTTGCCCTGTCATCTGACTCAGCTATGATCTTAAAACAGCTTCCATAAAATCACGTGTATACACATTCAAACAGAACAGCAATTTTTATTACCAGAATCAAGGGCTTCATTTGGAGATATTTGTGAAGACCAATCGATGGAAGCCTTCAGCTCTTTCTATGTGTGGGTTTAATGATTCACCATCAGGCCTCAGCATTTATCCTGGAATTCACTGAATAAAAAGAGAAGGTCTTAAAGATTTTACGGTTGGAAAAGAACAACCCATTTTGCTTGTTGCTGGGGTGATACCATGGCAACCAGTACTTGAATATACAGTATTGTACATTTAAATCTTTCCAGTTAAAGTCACTCATTCACTTGCACTGACTCTCATCCCGCCTCTCTCTCACTCTTTCTCCTATGGTATGTTGGTGCATAGCAAGTGATGGGAATATTTGTTGAAGCTTGCCCGAGTCTGCTGAGACGTTACTGAAGCATGTCAACAAAATGGCTGCTTTGTGTTACAGCAGTTGGCAGAGCAACTTATATTTTATCCTATTTATACAGCTGAGTCTTGAACCCCCCCTGACCATCTGATCAGGAACCCAGAGCCTTAATCACTGAGCCACCACCGCCCTTACAAAATATTTAACATGAGCTGGGTTAGTGTGAGCCAAGAACATTGCTGCTATCTGTTAGAATTGAATAGGAAGGTTAAACTGATAAGAAGAGATACTACCCTCGATCCCAGCCAAAAGGCCCTGAAGAGATTCTACTGCTGTAACGCAAGAGACCGAACAACAAGGAACTTGAGGCAAATGGTTTTGTTGTTTTTTTTTTAACCAAAACAAAATGAATACTCCATGTTCAGAACTAGATTTGTCTGCTTCTTGATCCATGAGCTGCGGGGTGTGTGAAGTAATCGCACACATGTCCCAGCATGTCAGGAGTGTGTTTTGATTTGAAGTGTGGTCTTACCCTGCCTGCTTTCTATAAATTGTGCAACTCGATAAAAGTTGACTTTGACCCAGGCAGGGATTTTATTTCCTACATGATGCAGTCTTTTAGGAAGTAAAGCTGTTCAGGTTATCACATGGTACAGTCTCTATTTAACAAGTTCGATTTTGGTACACGTTACCCCGCTGAACGACAAATCAGAATTTTAAACCTTATTAAACATGATTAACTGACATTAGCTCATTTAAATAGCTTACATGCTAATTTTATGATATAAAATGTAAGATTTGTATTGTCTTATAACAAGTTTCAGAAGGCCGTCGCCATTAAATAAAATGACCTGCATGTTAGCACTAAAATTTTGCCGGAGCACCACTAGCATTGATTACGGCATGTAATCACCATGGCGTTGTGTCTTCAGCTGGTCAGGTCGAGGCTCAACAACGTTATATGGCAATAAAATGAAGTCAGTTGACTTGGTTATATCTTCAGTTTTTATTTTAATCAGTTTTATCGATGTCACATCTCTCAACATAACCCATCGGTGTTTATGTTCTTGTTGAGCAGGTTTTAGAGGAGGGTTTCGTGGCGCTAATGCAATAAGGTTGCACAACACCTTGCTTCACTTAGTTGAACCATACTGACAAACATTTACACACAAACATTTCTGACTTTTTTTACTGACTTAATGTGCAGTTTAGAATATCCATGTTAAAGACAAACCTCAAACAGGCTATTTATATTCATTATACATGTAGCCGACGGTTTATTAGGCCCTGTGGGACCCGTGAACCACGTACTGGTTAATAATTAAGCTAAAGACCACAGAGGTCACACAGTATATATACTCTATAATGCTGAGGTTCAGGTGAAGGAACGGTTTTCTTTTTTATCCCAGATGAACTGAAAACAATACTGGATGTAGCTGAGTAGTTGTTGTTTTGGTATGTTCACCCGAGGAATGTCAGCAAGCTCCAGAGCGGCGCGACTGTGAAGAAAGGTATGGAATTTCGACTGAGATAAAGGAAGACGTGAATGCATTACGTCAAGTGTTTATCTGCGTTTCAACCGTTAAGGAGAAGAGTAATTTCTGTATGAAATGCTAACCCGTTAGCTTCTGTTTACATCATTTTATGGGCAGTTATTTGAGTTTCAGAATGATGATGTCATTGATCCCCTGTAGTAAAGGGGTTTGATCCATTCATACCATTTATTGATAGATTTGTGTCGGTGGTGTCAAAAGGCTTTGATTAAAATCATTGCATGTGCAGTGGGAAACTATATCTGCACCAGGATTAATATATTTAACACAAACACCTAAAATACTGAAAGAAGTTATGTTTAAAGCCAAACTCCTTCATGTTAACTTTGGTATTAATGATGTCATCATTCTGAGATTCAGTTTTTAAAGTGGCCACCTATTAAATCATTAAAATAGCAGCTATTGGTCTAAGATTTTAATATAGTTTTGATTGAGGTTAACTTTTAAAAAGTGCTGTGTTCTCCTTTAATATATATTGTATGTGTAGCTCAGATCATCAAGGCTTTTACTCTGAATTCAGACGCTTAAAGGCTGGAATTAAGTTATGCAGCGCTACGCAGAGTTCTAATCATTTGCTTTGCATGCAACCGCTTATTTAAAGAAGTTTTAATATTATTATTATTATTATTATTATTATTGTTATTATTATTATGCTACCAAAGTTACAAAAGCTTATGCATTTAATATCGATTCAGTTATGTATCGTGAGTCTTTTGTGCGGAGAATCATGTAGCACCACAAAATCA
Organism: Tandanus tandanus; assembly: GCA_039654325.1. NCBI lineage: Eukaryota > Metazoa > Chordata > Actinopteri > Siluriformes > Plotosidae > Tandanus > Tandanus tandanus. The sequence continues at coordinate 19,079,709 of JBCNYH010000026.1, forward strand.
GTTTCTTTAATTCATCATATTTAAAATATTTTGTAATGTAGTAATGTTTTGGAATAGGTTATGTTTTAAAAGATTTTTTTGGAGTAGGTTATATTTAATTCAGTTGTGCAGATCTTAAATAAAGTTTTCAAAATTTTAAGCACAGGTGTCAATCTCAAGGCCCGCCAACTCATTTTATGTGGCCCACAAGATCTTTGTTGTGATGTTGTACAATGATTATTGTACATTCATTGCATCGACCATTACCATAAAACGTAATACATCTTCCTTCCACTAGGTGGTGGTAACCGTTTCAAGTAAACAGCTAGTCATTCATGACTTTAAAAAAAAACGACGAAGCTTGTCGCTGTTAAGCATCGTCAAAAAAGAAAAGTGAATAAAGGAAAACAGGACAAACACATAAAGCAGGGGCGCCCAACCCTGTTCCTGGTGAATCTACCTTCCCAAAGACGTTCACTCCAACCCTAATTATGCCCACCTGACCATACAATCATCTAATCAAGACTTAAGACTCGGAAATGAAGACTTAAAGCGATGATTGGATTTGTCTGATGGGCCCCATTAGGGTTGGAGTTAAAATCTTTAGGAAGGTAGATCCCCAGGAACAGGAGGCCCTGACCTGAAGTAATCATTCTGCCATGTAGATCTGATGATTGCCCTTCTTGAGGAGATGATCAGGGGTTATTCATCCCTCGCTAACTTACAAATTCAGTGATGTGGTTCTCACTGAAAATGAGTTGAACCCCACTGAGGTTTGTAAAAAAGCAAACAAACAAAGAAGTTGTAATATTATATTGTGATATTTATAGACTCGCAGTACTTACAGAATGGCAATACAAATCAAATCCACACCTGGGTGTTGTGATAATATCGTATCAGGTGATCCCTGGGATTCCTATCCCTAATGAAAACATTGTGGAAGCAAATGATAATAGGACAGCGTTGTATTTCAGCGTATTTCATTGTCCCTGGAGAGCTTTTGATCATCTTCTTGTTGGTGCATTTCTTCATAATATTCAACATCACAGCAAGCGAAAGGCAAAATGATGCCGACTTCACAGACGAGCCTTCTTTTATACGATAGATTTATTTGTAAAAATGAATCTGTGCTTTTTCTGTACTTTTATCCAAACAGCATTAAGTACAACGTGTTCCAAAAAACAAAAACAAAAAAGAAGAAAAAAAAGAAAAAAGACACCACTTCAGCTGTGGGGTTTTTGAAGCTGAACGTCTAGGTGTATTAAATGAAGTGAAAGTGAAGTATCAGTGGTACCAGTGTAGGTGTGCTTGTTCATACAGTGTTCAGTAGAGCGTGTCTTAATGGATCTGTACAGGGTTAAATATTTAACATTTGCACTCAAAAATAAAGATGAAAATAAACGCTGCAAACAATATTTGGGTAATAAAGAGACCATGTTTCCAATCTGATCCAGCATCAGGCGGCAGAACTCAAAGCACTGGTGTTTCTAATGGAAATGTAAGAGATGGACACGACATCCTATCAAAATATTTTCTCTTGCTAACATGTTCAGGAGTGTTGATTTGGAACAGTTCAGCAGCATGCCCTTTTTTTATGCTGACGACGAATAGAACATTTAATAAGGCATCTGAAAACAATTCACAATATGTACAGGCTATGTGCACTCCGGGTCAATCTGGTTACAAAATACAAACCTTTCTAATCTGGAGAGATTCGCGCAGCATACAAATTACACACATCCTCAAATCAAGACTGTTTATAAATAACACAACATTTCATGCTAGCTTTGTGTCACAGATTTCACTGTGTGTGTGTGTGTGTGTGTGTACGATTCATTCAGAATCAGGAGGAGTAAACCAGACATGAAGTGCTCTGTTCCTGTGGAGGAAGCATATCCTGGTGTGCAGCGTGCTCAGTAAACTCAGTGTACTGCACACACACGTGTAACTTGGACTCTGCAGTTGTGTTTTTGTTTTGTTTATCTGCATCAATTCCTTTAGTATATACTACAAGGGAATGGTGCGATCTTATTAGTGTGCTATATTAGGATTAAAAATCACTCCGAGTGGATAATGCTTGAATCAAAATGACGGACACTCACTGTCACGGCGATGTCAGAATGCGCTGTCGTCATTATCACGCTTTAAATTAAAAAACACAAAAATCTCATTTTAATTTAATTTTTTGTGTTTCCTGTAATATATACCGAACTCAAATACCTTTACAGAGCGCATTTACTTTCGTGTCATTACTTTCACTTCTGAATGAGTAGGATGAACAGACCAGAACAGATGCCATTAGCTACACAGAGCTATTAGCTCAAAGCGCAAAGCTCACCTGATTTGCCTCAGTTTCATGGTTAAAATATGTTCATTCATTCATTTTCTCAGCCGCTTAATCCTAATTAGGGACGCGGGGAGGCTGGCACCCAACTCAGCTGACTCTGGGCGAGGACGGGGTACACCCTGGACAGGTCGCCAGGCCATCGCAGGGCCAACACACATACAACCATTCACACTCACACTCACACCTAGGGGCGATTTGGATCAGCCAATCAGCCTACTGTGCTTGTTTTTGGACTGTGGGAGGAAACTCATGCAAGCAGGGGGGAGAACATGTAAACTCCACACAGAAACACCCGGGAATCAAACCCAGGCCTTCTTGCTGTTATGCGGACGTGCTAACCACTGCGCCGCTGTGTCACCCTTACAAGAAGTTAATATAAACTATAGAAATGTCATTTTAGTTTTCATTGTTTCTGCTGTATATATTATTAAAACTCTATAATAGAGTTAAAGTGACACCCACACGGATGTGCGCTCAAGTTCATGTGTGTCCGTCATTACTTAAAAAAACAAACAAACCAGAATATTAATAAATCGTACAGATCGTTTGTTAGTGTGGGTTTTTTTTTTTTTTTGCTTATGTTTCCATGTAGTAGATACTAAAAGCATTAAAGCACCTCGGCTCGGTGGATGTCACTGAATTGAATTAATCCCAACTTCCGTCTAGGGGACTTCAGCAGCATCCCCCGCCTTCCGTGCTTTAATTGTTCCGTATAAGGTTATTAATCCTGCCATTGCTTGTTCCGAGTGGTTCAGAACAGTGGTACAGAAATTCAAGCAAACCTTCTCAGCTGCATAAATTCATCCAGAGATATTATCTCAGAGTAGGCGAGAGAGAGCTGGTACAACTCTGTTTTTTTTTTTTAAAGCAATCTATAGATTTTATGCAAACCAAAATGAGTCCTGGGTTACTGTATAGGTAAATTTTAGGCAAAGCGGCAAATGGAACATAGATCAAAAAGAAAAAGTCTGTAAACTTATGTGTACGTCGGGAAAATCAATGCTAAACTGTAATACATTCATTACTGTGATACGGCTTTGAGAGTGAGTCTGAAAACATTAAGCGAATACAACCGAGCGCTGGATGTCAGTTACATGCATACAGAGATATATCTGCTGAACACGTGCACAGAGAACAGTCACCTCATTAAACACGCAAGTGACTGATGATGCACAGCCCATAAGAAAAGCACATTCATTCATTCATTCATTCATTCATTCATTTTCTAATGCTTTCTTAATCCTAATTAGGGTCGTGAGGAGGCTGGAGCCTATCTCAGCCAGCACTGGTCGAAGGGTACCCCCTGAACAGCTCGCCAGACCAGTGCAGGGCAACACACACACAACCGTTCACACTCAGTCACACTCATTCACAATAAGTAGTGCTAACGGATCTACTGACGCTTCCTAAAGTGAACCATAACATTAACGTTGTCCTTCATTTTGTTTTGGATTCCTTCACTTAAGGCACTTTCCCACACGCGAGGGTTGAAACAGTAATAACAGTCTCTCTCTCTCTCTCTCTCTCTCTCTCTCTCTCTCTCACTATCACTTGTTGTAACTTTTATGGTCATGTTTTTCTTCACAGCAGCTTTCATGGCTAATGGACAGTCAGAGCGAGGTCACAGTGGTCGGTCTTGGCGAGCTGGAATCACTAGAAGAGTCTGTTTGTGGATTGAGCTGATGGTTGTCAGTCAATCTGCACAGCTGCTCTTCTCCCTGCCGGATGAGTTCGTCCAGGTGGCGTTGGCGGATGAGCAGGGCTGGTTTGGCACGAATGTAGCGCCGATAGTCATGCAGTTGAAGAGTGTTCAGATATCCACCCAGGAACTGGAGCACAATGCGTTCCCGTCTGTCCAGGTTCTCCTTCAGCTCACGTGCATCTTCCTGTTGACTGCGCAGCTGCCTTTGTTTCTGCTGCAAAGACGTCTGCACAAACACACATACATACACGGGGTTAAATTTCAGTTATGCAGGTTTTTATCTAATATACAATATTGTAAAGGCTGTGGATGCAACCAGCAGATCAATTATTGGGATTAATAGCAAATAAGAATACACCCATATTTAGAACATTTATAAAAGCTACGGGCTTCACAGTCACCTGAGCTCCGCCCAGATAACCACCAATGAAAAATTATGAACTAACGTATTAAACAATACTCTCTACCACCATCAAGCTCACAGCAAGAAGGTCCTGGGTTCAAGTTTCGGTCGTGGAAAGGGTGTTTCTGTGTGGTCTGCATGTTCTCGAGGTGCTTGCGTAGGTTTTCTCCCACAGACCAAAGACATGTACATTAGGCTAACTGGCTGTTCCAAATTCCCACTAGGTGTGAGTGTGTGTTGGCCCTGCGATGGACAATCAAGCGATTCACCGTGTACCCTGGGATAGGCTCCAGCCTCCTCGTGACCCTAGTGGTTCAGAAGTGGTTTGGAAATCAAATAAATGTATGAACTGATTTTTTTTTGTTTGTTTGTTCTTTTCAAAATGTAGTTTTGGATATGTCTTTTAAAAAACAGGCTACAAACTAGAAGACATGATATAGGTGACTTCAGCCAAACTGCTTACTCCTACTAGGGTGGCAGGGAGGCTGTGCCTATCTCAGCCAAGACGGTGGGGTACACCCTGAACAGCTCACCAGACCATCCAAACACACACAACCATTCACACTCTCACTCTCACCTAGGGGAAATTTGGAACAGCCATTTAGCCTAATGTGCATGTCATTGGACTGTGGGAGGAAAATGGGGTACCTGGAGGAAACCCACGTAAGCACAGAGAGAACATGCAAAGTCCACACAGAAAAGCCCTCGCCGACCTAAACCCAGAACCTTCTTGCTGTGAGGCGGATGTGCTAATCACAACGCTACCATGCTGATTACCTAAAGTAGAGAGCTATAGCTATGGCAGGTTAAATAAATAGCTATGGCAGGTTGATTCCACCACATAGGTGTCAGTACAGAGAAAAGTCTTGATGTTGTACTGCAAGGAATCCAAGAAATGAGTAACAGAGCAGGGTTCGATGATTGCCTTCAGGCAGGAATAACTGATTTCTGGAAAGCTTTGTAGGTCAGTATCAGTGTTTTAAATTTGAGGAGAGCAGCTACAAGAAGCCAGTGGAAAGAACAAAGCAATTGGACGGTATAAGAAAACTTTGGGAAGCTGCATTCAGACTTCATTACAGGGGTTAGATGGGACATAGTGTCCAGACCTACTGCATGTGAGCTGCAGTAATCCAATCAATGTTGACAAGTGACTGAACAAGCACCTGATTGAGCTCTGTGGACAGAACTGGCCAGATTCTTCTGATATCATAAAGGAAAAATGTGTATGACCAAGTCAAGTCACTATGGTGAGGGATCAGTAGTTGGATGTCCAGATTCCCTAACAGAAAAACAACAGTGTACTGGCATTTCTTTGAACCCCGATTCAGCGTTTACGTTAAGTGAACATTTATTCATTCATTAATTTGCAGAATTCCTTTATCCTACTATGGTCGCAGCTAGTATGGAGCCTATCTTAGTTGACTCTGGGTGAAGGCAGGGTTCACCCTGAACAGCTCGCTAGTCCATCACAGGGCCAACACATATACAATCATTCACACCTAGGGGCAATTTGGAATAGCCAATTAGCCTAATGTGCATGTCATTGGACTGTGGACAGAAACACCCTCAGTGAGCCCAGGAATCAAACCCTGAACCGCCTTGCTTCAGATTCTTTTGTATCTTCTTGTGGTATATACTAATGGACATTATCAACTTCACAGACTTGGGATAATACTTAAATTAAAACTGTTTGTCACGTCCACTAATTCGGAAATCCCAGAAATGAACTAAAATGCCATACCAAAAAAAAAAAAGAAAAAAGCTACAAAATATGGTCTTCACATTATTTCCAAGGTAAAAAAGCACCTTTTTCAAACATTGGATGGGCCCTAAAATAATGTAGTAATAGGGCACATGTGACCATCGTTTCACACTTTAAAATATAAAAATACACCACAAAAATCTCATTTTAGTTTGCTTCTGTTTTGTGTCTTTGTGGTATATACTGGAACAATTATTTGCCGCAGGCTCAGAGGATATCCCTCAACAGTCCCAGTAATATTTAGTGATATCCAGCTCACTTTCGGCAGATAATTGTTATTTATATCCATACTGACAACTGAGACTCATTTTGTGGTGACATTATTAACAAAGAAAATGAATAAACCAGTACAGTGAATGTGAAAACCAATCTGCGTATCATATTACACTATTTAACAAAATGCCAGTGTGTAAAGTGCACTCATGCAAAAAATTATTTATACTTGACCTGAGAGGTTTTAGCATGGAAGCTGATCGACAGAGCTGTTTTTATAGCTGACTGGCCTTCTATTGATGTACAAGAGCACAGCAGCATTTGGGATGTTTTTGCAGGCTGATAATGACTCAGGAGTTCATATGTAAATGAATCTGGATTGGTCTTTTTAACCTGACATTTACTGTAGCGTGATGTACAATAAGCAGTATAGAATTTAAAAGACAACAATAATTATTGTTTGGAGGAATTCCTTCAGGGGTAATGAATTACAAACAGTCCTACGCTCAGTGACATTTCAGGAAAGAACAAAAACAAAACCTTTTCCCGGCATTGTGTTACACAATATGCACTGGCTACACAATTGGCTTCAGCTAGTTCCAAATATTTTCAGACTAACAATGTACATGCTTTCTGTGTGCATTTGCTCTTTTATTTTCCCCATCACACCAAATAGTTGTCATCTCCCAACAGTAGCAACTACGCTAGGCATTGTGTAATGGTAAAATTGTTGGCTCCTTGAACTGTGCTTAAAACCAAACAAACAACAAAAAACTAAACAAAAGGTATGTTCTACAAGGTTTAGTTAGCATTAGCAGTATCTCAGATTTAACTGTATTCTCATTCCCATAAAAATACTATTGTTTACATCAGTTCTTATTTCAACCAATGCTATAGTTCAAATGTAAATCTGGTGCCAAACTGATTTTCACCAAACTTGGTGGGGACACTACCCTACCTAAGTCACAGAGACAGTTAATTTTTAGAATGTCTGGGTCAAAGGTAAGCATCAGAGCAAGGTCAAAAATCTTTGGAGATAAGTGCTTACTGACATGCCATTGCAATGAAACACTAACATGAAACCATGTACTACATAACATTTCATAAGATGATCATGGGGTAATTAAAATCAGTAAAACCAGTTCATATAGGGGCTATTGGCTTAATATCACTCAAACATTTAAAATTGCAAATTATTTCGGTAGATGTTTTTGTAACAAAATAAAGTAGAAATGTAAATGTAAAACTGTAAGTTTGGGAGCAGCTACCAGCTTCTGTTTTCTACTGTATGAATCAATTCAGGGCGGTACGGTGGTGTTGTGGTTAGCATATCTCCCTCACAGCAAGAAAGAAGATCCTGAGTTCGAGTCCTGGGCTCGGTGAGGGCATTTCTGGGTGAAGTTAGCATGTTCTCACCGTGCTTGCATGGATTTCCTCCAGGGTCTCTGGTTTCCTCCCACAGAAAAAAGACATGCCCATCAGGCTAAATGGTTGCTCTAAATGCCTCTGGGTGTGGATGTGAGTGTAAATGGTTGTGTGCGTGATGGCCCTGTGATGGTCTGGCGAGCTGTCATTGCAACCCTAAAGGTTGGATTAACCGGTTTGGCAAATGAATGAGTGAATCAGTTTATTTAATAAGTAGATATTAACATGAATGGAATTTATAATTTCATTAAATATGTAATAAGCATCAGGGAGTGCTGTTTAATGAAATGTAATTTTTAAACATTTTATTGAAATGTATTGGATTATACTGTAGTTAGTGACGGGTGCTCTCTGAGCTCTTCTTTCACTTCACTCATGTACAAATCAGATGAGTCGTTACCGAAAAGTTCCTTTGCTAGTTTCTAAAGCTTTTCATTAATTTAAATATCTGCCCTCTCTTCTGTCATATCACACACTGCATTGTATTGAGAAGTAATGGGTGTGAAACAGAACACTAACACATCCATACAGTGATAAGTGTGTGTTTACATGGAGTGTTTTGAGGAAGTATCACCCATAACTCACAAACCACATCCAAACTGAAACCTTAATTCCAATCCTGATTAAACCCCCCCCCAAAAACACACACACACACACACACACACACACACACACACACCCACACCCACACACAAACACACACCCAACACAAAAAAAAACTCCCCCCACATTCTGCTCC
>JBCNYH010000026.1:19090117-19104483 GCA_039654325.1 Tandanus tandanus
ACACACACACACACACACACACACACACACACACACACACACACACACACACACACACACACACACACACAACTAATACAAAGAAAACCTTCCCCCACATTCTGCTCACTATATAACACGTTTTGAATATTTGAATTTTGTGAATAGTATTCAGGTGTTTATTCCCATGAGGAAGCAGGAACAGTTTTACACCCAGCCTGTAGGAAACACCCACTGTGTATTTTCTATGACACATTGTATGTTGTTTTCTCTCTGAATTCTCTGATGTTTCTTTTCCTTCAGGTTCACGCAACCATTCCATAAGCCATAAGCTTCTTTGTTTACCCAGAGTTTAGGTATCAGTATAAACGTTGCTTACGTCTTGTATATGATATGTACACGTGTACATATATTATGTGATATCAGCAACTTTAGTGCTGTTCAACGTTTGTGATGTTGAAAGAAATTATTTTGCTATTATGATTTTAAAGTTATTTCTTTCTATCAGAAAAAACCAGCACAAACGATCGAGACCACTTTGGTAAGATTTGGACGTGGTGGGGAGCTGGGTGACGTCACAAGCCAGAAAATGCATTTCATAATTACTTAGACACATTAATAGCACAAACGAAATTTTTTACGGCAAAAACGTAGCACAAACGAATGGTAGTGCTATTTTGAAATTTTGAGAAAGTGGGCGGGCCAACTTCACAGAGCTGAGGTAAAGGCTTAAATAGTGGAATTCCACTGGAATTTTGATTGTGTGATAAAGCAAATGCACAGAATCATTATTTGTTCATGATGAGAAAATGGTTTGTTGTTCCTGTGTAGGCAGCCAAGACCATTTCCTGTTTATCCACCCAGTTTACGTGCTCAGTGTCTACTCAGAGGATCAGCACTAAATCCTTATTCATTTACTTTCTTCAGTTGGAAGCACCACAGTAATGAAATATGGCTTGGATGGTTGTCCCATGTCTGTGTGTCTCTGAGTAGATGCTAATTAGCTGTTAAGTATCACTTGTATCAGGCAATTGGTGTAGTGGCTAGCATATCCGCCTCACAGCAAGAAGGTCCTGGGTTCGAGTACTGAGCTCAGGCGCTATTATATTAATAATAAACTGGTGTGGGGAGTTTTCATGTTCTCCCCGTGCTTGGGTTGGTTTCCTCTGGGTACTCCGGTTTCCTCCCACAGTCCATATTAGGCAAAGTGGCTGTTCCAAATTGCTGCTAGGTGTGAGTGAGGTGTTTGTTTGTTGCCTTGCAGTGATTTGGCGAGCTTTTCTGCGTGTACCCTGCCTTCACCTAGTGTCGGCTGAGATAGGCCCCAGCCTCCCCGAGACCCAAGTAGGATTAAGCGGTTCAGCAAATGAGCGAGTGAGTATCACTTGCATCATGAGTTGCATGATGATGGATGTCAAGAAAACTGAAACCCGTCAATGTATAGTTTATTGGAGCTATACATATAATAAATAAACACAACTCACAAAGACCTTATGGGCAGCGTTGCCCTCAGACAGCGCCTAAATTAATACGTTACATTATTGCATGCTACTTAAAATCATAGGCTGGATTATGGAGTTGGTTTACCCCACCATTTCATTTAGCACTTGTTGCTTCTTTTTTTTTCTCCCCATTAGATTATCCCCATAAACTGTGGGCCTACGACACAAAAACCGAGTTTAAAGTACAGAAAATAAGCTCTATAACATGGTTACTGGACACAGATTAGCTTCAGGACAGGTGTGTGTTTGAACCTCTCACCTGCTCCTCAGTGCTTCCCTTCTCTGGCTCCCTCTGCAGGGCGTTAAGGGCGTTCTCTACACGTGCCAGGCGTCCACTCAGAGAAAGCAGCAGGTTGACGATTTTTTCTAAGTCGCCTATAAACATACGGTACTTCTCACTCTCGTTGGGTTTGCAGTGCTCCTGCACCAGCGCCTCAATCTTGGAGCCGAGAGCACTGTAGCACTGCTGCTCCTCAGCCAGTCTCTCTCTCTCCATCCGCAATGCCTCCAAGCTCACGGTCAGAGCCCGCAGAAGCTCCACCTACAAGGGATACACTGCACTTAACACAAGCTGCAGACTGGATGTTTTTAACCTGATGGGAAATTAACTAATAAGCGGTGTATTGTACATTAATACTGTATTTCTCTGAGAAGATGGGAATCAAACCTTCTTTGCATTCAGATTGGACTCTTCTACATCCAGATCAGTCTCCATCTGTCCCTGTACAGCTGTTACATGAACCTCAGGAGGAGAACACACCACATTCTGAGCACTGTGTGAGGTAATGGACACACACGCACACACACACACACACACACACACACACACACATCAAACTGTTTAAATAAGAAAAAAAATCAGGTAAGATACTTGACTTGCAATTATTAATGAATTCCATTAAAATGCTGAATAGAACAAAAACAAAAATCTCTTTAGAAACTTAATTAGGAGTTCCATGCTACAAAAGTTAACATTAATTAAATGGCTCCTTCATGATCCAACTATATCAACCAAAGATTTTGAGATAAAACACCAGTCAGTTTCAACATCATCATCATCATCATCAATATTACTATTATTATTATTATTATTATTCATTAATCAATAATTATTATTTTCCGTCAGCATGTTCGCCTCACAGCAAGAAGGTCCTGAGTTGAAGTCCAAGATTCCGAAAGGGCATTTCTGTGTGTTTGTTTGTGTAGGTTTCCTCTGGGTACCCCGGTGTCCTCCCACAGCCCAAAGGCATGCACATAATTGGCTGTTCCAGACTGCCTCTAGGTGTGTGTGAGTGTGAATGGTTGTGTGTGTTGGCCCTACAGTGGTCCGGCGAGCTGTTTAGGATGTACCCTGCCATCAGCCAGAGTTGGCTGAGATGGGCGCCAGACTCCCTGCCACCCTGGTAGAATAAAGCGGTTCGGTGAATAAATGGTCATAAAGAAGTTAAAATGGTCAAAGTACGTAAGCTCTTGGTGACACGGAGAACCACCCTCAGGGTTCTGGGTCTTTTGTTTTTCTGTGTTGGGTTTACACATCAGTGTTTTTTGTCCCCCTTTTTAGTACCCAGTGCTAAATGCCAAAGCACTTAATGGACAGCCAGTTTAGTCTTTATGTATAAATTCTGCTCTGTGGATACTGTCGCTTTTACTCTTAATGTTGTTCTATCTCTTTTTCTTTTAATTTAAGTTTTATTTTGTTTTATCAGAAGCCTACGGACATCCTCAATCATAGAACACCATCATACAGCTCTGAATATTATGTGTCACTCATGCACTCATTTACCGAACCACTTAAACCTACTAGGGTCGTTGTGATGCTGGAACCTATCTAAACTGACACTGGGAAAAGGCAGGGTACACCTTAAATGGCTCACCAGACCATCGCAGGGCAACACACACAACCACTCACACTTACACTCAAACCTAGGGGCAATTAGGAACAGCTATTTAGCCTAATATGCATGTCTTTGAACTATGGGAGGAAACCAGAGTACCTGGAGAAAACCCATGCAGGCATGAGGAGGACATGCAAACTCTACACAGAAACACCCGAGGCTTAAGTTGCTCCAACAAAATATTAAAGTGCAGGACTTTTGTTTTTTTGTTGCAGTGTATTTAATCTCTATATTGAACAGAATATGTTCAGCTCTTCACCACTAGGTGTTAGTGTTGTCACACTGTCAGTCCTACTCCATATAGAATTCTTTAAATGCCATAAAACAAAAAACATGCAAATTAAACATGACTAGGCACTTCATTCTTCATTTTTTTAATATTTATTTTCCTGAACTAATATAAATATATGCTGTGCATTAACAACATTCATTAAACATTCATTCATAACATTACCCATAATACCCCTAAAATAGGTGTTGTGACCGTTTTCCTTCTTACCTGTCACCTGCATGACTGCTTCTGTTCTTCCATTGACATGAAGCAGATGAGGGAAAGATGTCTTCCATCAAGTCCAGCGTAGTGGTGCTTGCCCAGATGTCCAGAAGAGGAACAAGAGCCTCATCTTTGCTCACCAGCTCCCGGGCCACAGTTTCCACCCGCACCTCCGCCTCCGTGCGCTCCCTCCTGGCCAGTATTTGTGACTCAGTACTGTCTGAAATCTCTTGTGTCTCAGCTTCAGGGATTGGAGCAGTGACATCGGTGATAGTGGACTCAGAGATTACCGACAGGGAGAGGTTCTGCAACTGACTGTCTCCCTCTTGTTGGGCTGTTGTGATAGATGGATGCTCAGAGATGCTGGAATGGAAGCAGGCAAGGTCAAAAGGTCATCTTCTTCATTTTATGAAGTTCTTTTTTTTTAATTACTGAGATTCATGATATGTATCAAAAAGATTGCATTGAAGATAAATCACATTCATTCATCTTCAGCACTATATATATATTTACACACCCACACACACACACAGAGTATATTGCTGTGATGTGGATGGAGCCATACAACAGGGGTCTTGACATCCAAATTCTGTGACAGCAATAGGAATATCTTATTCACTTCAAAGAAGAGCAATGCTGTAATCTCTAATTTTCTAGAAAGTCTGCAAGAAACTACTAATTACAACCCACTTCATTATTTTAGAGACACACAGTGGTGTGGTAGTTAGCACATCTGCCTCACAGCAAGAAGGTCCTGGGTTTGATTCGTGGGCTTGGTGAAAGTGTTTCTGTGTGGAGTTTGCATGTTCTCACTGTGCATCCGTGGGTTTCCTCCAGGTACTCTGGTTTCCTCCCAAAATCCAAAGACATGCACATTAGACTAATTGGCTGTTCCAAATTGCCTGTAGGTGTGGATGTGAGTGTGAATGGCTCTACGATGGGACTGGCGAACTGTTCCCTGCCTTTGCCCAGTGTTGGCTGAGATAGGCTCCTTCCTCCCTGTGACCCTAATAGGATTAAGCAGTTCGACAAATGAATGAGTGCTCTTTTCGTTTCTAAGCCAAGCTGAGGTTTGATATTCATTTTGATTTTGTTTTGTGTGTGTGTGCTTTTCAGAGCAGCACTATGCAACTCAGAACAGAACCAGGATCCAGCAACAAAAATAACAGTTCCATTCCCTGCCTCCTACATCCCCATTCCCAAGCCTATCAACCAGTTTGAGTTTAGGCTTTAAATCAGCGGCACTCCCTTTGGCTCATGGCAACAACTGAATATCAAAAACCCCAGCAGAGATTTTAGCAGAGATCACTTATTTAATATTTCAACAGCTGTGTAAACTGTATGCCAATAACTTTACATTTAGATGTTGCAGCCAGATGGGTGCCAGCCTCCCTGCGACCCTAATTAGGATTAATGTTCAGAAAATTAATGATGAATGAATGAATGTTGCAGCCATGTTTGTAGTAACATATGCAGTAATTAAAGAGGAAAAGAAGGTTCAGAAAATCTCTCACACTTACTCGGTATTCATTCATTCATTTATTTTCTGAACCGCTTAATCCTAATTAGGGTCGCGGGGAGGTTGGCGCCCATCTTAGCCGACTCCGGGAGAAGACAGAGCACACCCCGGACGGCTCGCCAGGCCATCACAGGGCAGAAACACGCAGACAGCAATGTAGCCTACTTTTTACAACAATGGTTCTTTTACATGCCTCTCACCACAGACAGTGAGAGACATGGCCGGCCTTTAATAACGAAGTCAGCTGTACTGGGGGCTTACTCAATGTAAACTGAACCAATATAAGCCTAAATAACACCCGTGTCAAAGAAACAAATTGTATGTACATGTGTTTGTACCTGTTCGGCTTTTGGGATTCTTGAGGAACGATGATATCAGGTGATTCTTCCTTTATTTGAGGTTGGGTTGATGGGCAGGAAAGCAGAGGTTCCTCTGCAATGTTTCTTTCTCTGCCTGACTGTGGTGGACAAGTTGGAGACAGAAACACCTCGTCATCCTCCTGTGAAATTGCTGCAGGCAAGGCAACACCAATACTGGACTCTGAGATCCGTAGAGAGGGTAGGGACTTATTTGGAGAAGTGGGCAATCCAGAATGGCATGGCCTGTGAGGTGGGATAAAAGTAGAAGATGAAGAAGTTGAAGCTGAAAGGTCAGGCAGAGTCTTCTCAGAGTCATTTGGAGCATCTTTGGAAGTACTGGCATTGGCAGAATTTTGATTGTCTGTTCCTGACATTGAACTTGTTAGGTTTTCGGAGACAGTGCCTGGGAAAGTTATGACGTCTAGGTTGGGTTGGCATTGGGTCTTGTTGGTATTGTGCCACTCTGAAGAGGAGAAAGGACAGGGCAATCCAACAGAAGCTGCCAATCCTGAGGCACTGTGCGATCGGGGTCGGTCTGAGTGGCGCTGTCGCTCCCTCCTTATCACGGGTGGGTTCAACTGATTCAGACCTGGGTTTAACATAAGGCTCTGCTCCAGAACAGCTTCACTTGATGACCTTTGCTCAGGTGCCACTCTTCTTGATGCTCTCCTTCATATACAGAAAGAAAGAAGTGCTTGCAATATGACAAGAATACAATATTGCCAGACCTAAAGACATCTTTACAATATACACTCCGTAAATGATTTTGAACTTTGTCAAACAAAGCACCAATACTTCAAACCACATAAAGAAAATTCCAACTCACTACACATCTTTCATATACCAACTTAGGAGGGTGGAGGCTAACAGATGCTGCCTTTGATACATGTGAATCCCACCATCACAGAGCAACATAATGCATTCAGAGGAAAGTGCTACCTTTATTCACATGCAGACCATGTTTAGCTCATTAAGGTGTCCTAGATGTCCAGGTGTAAGGCTTGTTAATTCAGTACACCAATCAGCCATTAGATTAACCACATTATGACCACTGATATGTGACGTGAATAACATTGATTATCTCATTACAGTGGCACCTGCTGAGGAAAAATGAGGAAGCGTAAGGATCTGAGTAACTTTAACAAGGGCCACATTGTGTTAAACGACTAGGTGTATTCATCTCCAAAAAAGCAGGTCTTATGGGGTGTTGATGGTATGCCGTGGTAAGTACCTACCAAAGGTGTACAAGGAAGGGCAACCAGTGAACTGGCAAGAGTGTCATGGGTGCCCAATGCTCATTGATGCACGTGGGTATGGAAGGCTTGTACATCTATTCTGATCCCACAGAAGGCCTACTGTAGCACAAACTGTCAAAGGAAATCTGTTGCTTTAACTTTGTACAAGCACTAAAAACATCACCATGTCTTAACCAACCACAGCATGCACTTGCTCATGTGAAGTACTTACGCAGACTTCATTAGGTCCCACAATCGCACACTGCACAATCGTGGTGCTTCATGCAACACCACTCACCCACCCGAAGTCAGTCCACCTTCCAAACCTGTACTCTGGCAGGCCTTTCAATTTAGACGTATAGGAATTACCTGCTTAATTTATTAAAAATATTGTGGATGTGGATGTGTTAAGACACCTAGGTCTTGGAAAAACACCCGAGGTATCCGTTCCATTCAATTTATCAATTGGATCAACAGATTGTTTATTTTTCGCCAAAAATGCCTTTAATGTTGGCTATAAAAGAAAGTTGTCAGAGCACACAGTGTATTGCAGCTTGCTCTGTATGAGGCTGCCTAGCCACAGACCAGTGAGTTGGTGTTAATGTTATGGCTGATTGGTGTATATAGAGTCCCGATTTGTGTTAGTTGTCCCTTGCTTATGTTGCTGTTTTTGAGATGTTTCTATGGTTCTTTCAACCTGGTTCTCTAGGTACCTTTTTTGTAGTTCTTTGTGTTTAATTCTTGCTTGTCTTGTGTTTATTTTAGTGCAGATAAAAGCCATAAGGAATAACACAGATAACAATAACTTAGTGTTTATAAGTTCATTGTTTTGGGTGCAGCACTTCTCATGTGATACTGAGGGTGGTGATTTTGGCCAATTGGCTCATTTAGAAGACAAAGCAAAAGAGACAAAGGTCTGTTCATGGTCATATGAACACACACACACGCACACACACAAACACACCTGTTTTCTTTAGCTACATTCCCAAGCAGTCTGAGGTCTTCAGCCAGGACATCCTACGAGTAAAAAGAACAAGAAACCACAATTGAGGTGAACAGCAACAGGGAAATGAATCAGACCAAAGGAAGTGAACTATTATACTGTAATTACAAAGGCAGAAGCTTTCTGGGTAAAGAGGGGCAGTAAAGAGGGGCATAATGTGATTACTAACCAGCCAACTATTGTTAATGAGAAATATTAGAATATACCACATGCCTTGTTTATTTATTTATTTGTTTGTTTATTTGTTTATTTATTTATGTGGCTAATGTAGAACCATTTAATCTTGATCATTGGCTCATGGTGTCACTTTGGTATGTTTCCTGTGTTTAAAGCTAAAACACTTAAATAGTGTAATAACTTTAATAGAAATATATTCTTCTTCTTCTTCTTATTATTATTATTACTATTATTTTAGCATCAACACATTCAAGATAAGAAAAATTATTTTTACTGGCATGGTGCTGTCATAACTCCTAACCTCAACATTCATACTCCAGGATCATTAGTTGTTGAATGAATCTGTCCACATGGTTCTATATGATAACTGACACACTGGTGTCTTTGTGTAAAGTGTACGAAGAGAAAATTCTACGATTTCTAACAATCTCTTGCAGTCCCTGAAGGAGATAACTGTCATGTGAAAAATATTTATGCGCATGGTAATTGCTCTCAGAGATAAGTGGAGCTCCTTAACCATGTCAAATGTTTTATGTCTGAAACTGTGGCATTTTGTCCATTATCTCCCTTGACTACTCCCTG
This sequence comes from Tandanus tandanus, assembly GCA_039654325.1. Lineage (NCBI taxonomy): Eukaryota > Metazoa > Chordata > Actinopteri > Siluriformes > Plotosidae > Tandanus > Tandanus tandanus. The sequence goes on from JBCNYH010000026.1 coordinate 19,098,862, forward strand.
TAGTCACAGAGGAACTGTGTTTATCAATTTAGCATATCTGTAAGAGCTATGCCCGCTGCCAGGCTCAGTGGCACCAAACAGGAAGTAAAGAGATTTGAATATTTCCGGGAGTGGGCGCTAAGCCGTTTCTTCTTCGTGCGGAACTGAGAAAAGCGAGGGATGAGACAATGCCTCATTCACCTCACTACAGAGCTCATTAGATTCATTTAGAATATGGAAATATGGGTTTGGTCATGTCCTCTCGGGGCGAAGCTAAATGTTATTTAGAATTATAATCAATTCAACAACTTTTTCTTTGCTCTTTTAAAAATACTTATTGTAATTAGACCAATATAAAATGATTTATTACATTATAACCTATATGTATTACATATATATATGGGCAGCACACTAGGTAACAGAGTTGGCTAGGATGAGGTCCAGCCTCCTTATGACCCCAATAAAAGATAAAGCAGTTTGGAAAATAAAATTAAACAACTTATTCATTTATTCATTTGCCATTCTGCTTAATTCTACTAAAGTTGCATGGAGGCTGGAGTCTATCTCAGCCGACTCTAGGCGAAGGCAGGGTAATATATATATATACACACACACACACATACATTCACATATACACCACCACTTTTATCTAAAAGGGCTCCTAATAAAAAGAAGTAAAAAATTACTTCTCTATAATTTCTTGGTGAAAATGTATTGAACAATGCTATTGTAGGAAATGAGAAATAAAAAAATTATTCCGACAAGTATATTGAGGTAAAAGTGTGGCTAATAAACAAAAACACTGAAAATACCAATTTTACAGAAAAATTGAAAGGTGTCGCAAATTAAATTTTTTTGACTTTTGCATAACATGAATGAACTTCAAACCTTATGGAATGGTTTAGCGAGTGAAGAAATTCAATAATATGTGAACACTATGCCTGAAAGGTTAAATGCTGTAATCAAAGTAAAGGGTGGCCACAGTAAATATTGACTTTTTTCTCAAAAAAATAGAACGTTATTTTTGTTATTACTATATATTATTGTTTGTTTACTTATTCTCAACAATATGATCCGATATTACATGAAATAAATAATTGAATAGTACTTGGTTTCTGATTTATCTTCATTTTGTTAAGTTATATAAGTGTACTGTATTTTTTCATTTCTTTACTTGCTAAACCATTACATATGATTTGAAGTTCATTCATGCTACGCAAAAGTAAAAAAAATTACATTTGCGACACTTTCCGAAAATTGGTATTTTCAGTGTTTTTGTTTATTATCCATACTTTTACCTCAATATACTTGTCAGAATGATTTTTTTTGTTCTGATTGCCTACAATAGCATTGTTCAATACATTTTCACCAAATAATTATAGAGAAGTAATTTTTTACTTCTTTTTATTAGGAGCCCTTTTAGACAAAAGTGGTGGTGTATAATGCTCACTGCACACTACTGTATATATGGATTGGCTCTTTGATGTTCTGGCGAACTGTTAAACTGTTAATTTTGGAAAATTAAAAAAAATATATATATTCATTCGTTAATTTTCTGAACCGCTTAATCTTAATTAGGGTCGCGGGGAGGCTGGTGCCCATCTCAGCCGACTCTGGGCGAGGGCAGAGTACATCCTGGACAGCTCGCCAGGCCATCGCAGGGCAGAAACACACTGACGGCAATGCAGCCTACTCTTGACGAAAATCAGCAATGGTTCTTTTACATGCCTCTCACCACAGACAGTGAGAGACATGGAAAAAAAATATATATGTAAATATATTATATTATAATTTGGTGCACCCTGAAAAACATGGGTTAGATTACGGACTAGGAAGAAAATGCAGTGTCAACTGGCCTTTTGAGTGAGAACAATTGAATATTATTCATATTGCCTTGGATCCTTGCACCACTGTATCCACATAAAGCAAGCCCATTTGTCGAGCTGCCTCATCCTACTGCTAGGGTTGCGGGGAGGCTGTGCCCATTTCAGCTCACACTGGGCACATCCTGAACAGCTCACCAGACCATTGCAGGGCAATTTTTGGATTATTTTGTTGGTTAAAATTAGTTATTATTTAACTTCATAAATAAGGCCATAAAGATCTTTCCAAAACAATTCAAACCTTTCCCCCACATAAGTATATAACACACATTTAATATGCTAACCTATGAGCCGTAATGACTGATGGAATAACTGGAAATTATCTCATACCAGAAGAAGGTTTAATAAAATGCTTATATCTTAAGTTTTTATAGCAAGTTTATTACCAGATTGTGGCTTTCCACAGCCGGAGACGATTTGGATCTGACGTGCTGAGAAGCAGGACGATCTTGTTTGCATTTCAAAAGATCCTCTACAGAAGCTGATTTCCCCGAGCTTCTGGTTGGAATCGCTCTTTCAAAACCTTCATTCCAGCTTTGACTAGCAGGAGTGTTTAGGTGCTGAGACAAGTCTGGAATATTGCTTGGAATGATTCTCTTTGCTTGCCTTTCTGGTTTCTGTGGTTCTGTACTCTGTGCTCTAAAGGCAGACTGATAGAATTCAGATGGAGTCTGAGTTTGGGTGTTCCTGTTGGTGTGCATGGGATATTGCATATTGGCTGTAAAAGATGTGCAAGTAACTTCAGAGATACTCTCTCGTCCTGGCTCGTGAAGAGAGCCCATGCTAGTGGTAGAGCTTCGGCTTTGTGAGTTCATGGATAAACCAGAAGTCGGTGGTATGTAGGCACTATGAGGCCGATGAGGACGTCCATCCATCCTTCGACCAGTCTTGCGCTCCACATAATCAGCCAAAGCATCTTGCTGCATCTGCTTTAATTCAGGTTTAGAGGTAGCCAATTTAGTACCAGCACTGCGAGTAGCTACAAGTTCAAACATCTTTCGTCGATCTGCGACACTTGCCTCAGGAAGTTGGAATTGCGGCGGTACCTTCCGTTTAAACAAGCCAAACTCTTGATCAGAAACTCCAACCTCATGAATGTTCTCAGGCTCAGAGTATGACAGTTTCTTTTGTTCCATGGTCATTCGTTTTCGTCCACATATTCGCATAACTGGGGGTCCTACAGGAGGGATTTTTGGAAGCTCAGGAGCATTGGTCTTGTCTGGTAGCTCAACAGGAATAACATGTCGTTCTTTAGGAGTGTGAGGAGAGGTGGTGGGTTTGGGGCTCATATTGGGTACCTTCCTGTCCAGGGACATGTGCTTTACAGGCACAGGAGGAGGGTTTGTGCTCAAGTCTCGTCTTCTGAATGAAGTGGATCTCAGCACCTTGGACTGAGCATCCTTGATGCTATCTCTGTACGCTCGAGAAAAGGTGTTGTCAGGAGCTGTGCCCAACATGTCTTGATGGTCTTCCTTCCATTGGTTGTCGTTGCTGTTTTCTACAAGATGAAAAGTACTCTTGCTCCTATGAAAGTCTTTACCGTTTCCCTCCTTAAGTTGGAAAGAACTCTTGCTTCGGTGTAAGTCATGTGGTTTCCTATGCTGAGCATGATCAGTGTTCACAAACCTTGGCTGCAAGTCCTGTGATGAGTCTGCAGTTCCCTCGTGGCTTTCACTCCAACTTCTCCCTTGAGGGACATACCCTTTTTGCAGATCTTTCAGCCCAGACAGGGACCTCTTGGCACTGTGGGAAGTCTGACCTAGACAAACAGAGGAGCTGTAATTGGTGAGGCTGTGACTGTGACTACGTGGTTTGGTCTGCTGTCTCTCAAAGTGACTGACTTTCTCCATTACTGACATGCTACGTTCACTTTGAATGCTGCAATGGCTAGTTGTGCTCTGTGGGCTAGCACATCTCTGGACCTCTGCTAGTGCATTCTCAAGTCGGGTTAGTGGATGGTCCAGATCTTGTTCCCTCTGTTGACAAGTGCTGGATTCGCTGTGGAACCTACTTGAAGTGTTGATTCTTTTATCTCTTCCTTGAGGTTGGGCATGCTCCTGTAAAGCTTCACATGATGAGTAAAATGATTGTGGATAGGCATTCTGTTCTTGACATCTGCTTTGTTCTTCATCTGGAGGTTGTCTGTAAGATTCCATAATATCCATGCCATGTGAGTACCTGGGTTTCTCTCGCCTTGGCTGAACAGGGGTGTAAGGGTCCTTTCTTTCCTGTCCAATGGATGGCACTGGGTTTTTGAACCCCTGTGCTTGGAAATGAGACCTGTAAAAGCCACATTTGGTCTGTGGATCATGGTTCACCTGATCTGGCTGATTAGATTGTGGGAAAGCAAGAGATTGGACTGAGCTGGAGTAGGAAGCAATGCTTTGGTATCCATTTTCTGCTGCTGCATTAACAACAGAGTCTACTCCTCCACAGTGTTCTTTTTGAGGGATGGGGTTGTTCTCCTTGGCAAGTGCTGGGTACACACTACTAGAGCTGGTGTTTGTAGTTGGTATCTGTGCATAATAGGGCTCTGGTGGTGGAACAGGGTAGATACCAGTGTGCAGCATGGCTGATCCAGGCTGTGATAAAGATGGAAGGCTTTGCTTGGGTTTAATAGTTGGGCTACTCTCAGGACTCTTTTCAATTACAGTGTGAAGTTGACCCTCTATTCCAAATGATGATTTTCCTGATGCCACAGAGCCACTGGAGTGATGCCATGATCCCTTGTGAAGAGCCCGTAAAGACCGAGCCTGCTCAAGACTGGACCATGAGCTGGGCCGCTCATGGTTTCTGGTAGCTGCATAGCTGTCACTCCGTAAGGGAGGTGAAGGTGCACTCTTCAGGTTTTCATAAGAGTTGCCATTGTGCGTTTGACCCCATACTGGTCCAACGCTGTGACGATGAGATGCAGCTGTACCACAACTGCTGCTTCCACTGCTGCTGCTACTGCCACTGGTACTGTTGGAACGGTGACAAACTCTGCCCTGTATGCTTCCACATCCAGACTGTGTGTTGCCCTCATTAGCTTTTAGGATTGCTGTAGAAAGTACCTCATTCTCTACAGGCATGCCCTGCTGAGAATCATAGACAGTGCGGACATAACGAATATCTGCCTGATGCATGCCCTCTGCAGTTCTATGTTGAGGAACACTGTCCATGGAGTATGACCGCTCCTTGCTGAATGATGGCCCAGATGCAAGATATTCTGGGATACTAGAGCTGGTCGAGAAGGAACTGTATGCAGAATCACGTTTGCTGTGCAGATGGTCAATGCTATTAGAGGATTTGGACACTGACAGTTGATTGCAGGAACTGTAAGCAGGATGTGAATGATCGAGGCTCTCCATGCTTCCCCTTGAACTGTACTGGTCTGGACTTTTCCTCAGAAATCCTGCATCATAGCCTGACAGGTCTGTGGCGGAGGCACTGTGATTAAAAATAAACAGTACAGCTGAATTTTCTATGTGTATAACTTATTGAAAAAAATGTTTAAACGCCAACCAGATGAGTATATAATGTATAGATAAGAGGATATAGATGAGTATATGATGTATAGAGAAGATGATATAGACGAGTATATGATGTATGGAGAAGAGGATATAGATGAATATATAATGTATAGAGAAGAGGATATAGATGAGAATATAATGTATAGAGAAGAGGATATAGATGAGAATATAATGTATAGAGAAGAGGATATAGATGAGTATATAATGTATAGAGAAGATGATATAGATGAGTATATAATGTATAGAGA
>JBCNYH010000026.1:19181840-19193452 GCA_039654325.1 Tandanus tandanus
GACGGAGGCCGAGTCTGGACAAACGGTACGCGCTGTGAGTAAGGTTGGAAATGTTCGAAAAAACGTGTTCTTAAAAATCGATTCTTGAACATTTGGATCGATTCAGAATGCTAATAAATAAGAATCACGATTCAGACGTGAATCGATTTTTTTCCGGCACCCCTACTGACTAGCCAATAAAAATACAACCTGAAATGAATGTACATATCAATGCAACTTAGCACACGAACCTCAAATAGCATAAAGGCAAAACAAAGGACTCTGGGCATGTGAGATAGCAATAAAAAAGATTATGATGTGTCCTCTAGCTGCTTTTTCTTTTTTCAGCTGATGATGTTTTCCACAAGGATTTGATTAAGTTTTTTCCATATATGCTAACCTGTGTCGTGACCTTCAATTTAATAGGTCTCATCATCCTACACTATAGCATACCTATATATATATACCATCATACAGTGTACAGTCCTGTGGTAAGAATACGAAAGATTATTACGCCCCTGTCTCACATGTGATTTGTACTGATCTTATAAGTCTGCTAAAATCACAAAGTCTGTAGACGCGTTAGAGCCCTAAAGTTCCTAGAACTCTTCATGGAATTCTTTAAGGAATGTTCCTGGTGTCCTAGATGCACGAACACTCTCACAGTGAGGTTTATCTTTTATCTGAGAACAATGAGTCACAAAATTTTCCATGTCACAGTTTCTTCCTTCTCTTCATGGTTCCCATGGTGACAGGTACCATGTACCCAAGTTTGCATTAATTTCTGGTTTAGTCCTGTTACTACACCCCACCCTGGTTCTGTCATTTGCTCATTATAGCGGAGCTCCTGGGTGGAGCTAGAGTCATGGAATATAGCTTGGATGGTTGTACAGGAAACAATAAGGCTGCCGCGTTGTTGTATTGATTCTGATTGGCTGCTACATATGACTGACTTGCATGACGACAGGAAGGAATAAAAGAAAAACAGATTTTATTCCAATGATAAGGAAAATAAAACAAAAAAACAGAGGTTCATACACCAGCACTCAAACTCGCACAGAATAAAAACACACAATCTATCTAGTCTAACTCAGGCAGACAAACTTGCAGGTAAATAAATGTTCATGGAGCAAATGCCGAAATCAGAAGCCGAACATCAACTCGTTAAACAGATACTTAAACTAACAACACAGGTGATACAAATGAACGCAGAAATCAGCGTGTGAAAGAAAAAGCACCGAAAAGCGAACCCAGACTCGGACCCCTATCAACACACACATCTACCGGGAGTTGGCTTTTTGGCAGTACCTAAATGTACACATTATGATTACGTGCACCTGTTCGGTTTTAGTTTTTGGTTATTTTACTGTATTTATCGAGTGCTGTCATTGTTAATGTGCACTACTGAGCCTGTTGTCTGAGGTTCTTTGTTTTCTTGTTGTACCTCCGGTTCAGAGTCTCTCATGTTTTCTGTTAGTTGGAATATGAAATCGTTTAGTCTGCGGTGTTCAGACCCCCACTGTATGTTCTGATAACGATGGCATGCTGATTTTATGGACTTGCCTCATCACATGTCCATTCCGATGCAACAACTTCTGGAGATTCTGGAAGTTACCTGTTCTAATGTAACTTCGCACCCAGCTCTACTTCTAACTCCTGCAATTTAAAAGAATTGTACGTTTCACTCTGCACACTTTGCATGCACCTAAGCCACAAACTGGTGGAGAAATTTCCTAATCCACTGGTGCCTGTGCCGAATATTCTATTTTTGGTGCTGGATGACTTTCCCATGCAAAATGTTCTTAAATATATTTACCAAGGGAACACACGTACCATTTTAATCAGAAGGATCAGTTGTTGTTTTTAATAATTTTGAGTAGCCAGTTGACTAAATTTGCATGTATTTGGACTATGGGAGGAAACCCGCGTAAGCACAGGGAGAGCATGCAAACTCCACACAGAAAGGCCCTTGACTGAGATTCGGATCTCAAGCCTTCTGGCGATGAGGCGATGGTGCTAACCACGGAGCCACTGCACCCCATGAGTTTGAGCATCTGCTCTCTAAAGCTCATACAAACTCTGAATCAGAGGGATTAGAAAATTAAAATTTAAATATAACAGTGTATCGCAAAGGTTTTAGTAACATGCTAACTTCACCCTCCTCAACCGTTAAGTTATGAACGGTCTCACGTACTACCTGTGCCTCGTTTATCTTTATAAACATGAAACTTCAAGTTCTATTTGTTTGTTAGAGAAGAAGAAAAGGATTCTTTGGTTTGTCCCTAATGGGAAAGTTCCATGTACATCCTTGCAGTAAAGGTGTGTGATTCAGGTAGAAATATAGGAGCATCACCCATCATAAGAAGCCCTTTGTAGTGCACAGTGTAAGAATACACAAGAGTACATGATATAATATCTTTTTAAAAAATGTAGGTTTTCTGTTTGGAATATATTTTTGTGGATGGAGGAGGAGCTGTGAGCTCAACACTGCCCTCTAGCTTTAACAATTTGCCTTTCTGGTGAAAAAAAATGCTTAGAGGATGTTGTTCTTAACTCTCCTGCAGGACTTTTCATAAGTGTCCAATGTGCCGTAAAAGCCAGAGAAAACAATCAGACCTGACCGGTGACCTGCTGCTTCTCAACACACACATTATAACAAGATGCCTCCTGTTGTGTTCTTCCTTCCTTCTTTTCCTCTTTCCTTCCTTTAGGCTTTGTTACATCTGTGCGCTCATGCTCTTTTAAAAATGAGCTTCACAGCGTCATCAGAAGAATATCAGGAACATCCGAATCATCGATAGGACTGCAGCTCTAAATGATTTCATTCTTAGAATATTCTGGAAAGAATAAAAGTTTAAAAATTCCTTTTGTGGTTTAAATGATAAATAGGGGATGAAAAAAATATAAGATTAAATAATAAACAGGGCATATTTTCTACTGCTGTAGAGTCAGCATGCACTACTTTACTCACATTTAAGCAATAAAACTGAGGAATATGTTGCAGGATTCACCTGCTGCTAACACACATACTGTAGCTTTAAATTAGGTGACTGGGCGGCACGCTGGCGCAGTGCTTAGCATGTCTGCCTCACAGCAAGAAGGTGTTCTGGGTTCGAGTCCTGGGCACAGCGGATGTTTCTATGTGGAGTTTGCTTGTTCTTGCGTGGGTTTCCTCTGAGTACTCCAGTTTCCTCCCACAGTCCAAAGACATGCTCATTGGGCTAACTGGCTGCTCCAAAATGCCCCTTGGTATGAGTGGTTGTGTGTGTTGGCCCTGCAATGGTCTGGTGAGCCGTTCAGAGTGTACCCCGACATTGACCCAGTGTCGGGTGAGACAGGCTCCAGCCTCCCCTTGACCCTAGTAGGATTAAGAGGCTCGGCAAGTGAGTTAGTGGGTGAATGAGTGTGAAGCCAAACAGTTTATGAAACAGTAATAAGCAGTTTTACAGCAGGGTGAAACTGTATTTTACTGACAGATATGCTGATGCTAGTCACCTTTCCCGGAGCTCTCAGTGACGCTCTTCAGGTGCTTAATCATGCAAGTTGTGCTGTGGTGCCAAAACAATCCATCTCTGCAACTTAATTACTCTTTAATGCAATGTTGCTAATGATTCTGTTCCAGGTTTCCAGTTTCTGCAGGTTTCTTTTTATTATTCCACTTTGTTCCATGTTTTCCACTTCTGGCGCTTTGAGGAAAATGACTGTTCTGGCATTAAACTTCCTCAGGGAGGAGGGACACACTTTCTGGAAGTGTCTTCATTGATGTACATGGAGAAATAAATATAAAAGTTCACTCACTCGTTTACTGAACCACTTAATCCTAATACTAGGGTCGCTGAGAGGCTGGTCCCCAGCTTAACCAACAATGGGAGAAAGCAGGGTACACCCTGAACAGCTCGCCAGACCATCCCAGGGCCAACACACACACACACACACACACACAACCATTTTCACCCACATTCACACCTAGGGGCAAAATGGAACAGCCAATTCGCCTAATGAGCATGTCTTTGGGCTGTGGGAGGAAACCGGAGTACCCGGAGGAAACTCATAGAAGCATGGGGAGAACATGCAGACTCCACACAGAAACGGCCCGAGCACGGGAATCAAATCAGGACCTTCTTGCTGTGAGGCGGACGTGCTAACCACTACACCACCAAATAAAATAAAAAAATTTTAATAAAAAAGAAAAATTTAATTACTTTTATCGCATGTCACAACAGGTTAACTAGCCAATCACAGATCAGCACACACACACACACACACACACACACACACACACACACACACACACACACACAGGTCATTTCCAGGTATAAACTCAAGAAATGAATATCATCAAATACTGACTCATCATTTATATCATTATTTTGAATCAAAACACCGTTTTTGATAATTAGCAGATTGTAATGCTAAATGGCTAATGCTAACAATTGTACCACTGTCATCAACATTATCTGAACTTGCATATATACCAGATTAATGCTTATTATTAAACTCTTTTCTAACTGTCATCATTTTAAAATTACAATTGTGCATTGTGCATCGTGTTTATTTACATTTTGTGTGTATAATTTTACATACCTCATATATTTATTTTGCACTGCCTAAAAGTGGAGCTCTGAAAAACGTTTGCATATATGTTCAGTAAAGAAACAGCCGTAATATAACTTGCTGTCTTTTCAATGGAATTCAAAAACTTGTTTCTCCTCAAGATAAAAAAAAAATCACTGAACAAACAAGAAAAAATACTGCAAAGTGAAAGTGCACTCAACGCCTACGCACAATATATTTTTCCTGCCATTTTCTTCATTTATCGGGTTGCCTGAGCATGACTGTGACAACAAAATCGAGCTCATGGCTTTACAACTGCATACGTACCCGAGCTTCGTGGAGCTCCGCTATAAATTTAACAATACACCTCTTTTATCATGGAACAGCCACGGATGCTGATACGAAATCCACTCATAAGTGTAGACTGAAGTCGCTTTCACACACCCCGCTTTAATAATGTCACGCCCACTGTATTAAGGACTCACCTGCACCTCATCTCCGTCACTGATTAGCGCCCCTATATAAACCCCCACTAGACACATTTCAGTGTCTAGCCTCGTTGGAAATACGCGTTGTTTCTCAGCTGATCCTTCTAGCGCTTGGACTCCTCTACTTTCCTTCCTCGATCCCGTTTTCTCCCCTGAAACTTCTCCTGAAGTTTCCCTCACTTCCTAGTTACGTTTATTGTTATTTCGTATGTTTGTTTTCGCCCCTCGTGGCAGGTTTCATTTTCAGTTCTTTGTTCATTGTGTTTTTTGTGGCTCACGGAGCCTGTGTTATTTTGGGGATTAAAACCCACCTTATTTCACCCAAATCCCTTGTCTCTGGGAGTCAATTGACACATTTACAAATAACACTAAAATGTATGTACTCGCAGTTATTTAAACACATGCCAACTAATCAGTTATTCATGTTCCACTCTTCATAATTAGATATTGAATGTTCATTTCAGATGAGGGGATTGTTCTGACATCTGGCAACAGTCTGAACATTAAACAGCGGTGTGTATCCATCTGAAAAAGAAGGCTGAGAAGCAGCAGGTTCAGGTCAGGTGTTAATGCATGTGGATTACCATCTCTGTCCTGGTGATGGAGGAAGGAGAACGGAATGAAAGCTCTCAGACTCTGCGACCGATTTCCTAGCTTTGATCTTTTTATCGTGTTCTATGTGCGTTCTTGGACGTCCAGTCCACAAGCTGTACGTCATTTCTCCATTTTATACGTTCTCGGGTATGTTTCGACACACCTGCCGCGACAGCGCTTAAGTTCCACAGGATTTTTTTTTTAGCGGCGCACTGGCAATCACAGCAACCTGACCATGACCTTTGGAGATCAAAGTGCGTTCACCACCGTGACCACCACGTTTCCCAAGTCCGCAGTAATTGCACTGGCTAGAATGAGTATGCGTGAAAGAGGTATAAAGCAGTGTCAACACAGGAAGCGCAACGAGCTTTGCCACCGAACGACACACAAGGCAAGCAAATTGCTTCACCACTGAAGAATCTTCAGCTCTTGCTTCCTGTACTTAGAACCAGGTCTAGGAGAAGCAGCACCTCCAGAGTCACGCCTGTTACCTGTTTTCTTTTACCAAACCGATTAAACCTATTAGGGTCGCGGGGAGGCTGGAGCCTATCTCAGCAGACTCTGGGCAAATGCAGGTTTCACCCTGAGCAGGTGACCAGGCCATTCCAAGGCAACACACACACAACTATTCACACTCGCACTCACACCTAGGGGAAATTTGGAACAGCCAATTTCAGCCTAAAGTGTATGTTTTTTGATTGTGGGAGGAAACCGGAGTACTCCACAGAGAAACACCCCCGCCGAGTCCGGGACTTGAACCTAGGACCTTCTTACTGTGAGGCTAACCACTACGGCACCGTGCCGCCCACGTTCTGTTTTCCAACATACATTAAGTTAATGTTTGGGTTGACAGAGTTGATTTATGGTGTGTGTGTGTGTGTGTGTGTGTGTGTGTGTGTGTGTGTGTATCTCTTTTTATCCTCCCCATCACGTCTTTTATTTTCAAGCAAAAGCTCTTGGAAATTCCTCTGTAGACATTCCCTTCTCTTCACAACTCGTTTGCACTCCTCCTCCTCTCCTGCTCTCTTCAGTGTCTTGTACTCTCTCTCTCTCTCTCTCTCTCTCTCTCTCTCTCTCTCTCTCCCTCTCCCCCTCTCTCTGCCTCCCTTGTTTTCTCTCTGTCTGTGTTGGATGTTTGCCTGCATTCCATTCTTCACTTTTCAGTTCATGATGGGAACTGTGTATGAGAGGACACAATATCATATTATGGGTATATTGTTCCAGATCATAGATCTCATATGTCTTTCCATTTAATAAAACCTAGTTACAAAACCTGCACCGTTCATCATGACAGTTTGCGAAATCACACGAATTAGCCTGGACTTGTGCGTCTTGGATTTATGTGTATCTGCAATGATTGATCCAAACACAGAATCTTTTATCTGCAGCATCTAAAGCGGGACACAGTATAACAGTCACTTCCGAAGCTCCTTCCGCCTTCTTTAATACAAATAATAATGTTATGGTATAGATCATGTACGACAGGGACTATGAAACTTTGTGGAGAAAGAAAGCAACAGAAAGAATGTGCTGGATGCGTAGCTGTGGTTTTACGCTAATAAACATTGCCATTAAAAGCGATACTGATAACAGAGAGATACCAGTGAGCGCTAAACCTGTCCAGCAAAGTCTGAAGGTTATTTCCTTATTACTTTTCATTTATCAATTCATGTTCTGAGGCACTTTATCCTTTATTATAGCCTCAGGGAGGACAGAGCCCATCCCAGATTACTCTAGGCAAAGGCGGGATACACCCTGAACATCTCTGCAGTGCATCACAGGGCCAGCACCTAAAGGAAATTTGAAACAGATTGCCGATGGAGATGAGTCTGCTTACAGAGCAGAGGTGAGAGCCCTGACATCAGCAAGACCCAGGAGCTCATCGTGGACTACAGGAGACTGCAGGGTGGAGGTCACACCCCTATCCACATCGAGGGGACAGAGGTGGAGAGAGTCAGTTGCTTCAGGGTCCTGGGGATCAACATCACTGAGGATCTGAGCAGCAAGACAGCGGCTCTTCTTTCTTCGGCGGCTAAGGAGGTTTGTCATGGACTCCAGAATACTCATCAACAGGTCTGACCTGCCAGCCATCCAGGACCTCTACACTCAGCGCTGTAGGAGGAAGGCCCAGCGGATCCTCTCTGATCCCAGCCTCCCCAGCAACACGCTCTTCACGCTCCTGCCCTCGGGCAGACGGTACAGGAGCCTCCGGACTCGGACCAGAAGATTCAGGGACAGTTTCTACCCACAAGCTATCAGGCTACACACATTGCGGTGCCCAGAGAGCAGTTGGGGGTTAGGTCCCTTGCTCAAGGGCACTTCAGCCATGAAAGTGGAGAAAGAGAAGGTGCAGCTCACTCCCCCACCGCCACACATTTTTCCTGCTGGTTCGGGAATCAAACCAGCAACCTTTCGGTCCCAAAGCCGTTTCTCTAAGCGTTAGGCTACAGCTGTCCCCAATGTGCTGTATTGAAGGGGCTCTGAGTCCAAGAATTTCATTGCCGGTAATGATGTTCCATTGTTACCTGTATATGACAATAAAATTTGAAATTGTTTGATCTGCATGTTTTTGGACTGTGGGGAGAAACCATAGTATCTGGAGAAAACCCACGTGAGCATGAGGAGCACATGCAAACTACACACAGAAACGCACTTGTTGAGCCCAGGACCTTCTTGCTGAGAGTCAGACGTGCTAACCACTACACCACCGTGCTGCTCGTGTGAGACATTTTTCGTTCTTTTATGAACAATACAAGACAAGTTCCTGTTTTAATGGCTCATAAAGGAATAAACTAAATCAAATCCATAAAACAAATGCACCTGTGTCTTCCATGACATTCCTACAATAAGATACTAAAATCAACAGTATTCATATGGTGGAAAAGACAAACTCTACTGCTACTCTTGTTACAGTTCTCGAGCACACGATTCACAGCAGCAGGAGTTTTTGAGTATTGAGTATAACTGAACCACAGTACTTTTACATAAGTTTAAAAATAAAATATTCCTGTTTGGTTACATTTGTTTTGATTACTGCGCATGTCCGCCTCACAGAAAGAAGGTCCCAGGGTGGAGTCCCGGGCTCGTTGAGGGTGTTTCTATATGGAGTTTGCCTGTTCTCCTCGTGCTTTTGTGGGTTTCCTCCGGGTACTCTGGTTTCCTCCCACAATCCAAAGACATGCTCATTAGACTTACTGGCTGTTCCAGCGGACCTAGTAGGATTAAGCAGCTCGGCAATCGAATGAATGTACAGTGAGTGGCCCAGAGGTGCAGTGGGTAGCACTATTGCCTCACACCAAGAAGGACCTGGGTTTAAACTCTGTGGTGGCTTTCTGTGTGGGTGTTAGCATGTTCTTCCTGTGCTTGCATGGGTTTCTCCATGTAATCTGGTTTTCTCCTACGATCCAAAGGTATGCACATTAGGTCAACTGGCTACTCTAAATTTCCCAAGGCCTGAATGTGAGTGGGAATAATAGTTCATCTATGTGTTGGCCCTGCAGTGGACTCAGGAACTGTTTAGGGTGTACCCCATCTTCTTCATAAAAAGAAGTTATAAATCCTTACACAAGGGGGTGCTACTGTACTGCAAAAAGTCACATATGACTCACATATAAGACACTGTAAACAAGTAAGTGATTTGCATAACAATATACTGAGGTGTATTCCATGCGCTCATGTAAACGGGCAGACGCTTGTCTGATGTATGTAAATGCAATGTAGTATTATCTGCAGCTGTGCCTAGCTTTATTTTATTCAAAAGTTCACCAGTTTATATCTGATTTGTTAGTTGTTAGATACCTGTAAACTGTTATTTTTGCCATTAACTTGCCTCATATGAGCTTTCTACGTCTCCCGATTTCGCGCACTCGTGAGAGTAAAACAGACTCCAAATGGTGGCCCTTTTAAACAGGCTAATGTAAACTATCAAACAGATTTCAGCAGATTGCAACTGCTTTAACTGTCTTAAATAGACCACAGGGGTCCAGACACTCCCGACAAATGGACCATTTCATAATGCCACAATGCCAATATAGAACAAGCATAGCAAGTTTGAAAGCCCCGGCTTCAGCGTGGGGTAAGTTAATGTCCAGAAACCTAATATACAGTTTTGCCTCTGTGACTTTGAAAAGTAGGTCAAGGTCACTCACACACAAACTAATCCTGGCACTCATAGTAGTGATCCAGATGTCCAGAAACTAAAGGGTGACGGACAGATGGACGGACGAAACCCATACCTATAGCTCCCAAAGAGCGGGAGCTAAAAATGTAAAATAAATAAATAAATAAATAAATGAATGATGACAAATACATATTTTTCGTGTAACTGAAAAGTTCTGAAGGCTTTTCTGTCATTTCACTTTAAAGATTTTCTTTAAAAAATAAATAAATAGTTAATTCATTAAATTAGCATTACTTTTACTTGTCAGCATGTTTCGTACTCTTTCCACTGAATATACTGTATGTAATGTATCACAGGTATAAATAATATTTTATTTTTTTCCAAAACCAACAAAATATGGCATAAAATATGCAGTATTATATAAACAGGTACAAAACCCAAATAGGGTCGGATTAAATTGCAAGATAACACTAAGCAGGTTGTTTTTCGATGTTTCTACCCCAACACTCCCATCAGCATGCCAAATCAGGTCTACAACTTCAAGGTGCCTGGCATATCCTTCTACCAGATCTAAGCAAGCCGGTAACATAAGATCTCACTGCTTTAGTGTTCGAGCTCTGCAGTCATGTTATAAGCTTCCTCTCCATTTCAAACATGTCTCCATTCTTTCCACAAAGGGAAAATGTCACGTTTTTAACCAGAATCTCAGAAAATCATGATTTGTATTTTTGTTTTTGATAATCAAACATCTGAAAGCAAAAGGTAAGTACAAGAATAGGTCATTTGGACGTGTCCAGGACAAAAAATTAAGCCCTTACAGTTTAATGCTCAGTTGGATTAAGTTCTAGTGATTGACTTGGCCAGTCTAAATACCCCCCGTCCCCCGATGAAGTCCTTTGTTGTGCTGGCAGCATGTTCTGGGTCTTTGTCTTGCTGTATGATGATGTTCCGCTCAATTAGACTGGATGCATTTCTCTGTAAATTGGTAGACCGAATGTTTCTATAGACTTCCGAATTCATTGTGCTGCTACCATCCTCAGTTACATCATCGCACAGTAGACCCCTTAACCTTATACAGTACCACTCAATTAATATCCAACTCCCAGAACCGTCTCTTAAATGTGGTCTCACATTTCTCAGGTTTTTGTTCTTACAATGATCCCCTGCATTAAAGATCGGGGATATGCTCTGGATGTGTTTGGATACTGTATATCAATTTAAGACACTGTATATATTCTGATTTCAGATAAAGCCATTTTTTTATATTTCTCCACTCTTCATTCTACTGAATATATCTCTATATAACTGGAATTACGTCCTGCGGCAGCACTTCTATTTTAAAGCAAGTACAATTCTTCCCCCTGTTAGATTCCAGCACTTTTGTGGATTTGCCGCTTTACTGTTGTTTCCATCTTCATGAATATTTGTGCGGACACATGCCACTGTCCTTTTATGGGGATTCATGAGCTGTTCTCCTGTGCTAATTACTAATTATTTACGAAGACAATAGAATTCACCAATCTAGAACACAGCTGCAAACAATTCCGAGGTTTAATAACACGTCATGAATCTGGCAGACTTTTCTTATGAATTTTCTTACGAGCAAATTTACAAAAAACCTAAGAAGATATTGATGAATGAGCCCCAATGTCTGCAAATCAAAATAAGACACTGCAACCAATACAAAACAAAATGTACATAAAATGCAAAACTTACACTTACGTTAATCTACCCCTGAAAATCTACCAAACCATTTAAAGAAGACAGCACTTGTTAAAAGTGAACAATCTGGGCTCCCGAGCATCGACAAGGTGCGCGACTATCAACCCGGAGATCGCAAGTTCGAATCCGGATTGATGCCACAGCCGTCCGTGACC